>PVJL010001845.1:0-230876 GCA_004026885.1 Lyroderma lyra
ACCACCTCACACCTGTGAGAATGGCTGTTATCAACAAGACAAGGAATAACAAGTGCTGGAGAGGATGTGGAGAAAAAGGGACTCTGGTACACTGCTGGTGGGAGTGCAAACTGGTACAACCACTGTGGAAGGCAGTGTGGAGGGTCCTCAGAAAATTGGGAATGGAGCTACCATTTGACCCAGCAATCCCCCTTCTGGGTATCTACCCCAAAAATTTGAAAACCTTAATCCACAAAGATTTGTGTACCCCAGTGTTTATCACAGTGCTGCTCACGGTGGCCAAGTCATGGAAACAACAAAGTGCCCTGCGACAGAAGACTGGGTAAAGAAGCTGTGGTACATATACACAATGGAATATTACTCAGCTATGAGAAAAGATGAAATATTGCCATTTGCAACAATGTGGATGGACCTTGAGATCATCATGCTAAGCAAAATAAGCCAGACAGAAAAATGTAAAACTGAATGTAAAACTGAAAGCAACAAAGAAACAAAAATTCATGGACACAGTCAATAGTTTAGTGCCTGAGGGCAAGGGGGAGGGGTGGGAAAGGAAGGAGGGGTAGTCAAATATTTGGTGATGGAAAGAGAACTGACTCTGGGTTGTGAACATAAAATGCAACACATAGACAATGTACTGTAGAATTGTATACTGGAGCCTTTACTAACCAATGGAATTTTTACTAACCAATGTCACCCCAATAAATTTAACAATAAAAATAAAAATAAATGGACCTGGCATAAAGTACATGTGAATGGATATCCGCTCCCTCCCTCCACCACTGTGACAACGGTCTTTTTTGAAGGAGATAAGAGCTCAAAGTTAGGAGTGTATGGGGCCAAGATACCTCTAGAAGACACTTTGCTGGCTTCTGCATGTGGAATGACTCCTCCCCTTCCCCAATGGTTCCCCTTTCTGAGCAGAGCTTATTGGTAATTACAAAATAAAGAAGACTGAAAAATGAACAATCCAATCTCCACCACCACTCCAACACACACATCCCTGAGGTTCGAACCACCCAGAACACAATCCGGCCAAGAGATTCGCCAGATTTCACTAAGCCCCTCTCAGCTCACGCTCACACTGCTTTTTTAAGATTTCGGATGCCACAGCCCAAGAAGAAGCCATCCCTGATTTTTTCTCCCCTTTTCAAACTGAACAAATTCCTGAACTTTTCAAACCACAATGCAAAAATTATGAAAAACAATCCTAAGTTAAGACTCCAGTTATTAAAATGCATGCAGACTAATTATTGATCTGATGACATGCTGAATAAAAAGAAAGAGACATGCTTGGATAAACGGAAATCTTCTAAAGTCATTAATATACATGTGTTTGTTTTTCCTCATCTACACTGGAAGCTGAAGCAGGGCCGTATTGTCTAGCAAATTAGAGGGGTGACAAGGCCAGGTTCACCCCAGTGTGTGATGTTTCTCTGCTCAGATTTATTAATTTCTGCCAAATTAAAACAAGGACACTCTCCCCACCGCAGGCCACAGAAACATGTAATGCAAATAACAAATGCCATTAGGGAAGTTTTGCAGGGGGAGCCCACACATAGGCCTGAAAGGAGGTTTTGTTGCAGCCCAGACAGAAATCTGCTGGCCCAACACTGGTCACCTCCAGAAGGGGAGCTCTGCCAGGAGGAGCAGCACCTTGGTTTTATTCCTGGAAGGGTGGCCCACCCCACCTGCCACTCCCTTGCTTTTCCCCATAGTCCATCCTCAAGTCCCCCACGTGGCACAACTGCCATACAACTGCATTCCAGAATAATCGCCACGCCTCTGAGCCTTGGTTTTTCCATTCTGTACACTGAATCTCCTGGTGCCATGTTGCATGATGGGGAAAAGATGAGACTCTAGAGTCAGGCAGACACGACATCAGGCTGTGTGATCCTGAGCTGTGTAAACTCTTTGAGCCTTCATTTCATCAGCTAAGTGCAAACAACAGTCTTATTAACCTCATGGGATTGTCTGAAGATTCAAATGAGATAAGACATGAAGGCACTGAGTCAGAGCTTTGCTACCAAGTAGATCTTCAATAATTTGTCAGCGGTTTTTTATTATTACCTTCTCACAGTTGAATCACATAAAGTACGTGAAAGCAATAAACACAATGTCTCTTCAAAATATTTTCTCAAATATTAAGAATAAAAACTGTCTCTAATGTTACTCCCCGCAGGAAGACCTCACAGATGTGTGGGCCAGCTGGCTGGCCTCGGACTACGTACCCGCTCCTCAGATTCCTGCAGGGAGCTTGGGCTCGGGGCCTTGGCATGAGGGTGTGTTCAGAACAGGTTTAAGTATTTCCGCTTATGTGTGCAGTTCCCATCCTACAAACCACATGGCAAATCCTGCCCGTCTCTCAGTGTGGCCTCCTCCAGGAAGCCTTCCTGGAGTGGCCTCTACAGCCACCTCTGTCACCTTGAGTTACGGTTGTTCCTACAGATGTCCATCTCCCTCACCTGACTGAGTGCCTGGAGGACAGGGCCTGCGTCCTACCCAGCTGTGTGCCTCAGGACCTAGCACAAGGCCCAACCCAGGGAAATGAATAAAGTTGCTAGAATTTACCAGGCATTTGGTCTGAGCCAGATGCTGAGCTAACCAATTCCCAAACACGATCTCATTGACTCTCACAGTACTCTTAGGGTAAGAATCACAGTTTTACATAGGCTCAGAGAAGTCAAGTCCCTGGCCCAAAGTCTCACCCTTGCTGAGTGTGGACTCTGCCCAGACTCTGTAACTGTCTCAGGGACTCACTTTGGCAGCCTGGGCCTCAGATTCACAGCTACTTGGAGCCCCAGCCCCTAGAGAGCTATCAGAATTGGGTAAATGCAGCTGTTATTTTGAAGGAATACGTTGAGGGCACTTAGCGAATCAACTTCTTAATGAATCTTTTCAGGTCTGGATGAAAACCACTCGGTTACTATGGAACTTGGCTTGATTTGGAAATTAATGTGGTAATTTACAGCCACTCTGCCAGGCACGAAGATGAAAAGAAGGAGAGAGGCTGAGGGGAGGGACCTGCAGTGGCAGAGCCTTAAGAGGCACCAGCCTGGGGTGTGTCAGAAGAGCCGGTCACACACCCTGGTGGCTTCTGCCAGGCTGGACCTATGCAGGACAAGGGCAAAGACACACCTCAAAGCAGATCCAAAAATCGATGTCCCGACCCTTCTTCTCCTTAGGAATTTTATAGATATTTACACACATTTGTATACACTTATATATTTGTGGGCACATAAACGTATTTATAAATATAAGTTTAATATATAAATTTACAAACATGTAAAACTAGAGAGAGAGGAATGATGGATAGGTAGACGATAGATAGATAGATAAACAGGTTTTTCATTATTTGGTTTTCTAACTCTCAGGATCTACTTCTCAGCATCACTATTTTTGCCATGTCCGTAAATCACTCAAACCGTGTATCACTATCATAAATGGAAAACCGATATTAATTACCAGAAAGAGAAAATAGATGCAAAGTTAATTACATTGAAAGCAAAACAAAATTATTGAATTCTAGAGAGGCCTTTACCTGCCAAAGGTTCTGAGTCTGAAGCCTGCCCCCTACTTGGGGAAAAGCAAGTATTAGAGATGCTCCAGGCACATTAATGCAAAACCAAGGTATACGCACCCCTTGATGTAATCAGACAGATTGAAAGAAGACTTAAACAGAATCACTTTCTCACTGTGTGAGTCAGTGCTGTTCAATGCTATGACCTTTGCAGTTTATTTATTTATCAAACATTTACACAGCACGTACTATGTGTCAGAGGCTGTTCTAAAAGCTTTTAAAGAAATTAACTCATTCAATCCATTTAATTCATAATTCATAGACCAACCCTGTGTGGTATACCATTATTCCCAATTTGGAAAAAGGAAACTGAGGAACAAAAATGTTCCGTAATTGCTAACGGTCACCTCCAACCACCTTACATGTTACCTATCCTGGTGTGCGCTTGCGTGAGTCAGAGGGGCCCAGCGCTCTGCCAGCCGCTGTCCCAGCCTGCGGCACACGGCCAGGGCGCTTTTCAGACACGGACTTCTGGGCAACTACAGACTGACTCCTCAGGGTCCAGCCCCAACTAGTGGTGGCATCTGTGGGTGGGCCCCTGTCAGCCTGCTTTCCATCTAATGGTGAGTCTGGGTCCTACGGCTGGTGGGTGAGAGATGGTTTGATGCTAATCCAGAGAACAGTTTCCAGAAGGAGAGAAGAGAGCAGTGGGTTCTTTGTGTGTCTACCTGCTTTTTTAATAAAGAAATATAACACAAACTCCTGGAGCTGATGCTTTTCTCTGTTAACTATTCTTGAAAGAAGTCACTGAACAGGGCTCTGAGGACCAGTCCAGGGCCACAGCTGGAGATCAGGTGGCTAGGTGCAGATGGGGCCTGTGTAGCGACGACAGTGGGCCATCTGCCCAGGGCTTCTGTAACCGGCTGCCTCTGTCAATGCAGCCAGGTGCCCTCAAGGGTCCCAGTCTAGCAGTTCTGCCCTCGGTAGTGCATGCTTTGTTCTGGTCTCAGGGTATAAAATGGGCTGCAACCCTAACCGCAGCCCAGAGGGGGTGACGGGAGCCCTGCGTCATTATTATGACAATAAAAGGGTAGCAGAGGCAATGTTGTGGAAACTGTTAATGCATTATTCTATTCTGCTTCTCCAAGTGAATGGGCCTTGCCAGTCTGACTAATGTGAAGTTGAGAGTCTTCCTGAAGGAATTCCAAGAGAAAGATGAAGTAATATATAGCCTCTGACATTAAAAAAACAAAACAAAACAAAAAAAACAGTAAGAATTGTATCCTGACTGGAACTAAAAGCTACATTTCCCCGCCCCCCCCACTAACTAGTAGGGGGAGAGAGGGAGGGGACTCCAAAGGAAGTCCAGGTCATCTATAAGGCAATCTTTCTGCAGATTTGAGCTGGAGTGTGAGTTAAATCTGAGACCCTACTGTAATAGTTAACATCAGCAGAGCACTTCCTTTGTGTCAGGTCATTCATATACCAAGTGTTTTACCTGCATGGCCTTATTTAACCTTCTGAATAATCCTGAGGTTTGTGCTATTATTTTCCCCATGTTATGGATGGGAAAGGGAGGAAGGTTAGGTGACTTGGCCAAGGTCAGACATCCAGAAGGAAGTGGAAAAGAGATTTGAACCTTTGGTGCATTTCTATAGACTACAATAGTTGTCCCCAAGAAGCTACCAGTCCCCTTGGTCACCATGACTCACCTCCCAGGAGCAACCAGAACACATCATAGGAGAGCATCTGACTCCAAGACAACATTCTTGGGCTCCTGTCACTCAAGGACACACTTAGGGACCTTCCAGGGAAGAGTCTCTGTCCAGCCCTTTCAGGTGCCAGAGCCTGTCAAGGTTATAAAGGCAGTTGGGCATCCACGTCCACTCAGGAGGATGTGGCTTGTAAAGGTATTTGGCTCCTCTGGGTACCTCCCAGGACTTTAAACAGACCAGGCACCTGCTCCCACATTCCAATTTCAGATCCGTAAGTAATGTGGATCACACAACCTCCAGGGGCCAGGGTTCGACTCCTTTCCCAGGCAGCTCGGTGAGCCCCTCAGCTGCCAGAGGCTCCAGGCACCAGCCCCCAACCTCCACCCCAGCTCACATAAGAGTCACCACTCCCCTCTCCCACGGTCAGCTCACAGATCAAGCGGGACCTGGCTTTGACTCCTTGAACATTGGAGAAGGCCCACCTCACCTCTCGTCCTTCCTCCTGCCTGGCCCTCTAGACACAGCCTTAGCCGAGAGGGCTAAGGCCATGTTCATTTGGAGGCCTTGCCCCTGAGGGACCCAAAGCTCTCCTCTCGTCTACTGCTCGTGGCATGGCCTTCATCTTCATCCACTAAATAAAGGGCTAGAGCCTCTGTGGTTTAGCACCTGCTATTCTCCCTGTCAGGAAAACCTTTCTCCCACTTCTTGGATTGTATTTCTCCATAATAATAATTGTTTTATTAAGCAATTACCACATGCCAGACACTGTTCTAAGGACAGTGGTATTAATTTACTTAGTTCTCACAACCACTCTATGAGGTGGATGATAATAGTGTCTTTATTTTATACAGAAGGAAACTGAGAAATAGACCAAAATGAATTACACACAGTCACCCAGCACGTAAGTGGCAGAGCTGGGACCTGAACTCCTGCGTGGTTCTCATGAGTGATGAAAAGAGGGATGAGGCATGAGTAGGCTGACCAGACGCACCATTTTAAACGGGACAGAAAACAATGGAACCGTCTCATTCCAAACGGTACGTGTGGTCAGCCTCGTCTCACTGGGCTGAATGCAAGGCGCCAGTGGCTGACCAGACGCACCATTTGAAAGGAGACAGTACCGTTGCTTTCTAGCCCATTTAAAATGGGACATCTGCTCAGCCTAGGAATGAGTAAAGCTGCTTTCCCTGGCCAGAGTTTCCATTTTGATATAGGACTCCATTCAGGGACCCCCAAGCAAAGGTTTTAGCCAAATAATGTCATTTTTGCCAGAAAATTTTATTCCCCAGTGGTGGTCCCAAATTCAACTTTTGGAGCCAAACTCCTATCATAATCCTCACCATTGTCAGAATTACCAGCAATTCACTCCAGAACAGAAGTGCTAGGTGTGGAGGGACAAGGGCATGGGGCAGAGCCATCAGGAAACCTGGGGTCAACACCTGACACTGTGCTTTTAGATAAGTTCCTGCTCCCTTGTGTGGTGAGGTGACAGGTGGGCAGGGAGCCGAGCCCACACATCTGGAGGACCTTTTGAGATTACCAGGGATGTCCTCATGGACAGTAGGCACCAAGTTTTATCCCCTGGCTGCACCAAACATCTTCAAGTTCCCTTCACCTCCTAAGGAGACCCACGCTGCTTCCTTTGCCTGGGAGCATCCCCCACCCCACCCCCATCCCCCACTCCTCTTTTCCTGGCCAGTACTTACATTACCTTTAAAACTCAGAGCAGAAGTCGCCTTCTCCCTAGTCCATCTACTTTTGCACCCAGTACCCTAGAGTATAGTTAACTGAGTTCAACATCTATTCTCCCACCACACTGAGAGTTCCTCAAAGGTAGGGACTGTATTTTATAAAATTGTGTCTCCAGGCCTAGGTCAGTATGTGGCTCATAGCAGGTGCTTAATTGGTATTGGATGGATTGAATTGAATGTGATTGAAAGTCACCTGCTGAATTTCCCAGATCAGGAAAGGGCAGCACTAGGACTGAAACCCAGACCTGAGGATGCCATGTCCAGCACACCTCAAGTGTGGAGTAGAGGAGAACTGCTAGAGAGGAGGGGTGTCCAGACCAGCTGCTTTCACCACCCTTCCACCAGCATATGGGAAGGCCCAGGGGGAAGGTGTCTCCAGGAGCCAGGATGCCTGAGAAGAGTCCTCAGGATGCCCTGCGCCTTTTCCATGCTCGCATTGCCGCCCACCTTGTTTCCTTCCCTTCTCCCCCCTCCACCCCCACCAGCCCAGACCCTGGCTTTCTGGGGGCTGAAGTCAAGCCATCCCTTCCACTGTGTTCTTCCTTCCCCCAGACCTCTATAAATACAGTAGGATCCTGAATCTCTGAACGAGATGGGAGGAGACAAAGAGAGCCACCCACCCCCACGCCTGTCTAATGCCCAGTTCATATTCCTGCTGTGACTGTATCTAAATTTGCAAATCGTCACCCCGCGCCCCACCATCATGTGTCATCTTTTATGCATGGCCACCTCTGCCGTGCTGCTCGGCCAGTTGCTACGCAACCAATGAAGGCGCTGCGGGGGCCTGACATTAGTGAAAGCAAATTGACCAGAGGAGCTCTCATCCAGCATGCAAAGCAGCCAGGGCCTCCCCAGCTACCCTCTTTCTATCCAAGGCCAGACCCTGGGACCACGGCCTCCTCGGCCTAAGCTGCAAACACTGGCTTTCTTACTACTCCAGAAAAGGCTGAAATCTGGTCAGTGACAAGAGCCACCTCCAAAGAGAAAGGAGGAGTCAAGTACCTTCAGGTTCTAAAATTCTGAATCTCCAGTGAGGTGGACATTGGCTGCTGCAGGGAGGGAAAAGACCTATTATTCACTGAGTGCTTACTATGCACTAGGCACAGTGAATAGTACAATGCAAAAAGCTCTAATTTCCAGGATTCCAGTCCAGCTCCACCATTTCTCAGCTGTACGGGGTACATGCAGATCATTTATCAGGACTGAGTCCCAGCCACTGAAAGAGACTGTCCTCAGACATCTGGAAGAACCATGAGAGGCTGGATAACAGGCTGGAGGGGGAGGGCGGCCAGTAGAGCAGCAGGGGTGAGAAGATGGGAGAAAGGAAGGAGGGGAGGACACCTGCCATTGGAGGCCTCTGAGATTCCTGTTGGGAGGAACAGAGGAAATTAGGAGCTAGTGGTTCTGGTCTCCCCTTCTGCTCAACCCCTCGTGGCGTCCATCCTCTGGAACTTGACCTCACCATTTCCCAGTTGAGTCCACATTATTCTGCACCGGGTGGCAGCAAGGTATGCTAGAAAGAGCAAGGACTTTGGAATGAATTAGAACTGGCCTCAAATCCTCAAATCCTGGCATTCACCTTTCCAAACTCTGTGAGCGCAGCAAGTTACTTCTGCCCTTTGAATCTCAGTTTTCCAGTCTGTAAAATGAACACGATGATACGACCTCATGGGCTTAAATGGCTGGCATGCAGAGTGCCCAACAGAAAATCAGGAAATGCCGTTCTTCTCCCTCCAACTCTTCAATGGCTCCCAATTGTTGGAACAAAAAGTATACTTCCTTAGTGCCATCTGACCCCGTCTACCTCCTCAGCCTTGGCCCCCCTGCACCCCGACTCCCTGCACCTCTGCATAACTTGCTCGGGCTGCTGCCTCTGCCTGGCAAGTTCTTCCTCCAGCTGTTTGCTTTTAGAAATCTGATCTACCTCTCAAGACCCAAAAAAAAATAAAATAAAATTCAGTTCTAATAGACAAACTTTCCCCAGCAGACCGTCCACCCATTCCCTGAAATTTCCCAGTGAAAGGAAAACCAGGGAACCAAAAACTGGCCTTGTCCAGGGGTGCATTTGAAGAGCTTCCCCAAACTTTATGACAAGGTCTCTCAAAGCTCAGTCACCTATTGAGAAATGTCATTCTGGGCTCCTGAGACCCCAGGACTACATCTCACCCTGAGGATGGACATACCAGGAAGCTGGGCACAGGGCAACCTCATAAGTCACAGCCCAGTGACTTCCCAGGCACCATGCATGGTTTTAGGTGCCATAGCAACTTGGTCTTGACCAGTGTTTAACACTTCACGACCACTAATCAGCTAATTCACAGGTATCTGTTAACATATTAATAATATCTTTCATTTTCACATGCCTCCATGAGGTAGATATCACTTCCATTTGCTAAGGAGGAAACTGAGGCTCAGAGAGGAAAAGTAACAGGCACAAGATCACATAGTGGGTTGGTCATGGTAAGACTGGGGCTGGTATACAGTTCTACTTGAAAATGGTCTATGAGGTCTTAATGCATGGACTTTGTATCACCAGTCATCATTAACACTTCAGACTGGTGCCCATTTTTAAAGCCCACGAATTACCAAAGAAAGCTACGTACTCATTTTGTTTGTTTGTTTGTTTGTTTGTCAGGACAAAGCCTTTACCAAACTCAGAAAGAGATAGCACGAAGGGTGCAGAGAGCACTAGATCAGCTGTGTGCCTCTGGGCAAGTGACTCCATTCCTCTAAGGCCCGAGTTTCCTCTCTGAAATGGAAGGTAAGGTTATCTGTCTACCCCCACCCCCACCCCAAATGTTTATTCAAAAGGGCAAAGATGATACCGTCACCGAAGTGCTAATCTATAAAGTCTCGTTAGGTATTAGTATCCCCTCCAAACCAGAGGTTTACCACCTGTTTCTGACACATGCATTCCTTTAACTATTCAATGTTGAGAACTGTGTTGTCATTGTTGTTGTTTAAAAGGAGACGTGCCAATTGTATTGCCTTCGTGTTGTATTGAAAAGCGTTTCTTCATTATTTGGACTAATTTCCAAACAAATTAAAAACTGTTGTAGCAGTCAAGCTCTAACTGCTCCATCTATTAGATTCAGAAGATGGCAAATTCCTTAAACACAGATATAAACAATTCTGGTAACACAATCTGATTTTATAATTAATTTTCTGCTTCAGAAGGCAAAAGTTCTCCTTCTCACTTTCTTTGCCCTCAAGTTCCCAACTGCTCTCCCACTTTGGACAGATTCTTGATTAAGGAAAAGTAGAGTCTGTTACCTGGAATTCTATCGTATACAAATACATAAATCTTTCCTCAAATGTCCTCTGATCACAGAGATGGCCAATGTGGAGAAAATCAAGGGGTTACTTTATGATCTGCCTTATTGGTTCCAGTTTCTTGCTCAGTGTAGCCACGGCAAACACCTCTCCATTAGGGCCTGGTCACTCAGCTAACTGGCCCTCAGCAGCAGCCTGCAAAGGCCTCAGCCATTGCCAGCCCATGAGGCAGACATGCCCTGGGGGTGCTCGTGGTCTAACAGAGGTGTGAGGCTAAAACAAGTGAAACAAGGAGAAACAAACATATATGCAAAGAATTGTTGAAATAACAAAAAGGTTGGTTAGACTGAGCCCTTTCTGAAATGATGGGCATATTAAATGGATCCAGGATCTAGTCTATGACCAAGATCAAAATTCAATCTGGGGCCAAATTTATGGCTCAATATTGGCCAGAGTCAGACCTCAGGCTGGGATCAAGGTCAGGGCTCAGACTAAGACCAGGATTAGGGCTCAGTCTGTCACCAGGATCAAGACTGATTCTGTCACCAAGATTAGGGCTCAGCTGAAACCTGAGGTCCAGGACCACTCTCTCGCTAGAGCCAGGCTCAGTTGCAAGCAGAATCATGGCCCAGTTTATGACATGCCAATAAGATTCACTCATGACTTAAACCTAGTCTCTGCCCATGGATTTCATAGTCTAGTCAGGAAGGCAGTCAACTGAAATTACCAACCATCAAGAGGTGTGAAAGAGGAAACAATTAGAACGCAAGAGAGGGCCTAATTGTCCAGTCTGGGGGACCAGGGAATACCTTCCAGAGAAACTGATGCTAGAACTGTGATGAAAGAAGAACCTGAGCAGCTTCATTTCAATGTCATGTTTTGAGAATGTGGCTTCATTCACTTTGTTGTTCTCCAATTGTTCCCAACACTCTGTGTCAGATGCAATGCTTGTTTTGAGGGACACTCTTTGGTCAGCAATGTTCTGAAAAACACAGTTTTCTTCAACCTCTGTACTTCCCATCCTTTCCTGTTTACCACTGAGCTGCTCTGTCTGGCCCTGACAACAACTGCCAAACTCCTTTGTCTCTTTGGTTTGGTTGGATGCACTGGATTTCTATGCAGAGATCCACTTAATCCCTTGTACTACTCATGTTCATCTTATGCCATGAAGGCATGAACCTTTTTCATAGATTTAGATCCAGTAACACTCAGAGGAATAGAACGGTGAAGAAAATCAGACAGCAAAATCGATGGAACCAGGGAAGCTCTGTGGCTCCACACAAGTCATTCATTCACCCTGACCATCAGTTTTCCCATCTGTTAAATGGGGCTGAAACATGCCTTGCCTACACTGCAGGATATTTTGGACACCCAGTGAGAGAACTGATGTAAAGGGGCTCAGGAGGTGGAGAAGATTACAACATACCTCTCAAGGATGAAGAAGGCAGAAGTTCATTTCCACTTTATGGGATTGCTCTATCTTCACTGAGGTCCTAGGAGGAAGGATCTATGGCCCTTTGTGTCTGTTCACAACCCAAGTGTGTAGGGAGGGAACAATATGGGCTCTGAGCCACTGCTTTGCAGCATGAACACAATTTGTGTGCCCATTTATACATCAGTTTATGTGCCCGTGTGTGTGTGTGTGCATACATTGATATATAAATGGGCACACAAATTGTGCTGCAGACTCTGGGATGCGGATTCATGTGCAAGTGATTTATTAAGGAAAAGTTTCCAAGAGAAACCAGTAAGGGAATAGGGAAAGTAGGACAGGAAGAGGAAGGAGCCAAACAGGTGTAATCTCAGGTAAAAGTCCTGCAGAGTGTAGATTCCACAGGGGAACTCTGGAGTGTAAGCTGTTCCAAGTCAAGGGTGAAACTGGGCTTTCACTCTCTCCCAACAATCCAACAATCATGGATCAACTCCCATATGCTTCTGGCTGTCTGTAATAGTGAGCCAGTGTCCAGTAGGCTGAGGGCAGTCCACTGAGGAAAAGCCACAGGTGCTACTGAAAGCACATGAAGTTAGGGGGTGGGAATCCAAGGGAACCTGTGTAGAGCTCCAACCTGCCCTTCTGGAAGACTCCCATTTCTGTTGGTTTCCCCAGCCCTGTATGTTGGTTTCCTAGCTTCTTTGACTATCTCTTCTCATTTTTCTGTAAGAGCTCCACACTCTTTATCCCCTGAATAATGGAATTTCACCTGCTTAATACCCTTCCCTGAATCCTGACTACCTGAAGAATAAAGTCTAAATCCCTTCACATAATTAAGAAGCCCCTTCATGAGGCTGACCACCTCAAGCCTCATCACTCACATGGCCCCCTCAGTCTACTCCAACCAAGAACTTTCTGGGTATGGAGATCATAATGGGGTTCTGGGTCAGCTGGCCATATGTACCATTTTAAATGGGACAGAAAATAATAGCACTGTCCCATTTCAAATGGCATGTATGGTCAGCCTACTGATACCTTGAATTTCAGTGAGACTAGGCTGACCATATGCACCATATGTTTAAAATAGTACCTCTGGTCATCCTAGTTCTAGAGATTCCTGAACCTTAAAGCCTTCCATAACCCCAATATTGAATAAATAGTCACTTGTCCAAATGTGTTTTTAAAAGAAGGAAGGGGGACCCCTGTCTAGAAGCTCCCTTAACTGGATCCCCAGAGAGCAAACCGGGGCCCAGCCAGAAGGCCAAGACCAAAAGAAGAGAAATCCAAGTTCAGGTCTTGACCCTCTAAGAAAAGATTGATGCCGTATTCCCTTCACATTGTGCCACCTCCCCAGATAGACACCATGAGAAGCAGGTTAGAGGCCCTACTTCAACCAGCCTAGAATTGATGTCAACCCAACTCCAGGCTGTTTTCTGTTACCAGATCTCTTATTTGGCTCCTCCTACAGGTCTTGTAATGCACAACCTAATGGATAATTGGACCTCTCAACAGCATTTGACTAGGTTTCATTCAAATGTATACATACATGCATATTAGATAGATAGATAGATGATAGATAGATAGAAAATAGATAGATGGTAGATAGATAGGTGATAGATTTATATGTTTTTTTTTACATTTAATAACATATTAGAAAAATTGTCCTATGCTGTTAAATAATCTATCCTGGGAGATAAAGAGTGAATAAATGAAAATTAAAGTATGAAAAAGAAGTTGCGCATCCACACACTTCTCCTTGGCCGGTCTCTCTACCCCAACCTTCCATTGCAACCAGGCAAGTCAGCAGAGGGACAAGCACCTCTCTGTTACTCCCTTCCTCCACTCTTCTGAGCATTGGGTTCGTATTTCCTGGAGTCATAGTGGTAAGATATGAGACCTGGATTTTAGCATCTGTGGCCTGCTCTGGTCTGGGGAAATGCAGGCCTGTTTAGCTTCAGAGAAAATAACTACCCTGTGACCCAGCTCAGCTCCCTGTGAGTTCTTAGTGTTGGAGGTTGGAGTGAAAACCTCAGTTAATAGTAAAGTCTGCCTGGGCCTTTCAATGGATCTGCTGATCCCTACTCTATGTAAGTATATCCAAGAAAATCTAAGGGGAGGATGGAATGGAGGGGAGACTTCAGCATGGTGGGGTTCACCTTGTCCTGGGTCCCTCAATCATAACACTGTCTAGTAGCAGGCTGGTCTCACCAATAACACCAAGACCCATCATGGAATACTATAAGAAGCAGGCCCACTTCTTTCATTTATTTACTCAATAAATATTGTCTTCTATGTGCAAGGTCTTCTTCTAGATGCTGGGGTTACAGCAGTAACCAAAACAGACCTGAGTCCATGCCCTCAGGAAGCATACATTCTGGTGAGGGAGTAGACAGCAATGGAAATGCATAAGAAGGCAAGGCTGAGGAGAAGATAAAGAGTGTCTGGAGAGGTGATTTTTACTGGGGTGGTAAGAGAAGCTCTCGTGGAGGAAGTGGCATTTGAGCAAAGACTCAGAGGAGGAAAGAAGAGTGTAGAGGTAACACATAAATAACAGCAGAAAGGAAGAAGGAGGTAGTCCATGGCAAGGGAAGAACATCATGCAAAAGCCCAGACTAACTGAGGAGGCCAAGGGAAGTTCCACCAAGAGGTGATGGCTGAGATGGGTCCTTAGGGATGAGTAGAAGTTTGCCCAGCAGGCACTGGCAGAAGGGCATTCTAGCAGAGAAAAATGTGTGTGCAAGAACATAATGAAGCCATGAAACAGGTCGTAGGGTGAGACATGAAACCCAGACCCAACAAGGCTCAGTGACTCACTCAACATCATTTAGTAATAACAATAAAAGTAATTAATATTTATGGTGGTAAATAGAGTTAATATTTAGTAAGCTCTTACCAGGTATCAGGCACTGTTAAATTCTTTTTTTGTGTTGATTGCCTTAATCCTCACAACAACCTTATAAAATATGTGCTGTTCCTAAGCCCATCTTATTAATGGGGTTAAGAGCTCACCCAAGGTTACACAGCTTTGCAGCGGTAGAGTCGAGCTTTGATGCCAGTGGGCTGGTTCCAGAAGCTCCACACTCTGCCTTTGCAGCCCACTACGGACCCAGAACTGTGTCCCTCTGCTCCACTGGCTGCTTCCTTGGCTTCTGAAAGTCAAAGTGCATTTGGTCCAGCCCCCTACTTTTAGACTGATAAGTCAGGAATGTCCTCATTTGACAAGATAGGTCCCTGAGGCCCAGAGGTGGTAAGGGCCCAGCCAAGTTCACACAGGTAGTAAGGGAGACAGACCATTTCTATATCCTAGGGCATGTGTCCATCTGGCCACCTCACAGTAGGCTTTCTTTTCTTTACTGATGAAGCTCCTAGGCTTTATCCAGTCCACTGTTTCTCAATCTTTTTTCTATTATTGCCTACCTAAGTTGCCTTTTTAAACATTTTTTCTCTTAATTTCTCCTCTCCCCGTGAAATTTTAACACCACAGATACACTATGTGTCTGTTTATGTATTCTGTGTGTATCTGTGTTATATACATTAAAAAATAATAAGCTTTTTTCAACCCCCACTTGAAGGCAATATTGCCAGTCTAACCTTTTCATATTACATTTGAAGAGACTGATAGCAAAGGGGACAAAGGAATACCTCAAGGTCACATAGCTCAGACCCATGAAGTCATGAGCAGATCCCAGGGTCCCTGGCTCCTCCACTCCACACAGCCTCAAATATAGCTATGGAGGCCTTATACCTCCTCCTTCACTGTCACCCCTGCCTTTCCTTCCACATCTCATGGCTCCATTCAAACTCAGGCCCTCAACTTTATAGGAGCAAGTTCATCTGCACCTAAGGATTCAGGTGCCTCCTAGACTCAGCCATGGACCAGTCCAGTAGGATGCCCAAGGCATCCCATGGGGCTTCCTTCCTAGAGGGCCAGTGTGAAGGGACAAGCATTGCTCAGCTCAGGTTTCCATCATGGGGCCAACAGATCACACCACAACTTTCTTGAAGGTTCATTCCCATCACCTTTTCCGAATGCAAGACAAGCATAAAACTACTGCAGCAATGAACAGCAACAACAAAAAAACTCAAACTTGGAAATAATTAAACAGCAAGGCAGCCACCCATAATGATATTCTGCAGCACACTTTGGGGACAGTTTGCTGCAAAAGCACCCGAGCACTCCGGTTGCTTAATTAACATTGAAACGGCAGTTCCACAAGAACTAAAAGCCCTGTTAATTTATGTGTCTCTTAATGATGCTCATTTAAATACTGTCAACTTTCCCTCAGTTTAATATTCATGATTTTTAGTCATTAAAACACCATGATCAGCTGGGGGTGGGGGATACTTACACACCCAGAGACACAAACTGTCTGAAGACAATATCCAAATTCTTACTTTTCTATCTCTACCCTCAAAACCTCAGCCCCTTAGAGAAACTGTAAACCAGCTGGGGTGCTTTGCTTTTGGGGGCTGAGAATAGAGGGTTGAGTGTAGTTTTGTCATTTACTGACCACTTCCCTCCAGAACCAAGCAGGCCCCTTGCATTGTCCTCTGTCACAGAACTGGGGAGCTCAGCTGGCAAATGCAGGCTCATGATACACACCAAGAGGCCAGGCTCCAAACCCCAGGGTGCTCAGAAGTATTTTAGGCAGGCCTAGGAGATGCAGGTTACCCTGGAATGTATTTCTTTTTCTTTTCTTTTTTTTTTTTTTTTTTTTTTTTTGGGCAGTGGGGGTTGGGGTGGTTCTCTGACTGGGAATCTGGAATGTATTTCTAAAAGAAAGGGACATTTAGATGCTTAGGATAAGAGGCTGATGAGGTGAAGAAATGTGGGGTTCAGAGGGACTGTGAATGCCCTTGTAGCAAACACGCAGCGTCAATGCAAGTCCCCACACCGGAGCTACACATGCACAATGCGAACTATGGGTAAGCTCACACAAAAACCCACAGATTCAACATGCACAAGTACTCACAGACATACACGCAAACTCTGTAAGAGCATGTGGAAATCAATAAGGAGAATTCAAGTCAATCCCATCAAGATTACCAGATTCTGACAACAACCCACACACTGTGCTGGGCTCTGAAGATTCCAAACTAATCAAGTAAGGAAGAGAGGCAAATGAATGTGCAAAGACCAGGAGTCATTCACCATGAGATGAGAAGCAGGACAGATGAGGGTGGGAAGGTGTTGGAAGCACAGAGGAAGTGGGACTGGCATCAGAACACCAGGCTGACAGTAGCCACTTTCTAAGTGCTGGTTCCTGTCCCCTTCTTAAGATCCCTCTCTGCCAGACCACTTTACAATACTGGATCCTGCCTTCAATGAACTAAGAGCCATGTATAGGGGTAAGTCAAATCTAACAGCATCTCGGTGTTTGTATGTGCTTTCCTCAAGGCAGAGAGACCATGGTAAGTGTCGTGAAATGGACTGGACCAGGGGACAGAGCATTAGCTTAAACACCATCCAGAGCTGGGTTCCACTTATTGTACTCACGCTCCTGGGCAAAGTCAATAATACATAAATATGAGTCTGAGATAATGGCACTCCAGATCATTTTTATTTACACAATGGAGTATTACTTGGCAATAGAAAAGAATGAACTCTTACCATTTGCAACAACATAGATGGAACTAGAAGTTATTATGCTAAGCAAAATAAGTCAGACTGAGAAAGACAAATACTATATGATCTCACTTACATGTGGAATCTAAAGAACAGAACAAATGAACAATCAAAACTGAAATATTAACAGACTTATCGATATAAAGAACTGATGGTTCTTAGACAGGAGGGAGGATGAAGGGTGAAGGGATTAAGAAATACAAATTGATTGTCACAAAATAGTCACGGGGGGAGTTCCCTGATGGTGTAGTGGCTTAAGGCTTCGGCGCTGGCGCTGTCAGCGCTGCGGCCGGGGTTCGATTCCCAGCCAGGGAGCTACCCACATACCAAAAAGCAAAAAAAAAAAAAAAAAATAGTCACGGGGATGTGAAATACAGTATGGGGAATATAGTCGATACTGTCGTAAATACTATGCATGGTGTCAGATGGACACTAGACCACTTCAAAAATTATATAAATGCCAACCACTGTGCTGTACATCTGAAAATAATAATTAAAATTAAAAAATACAGCTTTTAACAAGTGTCTCCTCCCACTAGAATATGAACTTCCTGAGGGCAGGAACAATGTCTAATTTATCTCTGTATTTTCGAGGCATGGCACAAAGTAGGGATTTTATATATATATATATATTAAACTGAACTGAAGTGCTGACCTCATGGGGATGTTATAATGAATAGATGAAGCAAAATATGTAAAAACCACTTAGTAGGTTCTCAATAAATTATCTGTGACCAGGGAGGGGATCAAAGACTTCAAGAGAGAGTTTGAATTTAAAGTGGGCCTTGAAGGTTGGAATGAGGTGGGCCAAAGACAGAAGCATGTTAAGTTGAAAAAGCAGAGTACAGAAAGAGGCAGCCCAGGGAATCCCCTCCCTGCCTGTCTTCTCCCCACACGTGGTTCCACACACAGACCTCCTTGAACACACCACCCTCTCTCACGACCCCCTCTTTCTGTCCTCAAAATAGTCTGTTCTCCCTCAGTCACCCAGCTAACTCCTACCCAGGCTTCAAGGACTGGTTCTGGAGTTACCTCTTCCAGGAAGCCTCCCCTGATTCTCCTTTAGGTGCCCTCTCTGGGCTCCTGCAAGCCCCCCTGTCCCAGCCTCATCACACATGTGGTCGTATCTGTTTATATTCCTGTCGTCTCACTTGGAGGGCAAGGCCTGCTTCTGAGTCATCACCGCACGCTCAGGACCCAGCACAGAGCCTGGCACAGGAAAGTCATTGCCAACTGGCTGGAAAACAGTCCGAGTAGGAATGGTGATTCAAGAAAGCAACCATCAGATCCACTGTACACAGACAAATGTCAGTAGTGGCCACTTGGGCCAAGTCACCAAGGCCTGGGCCAAGCCAGCTTGTTCCTCTCCCTTCCTGCACCCACCGTCTAATCTTCATCCGGGGGGGGGGGGGGGGTCCTATTGTCTAATAGGATTCTGTTCCATGCCCCCATCCCTTCTGCCTCTTCTGCCCTGTTCTAACTGCCCTAGCTCAGGTCCTCGCAGCTCTCCTTACCTTGGGCTACCACTGCAATCCATTCTCTATGCACAGCCAAAGGAATTGAGCTAACAACCAAACCCTTCCTCAGAAGAAAACCTAATTTCATAACCTGACCAGGGTTAAGGACCCTGGGATAGGAGCATGGCCAACCCCTCTGCCTCTCCAGCTTCATTTCTCAAGCCTGCTGGTTGCAGCCATTCTCTCTCAACTCCGAGCCTTTCACCTGTGGCTTCCTCTGCCTGGAAATTGCTTTTGCCTTCTTACCTTCCTTTTCCCCAAACAACATCACTTTTCCTTTCAACGTCACCACCTCTAGGAAGTCTTTTCTGATTTCCCCTCAGGCTAGGTTAGGCCCACTTTCCTGGGTCTCTTTCCTGGGACACTGAGTATTTGTCAGATGAGAGGGACAGAGCTCAGGTGGTCAGAGGTGACATTATGGGGAGGGAGTCCTCTGTGGGGCCTGATCTCTCCTGGCTTATTTCATTCTGAGGGATGGCTCTAAGCAGACTCCCGCTGCCCCCCAGACACGTCTGTGTGGGCTTTGCCAGGGGAGGGGAGCTGCCTGAGCAACAACGCCTTCCTCCTGACCTTCTGCCTGTTCACGTTCCTGTGACTCACTGATGGAAAACATCCACCCCTTCTGGGCCTCTTCCTTATTTCATCACTTTAATAAATTAAGAACAGATTGAAAAGCAGGAAATATTGTCTCCTGGGCCCCAGCACCCACATTCCAACTCAATTACAGGATTTGTTTTTCGGGTCTGGCCAGAGACAGCTGGGATGCGGCAAAAAGAGTGAGACAAAGAGTTTAAACAGGAGGCCAGAGAGGGCAGCAATTTGGATCTCAGCTCAGTCACTGACCAGGGGCCTCAGGCAAATCCCTTTACCTCTTTGAGCCTCCTCATCCACACCTGGAAAATGGGCGATATGCATAACAATGACCCATCCTTCACAAGGCAGTGGGAGCAGGTCAAATGAGGTAGGGCATGTAAAAGTGCTTTGTAAATGGGCAAGTCTTAGACCAAGTGAGAAATGGATTATTGTCACTTCTCTTGGTTATAAAGATACATGGCATCAGAGCCCATTCTAATAACTTAGCTGTGGGACTTCGAACCTAAACTCCTGAGGAAGATGAACTCTATAGATCCT
Organism: Lyroderma lyra; assembly: GCA_004026885.1. NCBI lineage: Eukaryota > Metazoa > Chordata > Mammalia > Chiroptera > Megadermatidae > Lyroderma > Lyroderma lyra. The sequence goes on from PVJL010001845.1 coordinate 19,966, forward strand.
TAGACATATATTCAGTTGCTATTGTTGTTTTCAGTTGATAGCCAAAGTTCTATTTTGGAAAAAAGAAAAAAAAAAAAAAGAACAACCTAGGTTTGGGTGGGATCTGGGAGACATAGCTTTGTTCCTCACTGCACTGTTTGATTTCTTACCAATTGCATCACTGTTGTGACTTGCAATTTCAGTTTCTTCATGTATAAAATGAGGGCAGAGGGGGAATGAGTTAATAATCCTTGTCTTGATAACCTCACAGTGTGGCGATTAAGATCAAATTAGACCTTTCACAAGTTGTAAAGCTCTATACAAATGTAAACTGCTGTTTAAAGGATATTAATAATTCAATTATTATAGGAAAATAAACAGTGATGAAGAGGAAGAATATTCCAGCCAGATGATAGTTTCTCCTCTTCTTCAGGGAAGAAAATTGCATGGCTTCCTTTGATCACCCCTCCTGAGTTCCTTGCAATTCCACAATATTGGAAGTTCTTCCTTCTCTAACCCAATTATCTCATGCTTTATGTTAAGCCATTCTTATTTCCTGCTCTCACTTATAAAGAAGAATAGGGTCACCATATTCTTTAAGAAAACATTTACTTGATTTAAGACTGTTCATAAGACACTTCTTCCTTCTAACATGCCAAGGAGAGTGCATTGCAGGAAAGCAATGAATTCTGCTATGGAAAGGTGGGTCAGAGGCACATGTAGATCTTTCAACTGAGATACACAATAGGCTTGCTGAAAATAAAATGTAGAGGTTGAGCAGACTTCTCTGTGCTGAAATAGTGGTTTGGGAGGCCTCAGAATAAAAGTAGCAGCTGAATAGCTAAATCTTATTAAAATACTCTCCATATCCTGGCCAAATCCACTGTCATACCTCCCTACATTTGCTCCTGCTATTTTCTCTGCCTAGAATGTCCTCTCCCCATTACCCATTTGTGAGATGCTATGCATCACCTCCAGAGAGGTCCTAACAATGCTGAAGATTTTATACACCCTCCAACAAAGTGTTGCAGGCATTGCACAAGGTGCTTTGCTAGCTCTATCCTACTTGGTCCTCACAACTCCACCAAAGTAGCATTATCTTCACTCAACAGATGAAAAACTAACTGATCTGTCCAAAGCTAAGCAGATAATGGTGGTAGAACTAGGATTCAAACCCAGGTCTTTACATGACAATTCCAAGAGATTTTATTGCTGCGAGATTCTACCAACTACTCCAACAAGAGATATACAGCAGGGGTGAACTTGCTTCCGAATCTGAAACTCAGCCTCAGATAGCTGCCGGGTCAGAATTCAGTACGGAGTTACTCTACCTTGGGCTTCAGTTGGCCGGGCAAATCAGCTGGTCGGCAGCTACACTCCTTGGCTTCAAGGGGCCTCTTCAGAGGTAGGCTTCTCTTGGAGCTCTCCATGGTGCTGACGTGATTTCCATCTACCACCTCTGAAAGCCTGACACAATCTCCCCATAGGCACTGCACAAGTTGTTAGGGATGGCACTTCAGCCATTTCCCAAGCGTGTCCCCCATCTCCAAGCTCTAACTTTGCTTTTCTCTATGCCAGATACTTCATTCTCAGGGACTTTGGTTTCGCTCCCATTTGGCTTCTCAATGTGACAAAGCCACATTGGCTTTCTCAGAAAGGGTTCTTGGGTACCTACTATGTATCAGGCACTGTGGTGATGACTTTTATGAACAATACCACTCATTACACAATAATATACTATATAGTTTAATTATTTATTGTATTTATTGTTTATTGTCTATCCTCCACCACTAAAATATAAGATGCACCGGATAGAGATTATTGTCTATCCACTAATTTATCCCCAAAAAGAAAAATGCCTAGCACATAGTAGGTGGGTAATAAATAATTATTGAATGATTAAATGAATTACCAAGTTATAGATAAACAATAATATAACATAAAGCATTATGATTGCATTTCATGTGTAAGAATTTATGCAAAATTACTTCTCACGGGTATTTCTCATCCCTTCAGATCCAAACTCACAGTGTTCTCTGAGAGAACTGAAAGGTCAGAGTCAGCCTGAATAGAGATCAGAGCTACTCTTACAAAAGTTTTGCAAAATAATGTGCTATTGTTCACCTACCCAAGTCAATCTCAGAGCATATTTACAGTCTTCAGTGTTGAGCCCATTGAGACTCTTAGATTTTAAGAGAAAGTAAAGAACCCCCACTTGTTAATACTAAAAGCTTTTAGGGAGTTTACTATAGAGAGAATAGAATGAACTGAATGAGCTGTACTCATTACTCATGTGACCTAATGCATCCTGACATCAGAGCTTAATAAGGAACCACAGTTAGGACTCGGTGTTTAAACAGAAGCATTGTAGTCTGAGAAAAGGGTTTATATTTGGGACTGGTATCAGGGTTCAGTGAGTGTTTTCAAATCAACTAAATTCATTAAATTAAATAATGTACACAAAGTGCCTGTACCAATACTTGATTTTATTTGGTGAGATGCTTAATAAGTTAGTCCCTCTTTCCCTCAGATTAAATGGAATTCTATACAATTTTTAACTTTCACTTATTTACCCTTTTCTTTCCTGGGTTCCTTTCTCTTCTCTGAGGAGCCCTTCTAGAGATGCCTACATTGAAAAGTATCTTAAACTGTACGATAGGAATTTTGGACTTTGTCTTAAAGATTATGAGGACCAGGACAATCAGAGACAGATTCCAAGACTTGGAATCTTGGTTTTTTTATTACTGTCTCTACTATGTTTACCAAATCCTGCTGTAGCCTGCACTAAAAATCACATACTATCAAGGCTTGGAGTTAGGAGCACATTTTCTTTAAAAGTTCTCCATTTCCTGTCTCCCTGGGAATGTCAACTTGTAGACAAGGCAGAGTGACAGAGATAGGGTTTATCTTACCTCCTGAAACAACAACAATAATATAGATGAAACATATGAAGCAGCAGTTTCCAAAACAGTGGACATCAGGCAACAAAAGACAACCCCTGAGAAACAAGACACAAGCAAGGTGGACCCTACATTTGCCCTGGCTTACTGCCTTAAGAAAGCTTCTAGGCCTCAGCACAGAGAGGGACAACCCAAGGAGAATCTGATGGACTCCCTGAGTTGAGGGATCAGAGCTGACCGTGCAGGGAGAGTTCGCAAAACAGAGTCCTGGAGTGAGAGAACACTATACAGAGAGAGAAACTCAGAGATCTGTGGAGATTTCCCCTTGAGCCTAGAGTGTATTCTGTGTGAGGAAACTACAAAAGGGTCAGAATAATGTCTGTTGCCAACTTGAAAAAAAATACATTCATAATTTACAGGGCATGGGGTAGAGCATTCAGAAGGGTCTTGCCTCAATAATGGGGAATAATTAGCTCTAGACTAAAAGCTTCTTTTGTCCAGCCTAAAAAAAAATCTTAAAATTAAGACCCATAATTATTAAACTGTTTCCCTGTAACTTAACTTCACCTCAAAACAAAGCTTAAAAAGATTTAAAGAAATGCAAAAAAATATCCATCCCCCAACGAGTTAAAATTTACAGTGTCTGGAATTCAACCGAAGATTACCAGGTATTCAAGGAGGCAGGAAAATATGACCCATACTGAGGAGAAACATCCATCAGAACTGACACAGATATCAGAATTAAGAAATAAGGACATTAAACAGATATTACGAGTATATTCCCTGGGTTCAAAAGTTAAGTAGAGTCATAGAACATATAAAAAGACCCAAATTAAACTTCTAGAGGTGAAAATTACAATGTTTAAGGTAAAAAATATATTGGATTGGATTGGATTAAAGGCAGATTAGACCCTGCAAAAAAATAATAAACTTGAATAAATAGAAATAGAAACTATTTAAAATAAAACACAGGAAAAAAAAGGAATTTTGAAGTAAGAAGATTATTAGTGCCCTGTGGGACAATGTCAAGCAACTATTAGAGTTGATTAAAGAGGAAGAGGGACAGAAAAATTATTTGATAAAATGATGGCTGAAACTTCTTTCAAATTTGATGAAAACTATAAATCACAGATCTACGAAGCTCAATGAGCCCCAAACACAAGAAAATTGAAGATAACTATACCAAGATATATTGTAATCAGATTTCTCAAAACTAATAGTAAAAGAAAACCTTAAAAGCAATCATAAGCGTAAAAGTTATGTATGGAGAAACAAAGTGAAAACAGATTTCTCATGAGAAACAATGTACACCAAAAGACAGTAAAGTGCATCTTTATAGAAAGCAAGCTGTCAACCTAGAATTCTATACCTAGTAAAAGTATCTTTGAAAAGAGAAAGCAAAATAATCTTTTACAGACATATAAAAGCTGAAAGAATTCACCATCAGCAGAATAACACTAAAAGAAATGTTACAGGAAGTACTTCAGTCAGAGGAAAATGAAACTAGATGAAAATCTGGATCTTCACAATGGAATGAAAAAATACCAGTAATCATAATTACATGGGTAAACATATAAGTTTTTAAATTATTATTTATATCTCTCTAAAAGATTATTAGCATTAATGGGTATAGAATTTCAGTTTTACAAGATAAAGAGTCATAAAGAGGGATGGTGGTAATGGTTGCACAGCATTATGAATGTATTATATTTAATACCACTGTATTGTCTACTTAAATGTGGTTTATGGTTAATTTTATATTGTGTGTATTTTACCATAATAAAAAGAAATCTAAATAATTGCTTAAACAAAAATAATAACAATGTGTTGTGGAGTTTATAAATACAATTTGTGACAATATTAGCATAAATGTCAGGAGAGGGAAAATGGAAGTGCACTGTTGTAAGGGTCTCACACTCTGTGAAGTGTTACAGTATCACTTGAAGGTAGACTGAGAGATTAAGATGGATGCTATAAATACTAAAGTAACTACTAAAATAACACACCCAAGAGCTAATAAGACAACAAAGGAGATTAAACTGGAGTCATTAAAAAATACTGTCCATTCAAAAGATGATAGCCATAAACCTACCCCACTCTACATCAAAAATTACATGAAATGTAAACTATTCCCTGCCTCCCTGGGCCTGCTAAAATCACCATCTGAAGAGCATTCATCTCTCATATCCAGATTCAATCCTCAAATCCCGTGCTAAGGAAGCTGGATCAACTATTGTCTCCTAGCACAGATTAGGAAACTGAGACCTCCTGTGGGAAGATAATGGTCAGATCAACAGCAAGTTAACGAATCCTCAATCTCCTTTGTCCTAAGTTGAAGTTCCTTCAGTCAAGTCCTGAAATCGACTCCTCCTTTCAAAATCTCAGTTATTCCCATCTATCTCCACTTTCTCTCACTCGCAGTCTCTCTCTCTCTCTCTCTCTCTCTCCTTCTGTCTCCCTCTCTCTCTCTCTCTCTCTCTCTCTCTCTCTCTCTCTCTCTGTCTGTCTCTCAAAATAAGCAATACAATTTGGCATGAATTAATGATGAGCCTGACTGGCCAATTACCAGTGCTAAGTGCTCTCCCGCTGGGAGCAGCTCCCACAAAGCGCTAAGTGATGTGGGCCTAGCCAAAGGGGCCCCGCCCAGCCAAGCCCAGCTCCCCCCATCCCCCCACCCCAAGTCTAGAGTTAGAGGAAGCAGCTTCCCAATTAGCTCTTGCCAGACAGACTGGCTTCTCTGCAAAGCAAATTGGGTTACAAAGCTCTCCTCCAGCTGGCCTCCTGGTCTGGTCCCACCCTCCCCAGCAAAGAGAGAGCTAATCAACCATGAGGCTGAGCCTGCAGGTTTCAGGCATCCATGGAGGGAGGTCTGCTCAGAACTCAGCCCTCTTCCACTAAGGTGGCATTCCATAAGTCAGTAGATGTGCCCTACACCAGCCAGACAATGGCATCAGAGTCCTGGAATCCAAGCCCCTGAGCTAACAGAAAAACAGTATACTTTCACCCTGCCCATAGCTACCCTGTTAGGGCTGCCTCCTCTACCATCAGGTGGGTCTTCTCTGATTTTTTTTCTTAGCGCTTCGAAGCTAGCCCAGATGTTATTTGAATCTGGAAGGAAACATTGAGGAGTGGGGAACCTGGGGCCTAATCATTGTGTCTTGGATCCTATGTCCCCTCTTCCTGAGCCCAGACAGGTACCTGCTGTCCACATGGCCCTAACCAGGATGGCTTGGCTTGCTCTGCTACTCCCTCTAGTGGGCATTGTCGTGTGACAGCCCTGAGCGTTCCCCTTCAGAGAATGAAAATACAGACCCCAGACTTCACAGTTTATGTGATCATTTCAGATACATTGTCACACTTGAGTCTCACAATAGCTCTGAGACCGAGCAAGCATTGTGATTCCCATTTTAGAGATCAGGAACCTTGTGAGAACAGGTACAGAGAGTGTTCAGAGCCAGAGTGAAGCGGCCTTGCTCCTGAAGTTCAGGCCTCTCTCCAAGCCACAACTGTACCAGGAAGCGTTCTAAGCTCCCCATCACCAACGCTGTGAGCAGAAGGGTTGGGTGTGTCTTCTTATGTATTCACCCTTATACCTCATGCACACTGTGGTTTGAGTCAGAGCAACAGGAAAGTGTCCTAGCACAATGTACCCACATAGCCATCCAGCACCTGTCGTGATCCAGGCAGTAGGGACTCCAAAGTTCCAGCCCTCAGGGAGCCCATAGGCTTGTTGGGAAAATAAACGGGTCATGACAACACTGATCAGTGCAATGATGGAGTTGCCACAGGGAAGGAAGTTATCCAGGTCAGGTCCCTGGCCCAGAGGACAGATGACACCTGACCTAAGCAGAAGAACCAGTAGGAATTCAGTGGGCAAAGATGGGGAGGAGGGCAAACAGTCCAGTAAGAAGGAACCATAAACAAAAGAGAAATCATGCGATGCCTTTAGGAAAATTTTCAGTCTAGCTGGATTCTGGAGCACGAGGATACAGAGAAGCACGGCATGGGTTGGAGATGTGGCAGGTCCAGACCATGTGACTTCCTGTACACCCAGCTGTCCAGGAGGAGGCTCTGTCAGGGTAAGCTCCCTGCAAGGTATTGGCTGCAATCCCACAGCTAGGCCGGTTTATGACCAAGTGTTCTTAATACCCGTCAGGGAGTTGAGCAGAGACAGCCTCTGTGGAGGAAGCAGCTGGTGACGCTGAAAAGTGTCTGCCAGGAGAATTCAGCTGAGAACACTTCCCATTCCCAAGAGGTCAAGGGCCTCCTCGGTGGAGACCCTGAGACCACACTATCATCCATAATTCACTCAACAAACACTCACTGGGCCTCCCGCCTGTGCCAGGCTCTCAGCTAAGCGCCAGGGGCACAGAAATAAGAAGAAATGGTCCCTGTCCTTGAGGGATGCACAGTCCTAGGGGAAAGGGAGCTGGAGGGAAACAGACTGGGAAATTATTGCAGTATAGTAGGAGATGGGCACTGAGGGGGAGCAGCAAATCTTGTATGGGAGCCAATGAGGAGGGAGAAGTTGAGGTAGGTTTTAGAGGATGGACAAGAATTTGCCATGTAGGTAGGGACATTCTAGGAAGCAGGGAGAGTGCACAAAGCATAAAGTCAACAAGGGTCATTGAGGAGGAGAGAGAAGCAGGCAGTAGCTGTGTGTTGGTGTGCATGGTGAGGAATCAGACCACGAGGCCAGGTTTGCCAGGCTGAAGAGCTGGGGTGCTCTCTTAGGTCAAGTTTGAGTTTTATATAGATGATGCTGGCAGACAAAGTGGCTGAAGCTGAAGTCTGGACTAGAAGGCTTAGATTCAAAGGGCCCTAAGGAAACAGAATTGGCAAGGCGAGGGGAACAGCTGACTGGCTGTGGGAGGAGACACACATTTGTATCTTGCTTTTGAAAATTGCAAACTTCTGCTAAGTGAACCTCTTCTGCAGGGCAGATATGAGGGTCCAGTAAGCTCAGGTAAGTAAAGACACCTGTGCCCCTACATCCAGTAAACATGAAGGCAACGCCCAATAAGGATAGACTGTATCTGACTGTCTATATGATGCAGTGAGTGAATAAATGAATGAGTAATAGATGAACAAATGGATGGCCCGTGGACCCTCAGCAGGCAACATCAGAACCATGCCAATCTCCGTGCTTTGCCAGCAGTTCTGGGGAGAGGCACTCCAGAAGACCAGCTTAGATGTCCTGGGAGAGGGCTGACCCTTCTTTGAGTGTCTAGCCTTCCTTCTTTTGGCTGGTGTCAGGCGAAGGAGGAGTGGCATGTCTACACCTGACTCTGAGGAGCCCCCACCTCTGGAATACAGGTTTGGACCTGGCTGTCCCATCCCCACTGTGCAAACCTCCATAAAGCAGAACACAACGTGTGAGGAATGGAAGAAACATCAAGGGAATAATCGACATCACTTTGTCACCTACTATGCATAGCCACAGTGCTAAGTACATTATATCTATTCTCTCATTAAGATAACAATCCTGAAAAGAAGGGAATTTTATCCACATTTTACCAATTAGGAAACTAACTTTTTCTAGGTCATCCAATGATATCCTTGACCAAGTCCATTGATTATCTATAATTGAAGCCAACCCCATTGTAGAAAGTTGGAAAAACCAAGGAAACGTGCTTGCAGTTTGACCACCCTAACACAGCAGCTACTATCTTGCACAGCTCCGATACATTTGGCACATACTTGAGACTTTATTATTCATAAAATTTTGTCTTACTTTTTTCCTCATTTAACATTATACCATAAGCATTCTTCCAGGTTATTATGTTGCTTTCAAAACCTTATTTCTTTTTTTTTATGGCTCCAGACTGTCAAATCAAATGTAAACATCAGAATTTAACTATTTCCCATGGTTGGATACTTAAGTTTCTTCCAATGATTTGATATTATAAGTAATCAATCTTTTCTTTTCTTTAGAATCGTCTTTTTTTCTTAGGGCAAATTCCCAGGAATGGAAGTATGAGGTCAAAGATATGAATACTTTAAAGCTTCTGCTACATTGCCAGAAATATTTTTCTAAAGGGGTCTTGCGACTTCACTCCTCATGTCTGGATGCCTTCTTTACCTCTCCCTCTCGAGTCCTCCTTACCCAGGCACACCTCCCTGAGCCTCAGTCTTATTATCATAGAGATGGAGCTAATGCCCTCCCATGCTGACCTCATGGGCTGGGGATACACCTTAGTAGGTGCTGCAGCATAACCTTGGGTGCCAGTCTACATGGGTTTGAAGCCCAGATCTTCCATTCAGAAGCTGTGTGACCTTGGGCAAGTTACTTAACATCTCTGTACCTCAATTTTCTCTCTGCGAAACAAAAGTGATGAAAATAACAGCAATCTCTTAGGACTGCAGAGGAGGCTTTAAGGAGTTATTTTATGCAGAAATCATGTAAGCAAGAACTATGGTTGTTATAAAAATGATGTCTGATGTGGAAGGCAGCACCAGCAGAAAAAGCATCAGCATTCCTTCTTACAGGGGCTGCCCTGAGGGGAGGGGGCACTAACCAGGTGCCCAACAGGCTGGCTTTTTGTGGAAACAGCTGATCTGGCTCAAATAGCAGTGACTCCGGGCAGCCTGAGCAGCACAAGGTCTGGATCTTTCTTGCTCCCCGCAACCGACCCCCAGCCTCCACTCTGCCCTCTGGCTGCTGTGTCCAATCTTATCCCTTTTCATCAGGCTGCCTAACTGACCGGAAAATGCAAGCGCCTCCCGAAAGGCGTGTGGCTGCCTCCCCACCCTGCCCCAGCTTTCTCCCCCACCCCCACCCACGTTCCGGGAAGCCAAGCCCTAGCGCCAGCCTGACGAGCAGCACTTAAGTCTTTATTGAAAACCATTAACTGGAGTTCAGTTCTCTGAGCTCCAGTTTCAAATTACCCACAGGAAATGCCAGACCGAGAGAGTGGCTTTCAAGGGCAGAGCCATCTCCTCTAAGAGACAGGTTCCAGGACCCTGACTGGGGTGCTTTTTATTTTGAGCGGTAATCACAACAATGAAGACAGCAGCAGCAGCAGCCATCATTTCAACTCCTAGATGCATGAGAGCTGACACTGCACCCTCCTCTTCCTCTTCCTCTGTCTCTTTAACCACAGCCTAGTGCAGTAGGTCTGGCAGGACGTGTTATCACCTTATGATGGGTGAGAAAACTGATGGCCTCAACCCGGTTCAACCCGGCAGGCAGGGGTTGAACTGGGTTCCAGATCACCCTACCAGTGAGCCCATGACCCTCCTGTCAACCACACTTCATAGAGTGCCCACAGTGAGTGAGGCCTGACCTGTGGGAGGCAGGGCAGAGGAGACAGGTGAGACAGATGGGAACCTTACCCTTGATGAGCTACCACTTCTGACTAGGAGGGGAGACCGTGAAAACCAGCCTTAAACTAGGGCCTCAGAGACCCTAGCTGTATCCTGGGCCTGCCACAAACTGCCTAGCATGGTGTATAGAGTTAATGTTTACTCACAGGACATGCAAGGAGGGCTAGGGCTAAACGAAAATGCGGAGGAGTGGGGACAGTGTCCGCAGTACTCTCTATCAAGATTTCTAGCCAACCAGAAAGAAACTTCATTCATTCATTCATTCATTCATTTGTTCATTTTTAATTGCTTAAGGTCACCTATGTGCCAGCCACCAAGCAAAGCACCTTGCAAATCGTTCTCACTGACTCTTCCAAACAGCCTTTTAAGGTAGGTACCATCGCTGTCCCCATTGACCAACAAAGAAAGTGAGGCTCCGGGCGTTTATGTAACTCACTTGTGATTACACATCAGTGGTGGAACTTGAATCCAGGTCAACCTGACTTCATAATTCCCACTGCTTTTTGTTACCATTATAGTTACAGTTCTGCAAACTACACTGTGACTCAACAAGAGCACGGAGAGAATAAAAGCCTGTGTGGGTCCCTGGGAATGTTTCCCAGAAGTGGCAGCATCCAAGCTGAAAGCTGGGAAAGACTTGGCCAAATGGAAAGGGTCGGGAAGGAGGTTCCACAAAGGGGTGATGGCACAGGCCACGGCCAGGCGGTACCAAAGCGCATGGCACATCAAGGCAAGTCAGGGATTGCTGGGCCGCCTGGACTGAGCGCAGAGGGACCCTGCCTTCTGGAGTGCGCAGCCCAGGAGAGAAAGGGAAACACGTGAAATGACTTAGGATTTGAGGCAAGCTGGGTAAGAACTGCTATTCGAGAACAAAGAGCTTTCTGCTTGTGAATCTCCCCTCCTCCTACAGCAGCCCAGGAAGCCCCTGAACAAGGAGGCCCTCAGCTGGAGGAGGGAAAGAGCCTTGTCCTCGCAGGCCAGGGTCCTGCTTCCCAAAGCCTGTGAGACTTCCTCGTCTCTGAATATGGGTTCCCCTTCTCTACAAAGGGGCCACTAACACCCAGTTTCCAGCCCTGCACGTTACTGTACCCGACAGGAGTTTAAGAATAATACAGAGATTGGGGTTTGTTCTAATTTACTTCATTTTACAAATGTGGGTACTGAGGCTAAGGGACATTAATAACTTGCCTATGGACCTCTCCAGAAAATGCTTAATCTAAAATTTGATCTCAAATCTGGTGGATTCTCTGCTTGTCTTTCACTTCCAGGTAGGGATGAGGTGCTCTTCTCTTCCGCCACAAGTCCTGGGTTAGCCCTCTGGAGCCCAGTGCAGTAAGCCTGCACCTCTGCCCACAATGCCCCCCTGGATGGATGAAGACCACCACTGTGTCCTCAGATCTCCTCTTCCCAGCCAAACACTCCCAGATTTTCACCCAACACATTTTTCAACCCTCAACAGGGTTTAAGTGCTCTTAAAGAAGATACAGGAACGAACGAACAGTAAGAGTCCCCTAGTGTCCTGACCAGACGTGCAACATCCTCGCCTCAGGACCGGCGGCCAGAACCTCAGCAGACTCCCTGTGGAAAACAACAGTCAAAGCCTCTCTGTCTCCCCCAGGCCATAAACTGCCGTGGCCTACCCGGACATCAGCTTGGAAACCTAAGGGACCTGTCTCCACCTAAATTTTGTCTCCTCCCTGTGCCCCCATGGCCCTCATTTGAGCTGGCTCCATTTTCTTGGCCACACCTTGCTGGAAACGGTGCGCACTCATTCCAGAAATTGCTGACCTCTGCTCCAAGCCGCCTTGTCGGCAGTTTCCCAGACATGGTTCAACTGTTTATTTATTTATTTTTGTGTTAGCAAAGAGGAGAAAATCACATTGGCCTCAAATGAATACTAATGAAATGCCTTCGTTAGCTTCCTTTGTGATAAGAATGAAAAATCAGATTTCCGCAGAATTGCAAGCCATGTATTTCTTTCCTTTCCTTCAACCTTTTTTTTTCTTTTCCTACAATAGGAAGATTAGGGACAGCCAAGAAGGAGAGTAAAGTAATTTCATGAAAAAAAAATCTGCATTTTTAAGGGTGCCTTTGTTGCAGAGGGACGTAGTGGTGCAATTTCTCCAAACCCACTTTTTTCAGCCTGTAAAGCAAATGTACCTATTTGTCCTCTGCTGCAACAATGCCAGCTGCATTCAATCAACTGAGAAGCTGCAAGCCATAAACCTTCTTCCCCAGCTGGGGGAGGGGGTGGGGGGAGAGGGAGCAAGCAAGAGAGGAGGCATGCCATAAAAATTCATCAGAATAATGTAGGGATGAGACGCGCTCCGATCGCCGGCAAGCAATCAACCAATCATTCATCCTGTGGCATTTACAGCACGTCTCATTCCCCTGTTCCTTAAGGACAATTGATTTTTCCTGATTCCATTAGCATAACGGCGTGGAAAATGTCTGCAGTGCAATATTTCTGGAAAGTTCCAACAAGTAGGCTGAGCACTGGAGTGTGACCATCTCCATAAAGCTTCCTCAGGCTCTGCGGCAGACACTGCCACAGCCACTGCAAAAGGCCCAGAGAGAGGGGCACAGCCTCCAAAACTTGAGGGTTAAGGGCACTTCAGGGTATCAAAGCAGGTAACTGGCACCAATATGAAACCCCTCATCTTCACATCCCTCAACACAGAAGCTCTCTTTTCTGAAGGACAGGGTACTATGGAATGGTAAGGAGCAAGCGAAACCCACCCAGCCCAAGGGAGACTGTGTCACAGTTTCTGGATCTATTGGTGGTCTTCCAAAGCTCCTGGATTTAGGAGCTGAGAAAAGAATCCTGAATGTGATTATTCCTTCGTGTAGCAACAGGAGGCTGCAGGAGTGGGTGCCCAGGTACTGTTCTTCTGCTCCTCTGTCAGCTGGGTCTCTGTGGTCTTCTCCACTGAAACAGTGTATGCATGAGGAGGGAATGTGAGGAGTTTCATGCCATTAAGACCTGGGTTCAAATTCTGACTCTTCCTTTTATTTTGTGTGTGGTCATGGGTCACAGTTAATTAAACTATCTGATCCTTGGTTTCTCTTTATGAAAACTAGGGACCTCATTACTTCACAGGTTGTTGGGAGAATTAAAGGAAAATATGTGAAAAGCATCTAGCATAGTGGCTATTCAACAAATCAAATTCTCCTCCCTCCCTCCTTCTTTCTCCAGATTTCAATTCCTCTTGTCTACCAGCGACACAATTCTCTCACAGTGTCAGCTCTAGCCAGTCAATGTGGTGAAACTTTCCAGTACCAAAGCCCAGAATGTGCCCATCTAACCTTTGAAGTGAGATGAAAACCTGGTTCTACCTTCAGGATGTGCTTGGAGAGAGTCCTTCCTCTTACTTAGTCTCCTGAGTCATCCTCCTTCTCTTCTCTATTCTCACATTGCACCAGCGGGATCTTTCAAAAACACACATGTGACCTTGTCATGCCCATGCTTAAAATCCCTCATTGGTTTGCTTCAAGATTCAGCTCAGTGTGGGCCTCCCCCAGGAAGCCTTCTTTGACCGCATGATCCCTGTGCATAGCTCATACTGTTGCAATTACCTGTGTCCGTGTCTTCTCCTTCCTAGATAGTGGGTTCTCTAAGGGGAGTTTTCCAGTTCTGTGTCCCTGGCAGCTCTCACAGCACCTGATACTTGGTTGATGTTTGTTGGGGGAACCAGCGTAGCAAAGGCAGTACTGATCTTAAGGGCTAAGGCTCTCAGCTTACTTCCGCGTTTAAGAAAGGCTGTTCGGGTGCTGGCCTTGGTCCTGAAACTTTGAGCACAGAGCAGAGAAGAAAGAAGTATGAAAGAAACCTCGAGTGTGGTGAAAACAATCTACATCCATTCAGATAAACTCTAAATAGCTAGCCTTTGCAGAGCAGAAAGAGGGCAGGGGTTCTGGAGACTTACGTTCCAGTCCAATACTTTGCTCAAGACACAAGATCTTTCTGGATCTTCATTTTCTCATCTGTCAAATGGGAATAAAACCTGACCTTCCCATGTCACAGGATTGTTCTAAGAATTACAAAGATAATGTATGAGACTCACTTTGTAACTTTTTTTAAGTGCCTGCCATAAAAGACCTCTAAGGTACCTTCCAGCAGTTTCAGGGCTCACTCATCAAGCATTACCTACACTGACCACTTCTACTTCCTTACCTCCAATTTGCTCTTCAGCCTTCTCCCATGTGGCTTCTGAACCAATCAAGCTGATGAAACAACCCTCAATAGTGACTTTATGCTGTGAAACCCATTGGTATTTTTCAATCTTATTACTTGCTCTCCTAGAACCATGTTTCTTGCTCTCAAGCAGTTATCTCGGAATGTAATTATATATTCATTTGTGTGGACTGTTTTATTAATACTTGCTCCCCAGATAGACTATGAACTCCATGAGGTTAGGAATTACATATATTTTTGCTCACCATTACAGTCCCAGGTCCTGGCATAATGCCCACAGGGAGCATTGTCCCCCGTGAAATAGCAGGAAAGCAGGCAAGATGCCCAGAGCAGGCTTGGCCAAGTCCAGCCCTGATGGAAACACAAACAAAAGGCCTGGACCTCTCTAGAAGTCCCAGAGTCAACTCCCTGATGCCAGAACTGCTGCCTGACAGGGATTGGACCTCTGAGGAGGCCTCTGTCTTCTTGAGAAACATGGAAGGTAAAATGGGGACTAGCATGGTATGTAGCAGCATAAGCACAGAGTCATTAAAAGGTTAAATGTTGTGGGATAAGATCTGGGAGAATCACTGAGCCCAGATGCCTTCCTGTGTGAAGAATGAAAACCAAGGCCAGAGCATAAATGTGATCTGTCTAAGATCTCACAGTGAGTTAATGTCCACCATAGCCCAGAGAGACCAAGAGGCAGGAAGTATGATCTCTCAGATCCCCTGGGCTTCCTGCTGTGGGTCATCATGACCCCTGGGCTGCCCTCTATCATAATATATGTCTCTTTGGGTTGTCATTCTCTGTTCACATATCTGAGGGCAAATATAGCATTTGGTTAATCTTTGTATTCCCAGAGCCTAGTTCAATGCATGATGCCTAGAAGATGTCAACCAATGTTTCTTAAACAGACACTAAGTTGAAAAAATTGGGGTAGTGGGTATTGAGATATATAATAAGGCTGACTGGGAACCAGGCTCAGAACCCCATACAGCCTCAGTGCCCCACCCAGCTCCAGAGCCAGGCCTGAAAGATGCTCAGTCTTAGGCCTGGACACCCCCAAGATCCACCCTTGGGCTCTATGGTAAAGTCCCTGACATAGATAAACTTCTGAATTCCTGCTGCATTTCCAGCCTATTCATCCAAGAAAGCCAGAGCCATCCCATAACCTCCTAAGAATAACAGAACTTTAGAGTTTATGATTCATCCTTATAAGTAACACAAATCTCAGAATATTATCTGCATTTGAAAGCCAAGGAAACTAGGATTCTTTCATCCACTCCATAGGGGTGCAAAAGCAGAGGCTTTATCATCAAAACCCCCAGATAAGAATTCCAGTTGCTCCACTTATAACTGTATACCCTGAGTCTACAGTGTGGATTTACAAGGATATGAAGATATTAGCTTTGCCTTCAAGGAGCTTACAATCTAGAAATAGTAACAGAGCATGTCAACAAGAATTCTAACACCATATAGAATGTAATTAAAAGCCCCTCAAAGAAATGATGTGGCAGTTCACAACCAAGTGAGAAGAAAGCTTTATGGAGAAAACAGCCTCTCACATGAGCCTTGAAGGATGCATAGAATTTTAATGGCCAAGAAAGAAACAACAATCTGGTAAAGGAGGAAGCAAGAGAGCATGAGACATGTTCCTGGAATGGGAAGTAAGCCTCTTTGACTGGAGGGTTTAGGGGATATGTGGAATCTAAGTGGGAGCTGAGGCTAAAACAGTAAGCTGGGCCAAAGTAAAGAGAGACTTGAATGTCAGATAAACACCCAGAGAGGTTAAATAACTTGTTCAAGAACACGGAGTCAGTAGAGGATCTAGTAATGGACTCCAGGACTCTTCCCCTTCACCATTTTGCCCTTATCTTCAACATGAGTAATGGCACAGCAGTTAACAGAAGCAGGGGTCTGTCCCATTGTAAAAGCATATGAAAAAGAAATAATCAGAATTAGTGTGGCTGGCTGTGTGGCAGGGACTTAGAGATGCTGACAAAGAAAAGTGTGAATTATAGGATGAAAGCAAGGAAACATATTCTGCCCCACACTTTTTCAAGTGACATATTGTACTGCCCATCAAAGCCATGCTTAGAATAACACACTTCTATGAGTAAATGTGACTCTTTGCCATGGGCAGTTCATATTAATACATGTAGTATCAATTAAACATCAGCATGGCAATTATTTTTCTTCAGAAATATTTACCTTTGCTAAGACTTTTCATGGAAAATGCAAAGGTAAATTTCAGGCCAGCTCACAAATTTTGAATTATCACAAACTATGAATTTGTTAGTATAAAGAAGCTGAGATTTGAACAAAGTTGATTGATCAAAACACTCGGCACCTTTAGAATGCTCTATCAGAATGTCCCAGTATGTCCCAGACTCTGACAAATCAACTTATCCAAGTGAAAGCTTGGGCTCAGTCAGACCCAGGTCCAAGATTCTGCTCAGACACTGCCTGGCTGTGTGACCCTGTGTCTCTCACTCCACCTCTCTGGGCCCATCTCATATTGTGAGGATAGCATAAATCAGTTAATGGATTTGGAATCTATCACAGATCTCATAGTCTAGAGGGGAAAGACAGCAAAAAAGCAAAACAGGAAACAGGATGTCCCAACTCTGCAGGGAGGGTTCCAGGCCATAGGAAGATAGCTGTTTGTGTATTGACGAGACGTATGAGGTCACCTTTTCTTCCTGCCTCCCTGAGAGGTAATAAGCTTGTTCTTTTATGTAAGTTATTTCTTTTTGTTGTGAGATAGGTTGTTATGTCTCCATTTTATACAAGAAGAAACAGAAACTCAGAGAGGTTAATAACTTTCCTAAGGTCATATGGCAAAGAAATGATAGATCCAGATTCAAACCAACATTTCTAAATGTAAAGCCTATATGCTCCATCTCTAAGTTACAAGCATGCTGCTTCCACCTGAAGCCTGGTGAGTATCACCATGGGAACCTGATGTGCATATCCACCTTGGAATCCTGGGATAGAAGTCTTTCTAAAGTGGAGCTCCAAGAGCCTTGAAAGAAAATGGTAAAGCAAACTTTGGGACTAATGCTCATGCAAGAGTCCCAAACTAGAAGAGGAAATAAAGGCTGTCTAAACCCAGGGTAAACAACTACAATGGAAGCTCACCTGAGGTAAGTGAAAGTTGAAATGCAAAGGTCTCATTGGGAAAACTAAAGGAGTCCCAGGGTTCACAAAGTTTGGAGGGAAGCTCCAGCTCAGGATTTCAGACCATAGTGGGCTTTGCTGTGCAATCTGGAGATGCTTCATCTTGGAACCCTGGGGCTGCCATTTCATGGCCATATAGTCTTGGACAAGTCACCAGTTTCTAAGACTTAGTTTCCCAATCTGCAAAATGGGGACCATATCGCTAGATTCCTGCACATATAACAGAAGCTAAGGTATTAGGGCTTGGCCAGACCTTGGTCTCTATCAGTACAAGATGCTCTGCAGTCTTATAACAAAAACAACTTCCTTCATCTTCCTGTTACTACCTTACTCAGGTGCACAGTTTCTCGTGGACACCATTTGTCTATTTTGTGGAACAAAAGTGACTGCAGGGTCATCTGGGAACAAAAGCTTGTCTTCCTGCCTTCCACTTCCCCCACAAAGCTAAGTATCCCCACATACTGGCTACAGGAAACTCCAGTCCAGAGCCTGGATGAGTTCAAATCCCCGCACAACCACCACCAGCTGTGTGGCCTTTAGCAATTCACTTCACGCATTCAAGTCTCAGTTTCCTCATCTATAGCACGGTGATCACAATCCCTTACTCCAAAGGGTTTTGGTGAACTTGACAGAAAGCCCCAGCACACAGGGGACTCAAGGACAGGCAATTTCACATTCCATTCTTTGTTATGAAGAAGTACAGTGATATAGTTCCATTTGGGTAAAAAAAGATCTTAACGTTCACTTTAATTCTAAGCCCTGGAGGCCTTTAGCAGGGCTGACAACTTCGTCTAGAGGATGGTAAATATTTGTCTATTTCAGAGGCAGCATTTATCTTCTAAGGCGCTCGTGCCAGTCTCCGTGCTGACAAGCTACTTGTTTATTTATTACCCTAATAACAAATAGATTGTCAGGCCCGGAGGCTGCACACAGACCTTCGTTGCGTTTGGGCTGCTTCAAGCCCTAGCCACCCAGGCTATGGCTGGGTCTATGGGGGCCTGGAGAGTGGGGGGTGGGGGTGGGGGGTGGGGGGGTGGCAGGGGGCTGGATCCTTCCATGTCCTCCCATTTACTTTTTCATTTCTTCTATCCCAAAACTCCTTTTATAGAGCTCACACTGTGAGCCTTGCCCTGGGCTGGCCCTGGGCTGTGAGGATGAGGGACACATAGCCATGGTCCTCAAAGGACCTGCCATTTAGAGAGAGGACATTATGGTGATTAAAAATAATAATAATGATAATAACAATACATTAGAGTAGTAAACACCTACCAGGTGCTGTGCAAGGTACTTTATATATACTAATTCCTTTGATCTGAAAAGGAGATACAATTTTATCTCTATTTTATTGATGAGGTAAGGAGAGGTTAAGGGACTTGCCCAAGGTTGTCTCTATTAAAATCACTGCAATACAAAGCAGCAGTAGATACTAAAAACTACATAATTGTATAATTATATTTACACATTTTTTGTTGACAGTCACATGGCTTCCTAGCCATTCCTCCCACATGCCAGGTACACTCCTTGCTTTTCCTGGAGCGGTCTTCCCCCCAGGTATCTACCTCACTTGCCTCCTTCAAATTGTCATTTGGGTGATTCTTCTCAGTAAGACCGCCCCCATTTGTAGTTGCAGCCCCCACCTGACCCGCCCCACCCCTTTGCTTAAGCAGCTCCAGAGCACTTACCACCATCTGTCATGCTGCATATTTTACTCGTGTTTCTGTCTACCTCGCCCCACTAGAACGTGCCTCCACGGGCAGGGGTTTTTTCTGTCTTGTTTTCTGCTGCATTTATATCATGAAGAGCAGAGTCTGGCACATAGGAGGTGTTCCGTTTGTTGAATGAGTGAGTTACATTTTGCAATTTGAAAACAGCATCTCTGCAGCCTACCCCCGAACTTCTGTCCTCCCCCTCGGTCTCTGGTCCTCCTTCTTGGTGACACACTCTCCCTGGAAGGTTTTACCTCTTCCTGTGGCTTCAGGTTCTTTCTTCTCTTGAGGACTCTAGATCTTTATCTCTAGACCCACTCCCCAAACTTACAGTTGAGCTGTTTCACACTTGCATGCCTGTTCTTGGGCAGCTCCCTCTACCTGAAATGTCTGCATAAAGAACTCCTCCTCACCCTTCATGACCCAACTCAGATGCCACCTCTTCCATGCAGCCTTCTCGGAGGGGCGAGGAGAGGGCGTTGGGAGGACCTGCATTCAGGAAAGGATGAGGCCAGTTTGGGGTACAATGAATTTCACAGCTTCAGGGAGCCTTAGTCAGGAATGGGTTCCTGGAAGCTCTGTAGGTGATGAGCTTACACTGGCTTCAAGAGAATGGCATGTGATTGCTTCTGGCTGGCACCCTCTTTGTGACCCTCCAACAGACAAATGTAGCACCTATGTTCTCAGGAACTTGTGTCAGAAGGTGTCTGATGCCTCAGACTGTGGGGACTACCACCTACATGATACACTCCAGAGGAAAAGGCTTTTCAGATGCCTGAGGCATCACCTCCTATGGCTGATCACTGAGGTGAAGGCCCCAGCAGTGATATTTTGAACTGATTTAAAGCAGCATGATAGTTAGGCCACTGAGATCCTAGAACTAGGTTGCCTGGCTGTTCTACCATATCCTACTACTGAGACCTTGGGCAAGTTACCAAAAAAAAAAATATATATATATCATTTGCCTCAGTTTCCCCATCTGTAAAATAGGAATATTAATTGCAACTACCTTGCAGGGTCACTGTGAAGACTAACTGGGTTACTATATATAAAATACATAAGACATGGCAAGCACTATTTCAGTTTCAGTTATTGTTGTTACTGTTATTCACACTGGTTTAGCAGGGGAAGACCAGCAATGAGACAGAGCAATGACTGGGCATTGTCCCTCCAGGAGGGTGGTGGCTTGGAGGGGGTGACCGTGGGGTCAGGGCAGGGCTCCTCTGCACAGACCTCCAGGACTCAACTCCAGCCTACCTTCTCCATTCTCCAAGGAGCCCTCCCTGACTCCGGACCTCTAGAGGTCCCACTGCAACCCTACCTCTACCCTGATGCCACGCTGTCATTGTCTGCTACATTTCTAACATGTTACGTGCCTTTCCCCCCATCCATGCTGTGAACTGCAGTGGGTAGGATCCATCCTGATGCAGCTCCGGAGTCCCTGTGGTGCCAGGGCACACAGGATGAGTCCCAGACCTGAGCAGAGCTATCAAGCCCTCCCTGGCTACAGTCTGTGGCCTAAAATCTAAAGATTTTAGTAGCCGACTCTAAGCTAGGCCCCAGGGAAGGGCCACACTTTCCCATGTTCTCAGACCTGGGCATCCTAGAGAGAAGGCTTCTGTCACTTTCCAAAGAGCCAGGCCTCCAAAACCACCAAGACTGTTCATGAGCTGGAAGTGAGACCTGGGTGGAACCTGGGTGTTTGTAGGGAAAGATGGGGAAGGGCCCATTCCCTGTGAAATCCTGTTCTGGGTAAAATTAGAAATGTAGCAACCCACTTGACCATTCAAGAACCCCATGCTATGCCCAGTATTAACTCTTTACTGCTAGACTGTTGGAGGGCTGAGGGTCCTGGGGAAAAGGCTGGAATAGCTATTGCCAACCGGTATAAAAATACTGCAATATTTTGGTAGTCATCAGCCCAGCCATTAGACTTGAACACAACAATGAAGGAGACCCACAGCCTTGTTCTCCAGGAGTTTACTGCCCAGTGGGGCCAGACAGAGAGGTAAACACCAGTTGCCACCCAATGAGACAAGTGTTATAAAAGAATTCCATGCAAACAGTATTAAGTTCCAGTGAAAGAGGACCTGGGCTGTTTAGGAAGGGGGTGGCATTTTGTTAGGCTGTGGGGCTTTGGCCAGGTAGGTGGTGGATGGGGAACCAGCACTGCGGGCAGTGAGAACAGTAAGGGCAAGGGCCTGGAATGTGTGGGGCATGGTGATGGGACGGGACCAGCTGGGAATGTGGGTGATGGTGGAGCAGGGACAGGCAGGGAGGGCTCAGACTGTGAAAGGTGAGAATCCTATGCCCAGCCAACAAATTTGTAGTTTCATTCAGTTGACAGAGAGAAGCTAAAAGTGTTTTTTAGAGAGGTGAGTTACATGACACCCCCCACACCCAAAAATGTCAATAATTCTGGCTCAAACGTGGAGAGTGAGTTGGAGGGGGCCAGGTGAGAGGCAGGGAGGCCAAGTAGAGGCTGATGCAGGCCCCTGTCAAAAAGGATGAGGGTCAAGGTGTGGAATGGCCAGTGAGGTAGAAACTAGGGAGGCTGCAAGATGTGAGCCAGCAGCACCATCTCAGAACTTCAGCCACATTAGGCCAGACTCAGCCAACAGGAATAGTTCAGCATATAGATAGAGGGAACCTCGATGGCATCTGAGATCCAAGGGGAACTTGATAAGTGAGGCATTTAATTTTCATGCTTTTAGTCAACAAACAGGGAAGATTTCTGGTGAGTCCCCACAGTACAGCTTCCAGGCCATGGCTGTCTCTCTGAGTCACCCATTAGAACCCCATAGACCTTGAAAAAGAAAGGGAGAAGTAGCTCCAACTCACTGCAGAAGGTTCAATAGCTATTTGCCTTTCAACAGGGGACTCTGTGGGTCAGAGTAGTTCTTGGGTGGGGGTGGGGGGACCTGCATTGTCATTCAACCTACCAGAGAAAAGCTGCAAAGCGTGGAATCCAAAGTCTGAGCCATGATAGAGCCAGGAGTCCTAGTGTTGTCACTAATAGGCTGTGTGACCTTGGGAAAGTCAGTCCTCCACCCCTTAGCCTGTTTCTTTGTCTTTAGTAGACTGTTCAGCACCTCACCTGGGGATGGGACCTCTGCTAGTGGCCCATCTTCTGCTTTGAAATAATAAGCCAGCTACCCAATCCTTCATCCCTTCATCTGGGACACAACAGGATAACATGTATTAAGCACCTGCTGAGTGCCAAACTCTGTAAAGGACACTACACACACACACACACACACACACACACACACACCTACAATGCAGATAGACACTATTATCACCATTTTACAAATAAAAAAATAAGACACAGAGAGGTTCAATCTCATTCAAGATCAAGGGCAAATCTGAGATTTAAAAATGAAAATGTGGGAAGCTAACATGCATAAGTTTACATTGGTTCCAGAAAACACGCCTCCTGTTCTCTGTCTTTTCTAAACCCAGAAAGGCACAGAGGGGTGGGTACATCTCTGGTTCTCTGCAAAATAGAATAAATAATTCCCATCTGACAGTTTGATCCTGGAGAATAAAGGAAATAATTATAATAACTACCACTTTGTCAAGACATTCACTGTACATCAGGGATTCAACTGATGGCTTTACCTATGTCATGTTCTCTTATTTCTTTCTCCCAAGCACACTAAGAATCCCATTTTACAGATGAGGAAACTGAGAGTAGGACGTTAAGTAACTTGACCAAATCACGTAGGTAATGCGTAGGGTAACCAGATCAGGACTTGAACTCAGGTCTGATTGACTACAGAGCCAATATCCTTAAACATTAGCCCTTCCTGGGTAAGGGGATGCCCTCCAGGGCCCATCTCAGGCTGAGAGACAATTAAGTCTGGGGTCACAAGAGCCAATAAATTGAGTCTCATTGTAAGAGTTCGAGTTTTGCTGGCTTAATCCACCTCTCCAGGCTCAGCCCCATCTTCAGCTGCTGGGACCTGGCCAGCTGCTACGAGACCAGCATTGGTGCAGCATGTAAAACACTGAAAAGAAAATGGAGTAAAACAGCTTAGCAATAGGGAGTAGAGAACTTGTCACCCCACTCCCTTCTACCCCATGCACAGACTCCCCCAAGGCAGCTGGAGGTTGGACCCTGGCTTTCCCCTCAAGGTCACCTTCATGACAGTTACGCCACAGCTCCAGCTGGCAGCGCCCGCCAACGCCAGGCCGTGATGGATTACTGCTCGCTCTGGCTACTGTTCACTGCACAATCCAATCTAGGAGACACACATATTTCTCAATTCAGGGACTTCTTTTATTTTATGAAAAATCAGCTGGCTGCTCAGTCATGAGTGACTGGGCTTGGCAAGCACTTGGATTTTGTGAGCCTCCTCCAGGCCTGTTGCCTTCCCAAATTCTCTTCCCTCTGCCCTAGTCTACCCACTACCCACTTAGTTTTGTAGAGCAAAGAAGGAAGAGCACAGATTTGGAAGTCAGATAATCCTGGGTTCAAGCCCCACGTCTGTCACTTATTCTCTGGGAGATTTTGCACAAGTTACTCGCCCTCCCTGAACCTCAATTTCCTGGTGCATGAAGTAGTGATGGAGCTACCCACACGCCAGTTATTATGAGGCATAAATGAGTCATGTGTGTGGAGTCCTGGCACAGTAAACAGTTCATCTGCACCTACTATGCACAGGGACTGACTCAATTTTCTCTTCCTCATCTCCATTCTTAGTCACTTGCTCTTTATTCTCTCGTCCTCTGCTCTCCTTCCTTTGCCCTTCTCTCCTCTACTTTGATGTAGTTCATGTCTGCAAGAAGATGCTCCAGACCACTCTGTTCTAAAAGTCAGGGCAATTACTACCACAGGCCTCTCTAAAATGAGCTTGTTGTTTATTTTCTACTTTTATCTGGACAATGTGGTCTGTCTAGTGTTCTAATTAGTACATAATCCCCATGGCTCAGATAACAGTGATTCTGAGACTGTCACGGACTTCTGGAAAGGCTAATTCCAATTTAAATTCTAGTGAATCATTGTTCCCAGCTCTTCACCTACTCTTTATACTTAACCTTCTGATTTGAATGGGATATGCTTGCCAGCTCAAAGAGGGAAGAAAGTATTCTCTTGTGGGGAATAATCAGGAGATTATCTTTAGAAGCCTGATCTGTCCCGTGAGCCCAAGTTCCCTACCACTTCACGGATCATTTGAGTCATCTTGATGATGAACTTTTAAATGGGCAGAAAATCAAGAAGATGGGTCATTAAATGTAAAATCAAAGCTAAATTAGTGCTGTTAGAGAAGATAAAAATTGAGCACCACCTTGTAAGTCATCCCTAGGTCTCCTTTTGCTGATGCCAGCCTAAGGGTTAGAGGAGGTTGGTCCTTCAAGTCAAGAGAGACCAGAGACTCTGGGTCAGGGACAGCTACACCTTGTGTACTGGCACCAGCAGCCAGAACAGAATCAGAGGCTGTGGCATGCATACCTGACACATCTGTCACACATGTCAACCTCAGAGCAGACAGCATCTTCCCAAACATCCTTGACATCTGAAATGGACCTTTCCCACTCAGTCACCCAGCCATTCTTCAAGCACCACTGAATCCACTAAATCAACCCTCCCCTCTGTACTCATGGTGCCTCTGCCTTGTTCCCATCATCCCTCACCTAGGTCACTGCACCAGCCTCCTTCTTACTCTTCCAGCCCCCCACACATTCTCTCAAACTTTTCTGCACATCAACCGTGATCTTTCCACAATGCAGATCTGACCATATCCCTCTATACCTTGAAACTGTCCAATGTTGGCCACTGTTCTCAGTCTAACCAGCAAATGTTTTCAATAAAGTGTCAATTAGTAAATATTTTAGGCTTTGTGGGCTACATGCACTCTCTTGCAACTGCTCAACTGTGCCATGGTAGCAAAAGCAGTTATTGATAATGAGTAAGCAAAGGGTGTGGCATGTTCCAATAAAGTTCTTACAAAAACAGGCAGTGAGTCACATTTGGCCAGTGAGCCATACTTTGCCAATCTCTGTGATTTAAACCAACCCACAATGCCCCAAGGGACTTGGCCACTGCCTCATAGAGGTTAGCCTCATCACTCACCATGCAGTGATGTTTGCTTTACAATCCAGCCACACAGTATGGCCCAGTTCCTCCAAATAGGCTATGTTCTATCAAGCCGCCATGCCTCTGTTCATGTGTTCCCCATGCACATTCCTTAACCTCACTAGGTCCTACTCATCTGAGAAGACTCTCAGTCTTTGAAGAGATATTTGGTAATATCCATCAAATTTTGAGTTTTGAGTTGATCTAGATATTCTGTTAAGAAATTGTTTCCAAGATATATTAAGAAAGTAAGATGCAAAAGGTTGTGTATGACAA
Organism: Lyroderma lyra; assembly: GCA_004026885.1. Classification (NCBI taxonomy): domain Eukaryota; kingdom Metazoa; phylum Chordata; class Mammalia; order Chiroptera; family Megadermatidae; genus Lyroderma; species Lyroderma lyra. The sequence goes on from PVJL010001845.1 coordinate 45,589, forward strand.
TCCCATTTGTGTATAAAAGGATACACACACACACACACACACACACACGCTTCCTATATATAGAGCATCTGAAATGACACAGAGGAAGTAGAACAGGGGTCACCTCTGGGGAAAGGGACTGCAGTAGAAGGATTGGAGCAAGGCTGCCAGGCATGGTTGTAAAGCCTGTGAGCCACAAAAGCCCAGGTGGAGCCATACACCTAGACAACAATGGCAATGGTGCCCCCTGGATTTGTTCAATACAGCAGCAGTTCTGATTCTAGAGAAGATAAACCTGTTGCCTACCTTTTTATGCTATTTAAATGTTTACAACACCAAAGCCTAGAGCCTAAGAGTCAACCCTAGGTTTGTAGATTGCACTGTAGCTGTTTGCCTGCTTGCCAGGCTGTAAGTCTTTTGAGGGAAAACAGGCTGCCTTCTTCACAGTGCAGTGTGAGTCATACCATCAAAGACGAGAGTAAAATGTACAGGGAGAGCAGAGATTACCCTGACTCGGAGTTGGATCTTGCCAAAGAGAAAGGCAGGGAAGGATACTTAAACAAAGGGAACAAGACGTGCAAAAGCATCAGTGGGTAAAAAAAAGTTGCACACTTAGTAGATGTTCAGAGTAATATAACAAAATAGACTGTGGTATGCCAGTGGGTATTAGATGTTAACAGTTTCTCAGACCCAGAAAGCATGCTGGACAAGTTATGGTCTTCTGAACAAGTCGAGTACAGTCCAGGACAAGTCATGATTCCAGAGTTTGTAAGCAGGGAAAGAGGAGAACAAGTTCAGATTCCCTTAGTATAAGGGCAAATGTTGGCATCCTGGAGATCAGAGGCAAGAGACAGCTTCTGCGGGGGACTGTAGAAGGTTTCGTGAAGAAGCTGGCCTATGACATGGGGCACACAGGATGAGGAGGGTGCGCCAAGGTAGAGATGGAACAGAGTAGAGTAACATTTTAAGTAAAGGAAGGGAAATGAGAAAGCCCAGGACATGCTCAGGTTGCTGGAGCATAGAGCTACATGACAGGAAGGTTATAGATGAAGCGAGTGAGGTTGGTTGGCTAGATGGGGAGGGCTTTGAACATGAGGCCAAGGATGCTGGCCTGTTGCCACGGCGTTGGTAGAGTCTGAGTTTCCAGCTGACATTCTCGGAAGCCGAGGGTCATTATCTAGGACATTAACTGGCTAATGGGCCCATCCCAGGGCCCTGTGCAGCCTGGAGCACAAATGTTTTCCAAATGCTGTTTTTATCTCTTGGCAACAGTGAGACCAAGCCCTCTGAGCTAAAAGCCCTGTGCTTGCTGTGGTTCACTCTCTTCTCTACTGTCCATGGCCTAAAACCCTGAGAATGCTCTCCTCCTCATCGCCTCACAGCCCAGCCCCAGCCCAGCCTAACCCTTCCCTGGAAACAAAGGCAAGCCCACACCTGCTCTCTCTGACCTCATTTCTTCCCCAGTAATTGATCAGAGCACAATAATAGCAGGCAGCAGGAGGGCTAGTCCCTGGTGGACACAGAGCTCAGGAGAGAGCCTCAATTATTAATCCTGCACCAGCTGCTGGAGCCAGCAGGCCTCCTGGGTGCCCAGAAGAGTGGCCTGGGCCCAGGTGGGGGTGGGATCATGGCTGGGGCAGGGGTAGTGACTGAGAAATACCCAGCAGCTCCTAGGCCACATCTGGAGCCTCCAAGGCAGCAGGATCTGGTGCCTGGCCTGACTTAGTGAGACCTGCTGGCCATCTTGGCAATGTTGAGGGGCAGGCTGTTTAGAAGGCCCTGAGGACATGCTTCTACTGCCCTTCTGACCAGCTGCGGCTGCTGTTCTTCTTGCTGCCTCCCCCTACCCAAGCAGGACCTCTGGACAGAACTAGAGCAGGAAAAATAGCAGAGAGCCTTTTCAGTCATCCTTGCCAAGTCCAAGCCTACTACCTCCCAAATTTTCACTCCATGGTTGAACCCTTCTCCCCATGGTTCAGACCACGGTCTTCCTAGGAGTCCACAGGATTAGAGACTATTTTCCAGTGCTCTTTTATGCCTGTGAGCCAGCCACTATATCCCCATACACTTTGCAAGCACAGGGCTCTATGGCTCTATCGTCTTCATATTTGTGGGGAAAGGGAAAAGGCATGGAATCGGGAGCTACAAGAACAGCGTTCAAGCCTGGCCTCTGCCACTAACAAGCTGTGGTCTCAGAGGAGATCCTCAACCCCTGTGAGCCTCAGGTTCTCAATCTTCAAAATGAGTAAGATAATTCCAGCCTCCCAAGTGAATTGTGACAGGCCAGTTGCTGTGCTGTCCACATCTACTAACCAGGAACTCCACATTTCCTACTGGGCCCACTCCCCCCACCTCCCCAAACATTCCCAGAAGAACCCTTTTTCTTTAATTAGAAATGACATAAAATCATGTGTGTTGATGATTTACTGCACCCACCATGCTGCTGATGTTACTTTAGGGACATGTTCTAACCAAGGTGGGTTCAACAAAGGTGTCTTGCTGATGACCAAGGTTGTGGTGGTTCACACTGGATCTGGATAGACAGAGGAAGAATTGAGGAGCTGCAGACAACTTAAACACAGCATTTATTCTAGAAGTGGAGCAGAACAAGTGGCATCTGGGAGTTTCCCTTCAATAGTTCAGAGTCCATGGCTAGCTCAGCGCTCTATATATATAGTATGCTCCAGCTCTAGGTCTAGGTGGCTCCCAGCTCACTCTGTGTCCCAGGTCAGCTCCCAGTCTCTCTGGTCAGCTCCCAGTCTCACACCGGAGAGGCCCATTGCCTGATACAGGCAGGAGAACAAAGGCAGCAGGCTGCCAAGGGTGAGCTCAGAAGGCCCATAAACAACAAAATGCTGCCCACAGGACAGTGCCAGTCACAGTTACAACACAGGTGCACCTCCTACTGATAAGACACCAGGCGAGAAAGCCTGAACTCTTTCACTTGCCCCACAAATGGGATGCATAACAATAATACCTCTTAAAATGCAAGTCTCTAATAGAGAGGTCAGGAGCAGAGCCTGACCTTGGGATACCTTTTGGAACTCATTAAGCTGCAAGAAAGGACTGAGGGATGTAGGAGCGAAGACAGTCATCCAGAAGTAGCCAAGGTCCTGGAGTCACCAAACCCAAGTTCAAACCCTACCTCTACTTTGAAAGCTATCAGTTCCCCTCTAAACCAGATTTTTTCATCTGAGGTTAACCCTACCTTGAAAGAGTATTAAGAAGGGAAACGATCTCTATAAAATGCCTGGCTCATAGTGGATACTCAATAAATTGCAGTTATGGGTGTTTGTTCTGGGATTTGTATTTTTGTTGTTGTTTTGGGGGGTTTTCTTGGGGTTTTTTGGGAGGGTCAGATTCCTTGAGGTATAAATTACATATCACAAAATTCACCAATTTTAGGTGTATAAAGCAGTGAATTTTGACAAGTGTATTTGATCATGTAACCATCATCACAGTCGTGATATGAAACATTTCCATCACCTTTTTTTTCACACTTTGCTTGCGCTCCCTTTAAACCATGCCCTCCCCCCACTCATGGCCCCTAGCAACCACTGATCTAATTTCTGTTGTTATAGTTTTCCCCTTCTGGAATTTTATATAAATGGAATAGTACATTATGCCATCTTTCGTGTCTTTCTTCTTTAACATAATACGTTTAAGATTCATCCATGTTGTTAAATTATTCATTCCTTTTCATTGATGAGTGGTTTTCCATTGTATGGGTATACCACAATTCGTTTATCCTTTTGCCAGTTTGATGGATGTTTGAGTTGATTCTATATTTTGGCTATTATAGATAAAGCTGCTATAAATGTTGGCTACAAAAGCCATGGTTATTATTTGTTATGGAATCACAGAAACTCAGAGCTGGTCAGGTCCTCAAAGATCACCAAGTCTGATGCCTTCATCTTAAAGATAAAGAAAGTGACACTTCAAGGAGAAAGCTCAGGGTTTCGTTCCTTTCTACTCCAAGTGTGTGGTCCATAAGTCAGCAACATCAGCATCACTTGAGGGCTCATTAGAGATGCAGAATCCCAGCCCCCTCTCCCTGACTTCCTGAGCCAAAATCTGCACATTAGCAAGATCCCCCAGCTGCTTCATAGACACATTCGAGTTTGAGAAGCACTGGTCTAGCAGGCAGGAGATGAATTTGGGACTAGTGTTCAGTCACCATGCCAGAGCTGCTTTCCCCAAATCACAATGATTGGTAGTGGGGGTAGTGGGCAATGAGGGTCTGAGAATTCAGGTTGTGGAAAGCCCTTTTAATCTGCGGTGGGTCTGGCTGATCCAACTAAGGACAGAGCTGTAACTGCCTCTGTAGCCTTTTGAGGCCATAGGACCACTCTGTCTGGGTCAGCTTGGCTCCCTGAGGTCCTAGATTCCTTAATTGAAAATCACAACTGTTTATTTAAGTAGCAATGCTATGGACACGCAGAATTAATGGCAGCTGTGTGGCCTAGGTTAAGGGAGGCAGAAGGGGTAAGCAAAGGAGTCTTGGCTAGGTTTTTCAGAGCCCAAAAGTACACAATAAACTCATCTTCCATATCACCTCTTTACCATGTTATGACTACTAAATAGATATGTGTGAGCATAAGCCCACTTCCCTTAAATAGCTAGAAGAAATTATTATTATTTATTATATAAGATTTTCTAATACTGTTAAATAATAGGTATGAGTTGTTTCCAGTGTTAACAAATTACAAAATAGTTTGTTGTTCTCATTAATGGGTGATAATTTCAGGGTGGTAAGTTTAGAAGTGAAAATAACATTACTAGTCATGAAATTTTCTTTTATTCTGTGATTGGCTGTTACAGTGTATTTCCCAGCTAAGAAACAAGCAACAGACTCGGGTGAAAAAAAAGTTTTGGGGGTGAGGTCTGGGAATCTGCTTTAGTTTAAAAATATTGATTTTAGTTTTGTTTGGGAACACTGATTTTTAAGCCCCTCATTTTCCAGAAGAGATCATTGAGGCTTAAATGGAAATGAATTCCCCAAAGGTCACACACCAGTAAGTGGCAGAGCCAAGACTGCCAGACCCCAGAGGCCATTGCAGGACTCTTTCCTCACCAGATTCATTGGGGGTGAATTGTGCTTTATTTCATTTAACAAACACCTATACAATGCCAGGTACTGTGTCCTTTAGATACAGCCATAGGCCTATCCTATCCACCACCTCCCCCAGAAAGAAGCTCTCTGATCCTTCCTGTTCACCCTTCTCCACTGGATGCCCTCCTGCTTCCACCCAGGCTACTCGACACAGAGCAGTCAAGGCCCATTTGGATGAGCCTTCAGAAGGCCTTCCTGTTGTGATACAGAACATTAATGCTTCTCAGCACCCACCGGACCCAGGTGATGAGTGTCACATGAACAGATGACTAGGAGAGAAAGGAGGAGTCTGTCTCATTGCATTTCATGGCACAGAACACAGAGGCTTCATTAAGGGTCAGGTTTTGCAAAACAATGATAACTTCTCTTGTGCAGTCTTCCTTGGCCTGTTCTGCCCTGCAGCCTCAGACACTTGGAATTCATTCCCACAACTAGGCTGAGCAGGAGGGACTTGCTTTATGTAGAGTGAAGACCTGCAATAGAGAATCAGGATTTAAATCATAATATCCAACCCCTATAAAGCACTTACTCTATGCTAGGCACTAATAGAAATGCTTTACACTCTTAACCCGTGTAACAACCCTATGAGGTAATTACCATTATTACTCCCACTTTACAGAGAAGAAATGAAGCCCCAGAAAGGTCAAATGACTGGCCCTGGGGTCTTCAGGTTAATGAGTGGTCAAGATAGAGATCAGACACGAGCAGCCTGAATCCAGAGCCTATACCCATAACCACAATGTTAACCATCCTGTGTACCAAGCCCTGGGAACTAGATACAAAGATGAACCAGAGCCAGCATCAAGGGAGTACACAGGCTAGTGGAGGGAGACAGTTACTAGAACAAACAATAATAGCACAGTGTGATAAGGACTGGGACAGAGAGAGGCTCAGGGATCTTGGAGCCCAGAGATGACCCCTCACAACATAGCCTGGAGATCAGGGAGGTACCCTGAAAGAATGGGTACCTGGGATGCCCTTGAAAGATCATAATCTGCCAATAATTGTTCCCCAGGAGGCAGGCATTAGGGTTTCCTGTGTCTGGATCAGCTCTGGTCCTGACAATCCCTTCCCCTCTTAATTGGGTCTGTATACTTCACACCCAAATCCTGCCCCCAATGAAAGAAGATTGAGCCAATGTTTACTTGCTGAATTTTGTATATTCAGGCCCCATTGAACAGTCTTTCAAACTTCCATGGTCACAGTATGAAAGAGACCCTTTGCATTAAACCTTCTAACAAAATATAATAAAATTATGTTCCAAAACCCCCAAATACAATGATTCTCTCCACTTTAGGATCTTTATGGGGAAGAGAGCACACAAGGGAACTGGCTAAATCTAGCCACTGGAGAGTTTCAGCAAAGGAACTGAAGGGCATAAACAGAGAAGTGGACAATGACTATATAACAGGGAAGACTGTCCTCAACTGAGATCAGGAATAAAGGAGAAAATATCTTTGCTCAGGCAGCCTGAGCAGCTGAAAGCATCCTAAGGACCATGTCAGCTGTGCTAGTCTCCCACCTGGAATCCTTTGAATAAAGAAGAAGGTAGAGGTGACTTCATTTATTAGTTTGCAGGGCCACCCCCATGCAGATGAGACCTTCAACCCATTTGTGGGTAAGAGATTTTTATCAAGCATCCCCTGGGCTAAGTACTGAATGGGGGAAAGGGCCACTACTATTCCCAAGGCAAGAGGGAAGTCTAAGAAAACATGATTTGGGCCTGTCTTCCAAACCTACGTACATGAAGACAGTTCTGGACACTGGGAAACTGGGGATTGGCTAGAAAGAAAGGAGAGGAAGTGACTCTGAGGCTACACTGAGATTCAGCCTCTGGGTTCATCACTTCCTCTAAGTCTTTGGTTTTCTTATGAGATGAGGCTAATCATCTGTGATGGGCTCATCCCTCCTGGCTCATCTCACAGAGCTACCAAAGGAATTGGATGGGATAATGGCTGTGAATGCTCTTTGTAAAAAGGATTCAGGTACAAATGTGTGTTTACAGAAACAATGCCAGGTTTGCCTTCTGCTCAATCACTGATCTCCATCCAGAAATACAGTCATGCTTTTTGTTTGCACCTAACATTTCATTATCATGGGTATGTTTCACTTTATACCATTTCTGGAAGGTAGATGGAATAGCTATCATCTCATTCCACAGACAAGAAAGCAGGGGCCCAGAGAGGTGACTCAACTATAATGCAGGACTTTTTTTTCTGCATCAAGCTCCATACAGGAGAAACAGTAACAACATATATATTGCTTTAGCACTTTATAATTGACTAAGCACTTAACACTTAAATGTTTCCTCTGTTCATCCCCACATCGCTGAAATGGGGCAAAGTAGCCCCCACCTCTATTTCATAATGAAACAAATGCTGCTTCTATAATAGAAGTGGGAGTAGCATGCCCATGCCACACTGCTAGAAAAACACAGAACCAGAACCCAGAATTCAGCCCCTCAACTTCCAAATTCAGTATCTGCTTCTCTCCATTGTTACAGCTTAAGCCATTTCTAGGCAGAAATTTCTTGTAGTCAGTGGTTTCAGAAGTTGGGAGATAGATTTTGGAATTTGGTACTTGACCTTGATTGACCTTGTCTTTTGAACTTTGAGTTTGCTACTCTATAAAATGAGCACCCCTCCTTTGCAACTAACTGCACTAGGCTCCACATTGACTCTTTCATTACCTCTGCAGCACTTGAATGCATGCACTCATTTCCATGTACCTCCTTCTACTAGCCTGGGAAACTTCTAAAGGCAGAGACTCAGTCTTACCTGCCCTGTGTCCCCAGTGTCTACATATAAAAGTCTGCCATAAATGGCTTTATAATATTGAACAATTTCTTCATTTCTCTTTACTTCAGTTTTCCTGTCTGTAAAATGAAGAGGTAGGAGGTGATACTTCAAAGTTTCTTCTAGCATTAAAATGGCTTGATTCCATGAGAACAGTATCCTCTCTACCTTTCAAAATCATACTCACCCTTCAATGCCAGTTTGGCTCCCACCTGTTCTCAGAGGACTTCTTTAATCTCCAACAGGCCTTTGGGGCCACTTCCTCTCCTGAAACACTAGAACAGTCACTCTCTGTGCCACTCACCACCTCATCTGTTTTCTGTTTCCTGAGTACCTGCTTCCACACATTGGATGGTGTAGCTTATCTCCCCAGTTGGATTGTGGTTTGAGATAAGAAGCTATATATGCACTACCATTATGTGTTTGCCCCTGGTGTGCTAAATGCTGTCCTGGAGTCATAGTTAGGAATCAGGAGAGTTAGATCCTACTCCCAGCTTCTTCACTGACTTTCCATGTGACCTTGAATAAATGTGAGTTTAAGACTCTTGAGCCTCATCTCCTACAGTATAAATGGGATGAATATTATTGCCTCCAGAATTATTGTGAGAATCAACTTAGATAACAGACACAAAGCACTTTGTTAACTGTAATAATGTTACAAATGTAAAAGATTGTGATAGTGTAATTGGCATTATAGTATGTTTGCTATTAAATATACTTCATTATGGAGGAATTAGAAGAGCATGCATGTATTCATTTGTTCAAAAAGTTTACCAGACATTAAGATTGGTTCCAGATGAAAATAAAGGTGAACAAAGACATGATTCCTGCTTTCAAAAGCTTCTCTGACTACAGGAACATCCTAGTGAAAAGAGCCCTGAATTTAAAGTCAGAGACTTCAACTTGAATGTCACTTCTATCACTTATAGGTTGTGTGACTAGAGTCAAGTCATTTTAATTCTTTGAAGACCAATTTTCTTTACTTATAATGAAGAAGTTGGAGCAGGCTATGCCTCCCAGCTATGACAGTCTAGTATTCCATAAACATAAGAAAATTCACAGCATCTTCTCAAACTCCAGTAAATCTGTGGGAGTTCAGGGAATACATGGTTAACATAGAAAAGGTGCACCATGACCACCGTGGAAGACACTGTTCTCAAGTAGTGCATCCATCTCCTAAGCGCCGCTGAGCCCTGGCCTGTCTGTGTTCTTTATCAACGCCGTGAGGCAGAGGCTGTTTCAGCACCAGGGATAGCGCTATCGTGCTGCCCCACTGGCCTAGAGCCGACACAGGCCTTTCCACCACCAACCAGATGTTCCTGCTTCCTCAGCCAGCTTAAGGCTAAAGCAAACCTTTTCAAGCAGGGTTTATCAGAGTTTCTAAATTACATACTGGGAAGAAATTTAATTGGTTTAATTAAGAAAGTTTATTTCATGGTAATTCAGTTTTGTTATGCTGTAAGACTTAATGTGTCCTCTGGTGGGAGCATCTGTTATAAATATTCATTGCCTCACTCAAATACCCTCTCCTGGCCCTAATCGCCCTCCCTTACCCCACAGAGTTTGAAAATGTATCTGAAGAATATTGAGGAAAATGAGGCCTTCCTGAGCAAGGACACTGGGCCAGGACAAGGTAACTAAATTCAGTGAGAAGGACATAGAAGATTGGAGATAAAAGAGACTTTAGAAATATAATGTGCTACTGCTGCATCTTACAAATAGGCAAACGGGGGCATGGAAGGGAAAGGCAGGGCAGATGCTCAGCCAGTGGCAGAGCTGGAATTAAGGACCAAGCCTCCTGACTTCCAATCCACTGCTCTTGTCTCCCAAATTCTAAATGCTAGCTATTTTCAAGCTAACACTAGGGATGGTGGTCAACTTCCTTACATACTAAGTGGAAAACCTAAGGCCTAGACAGGGGGATGACTTCCCTAAGCCATGTGCAGTCCTATCTACCTCCTTTCCATTATGAAATTCCCCCAGCCCTGAGGATCACACAACTGCTGCTGGATTCCTCCAGTGAAAAACAATTCAGTATTACATTTGTACAGCCTTGTTTGTTGTAGGAAAAGGATGAAATTCAGATTTGACATCGCCCTTCCTTGAAGGAGCTTACAGTCCAGTTGGGCAAAGAAGATAAAATGAAAATAAGAAGCAAAATGGTAGTAATGAACACCCCTTTATATTGCTCAAACACATTCCTCATGGTTTCTCTAACATGCTCCATTATTTCATGCTTTGTGTGTGTGTGTGTGTGTGTGTGTGTGCCTTTATACATGGATATCTTTTCTCAAAGCAGCTCTTCATTCTTTAAGACCCCAAAAAACCTTCTATGCCCTGCCCTGGCACACACAACCATATCAAAGTCCCAACCTGCTCCATGCCCCACTTTACCCAACCACCCTATCTCATAGCAATGATCAGACTGAACATTTCCTTTTTCATTTGTCTGTCTCTCTACCAGGGTAAACTTCTTGGAATCACCAGTGCCAAGAACATTGTCTGGGAAAAACTAGAAACTCCACAAATAGCTAAATGGGTGAGTATAAAACTGATTTACTATAGATTTTAAATTAATTGGGCCATAAACATGGAATAGTTTTATTTTTCCAATAACTGCTACCCACCATGCTCTCTCAGACCCTCCCTTTCCTGCAGGGTAGCAGGCCGCCTTAAACTCTCAGTCTGAGGTCATAACTTTCCTGTCACTTTCAGTTATTAGAATACTCTCATTTGGGTTCTTTAGGACTTAACCTTATTTACTTTTTATTTTTATTCTAATGTTTGATTCAAAGCTCTTCCTACCCCACACCTGTCATTTCCTGACCCCCCACTCCCACCAATTCCAACCTAGTTCAAGCATCTGGCCCTAGATGGAAGGGGCCAGGTCTGCACTCACTCACCTCCTCCTTCTTCCCCTGCTCTAGTATTGGAGTGCAAGGAAGGAGGCAGAAGACAACAGACTCCTGGTGTGACAGCTCACAGTGACAGAGTCCTCTCCCTTGGTTTGTGGCCTATGGGATCCTCATGGGTAGTGGGAAGGCTTTCATAAATTTTACTGATGAGAGTCCCTCAAGTGGCTCCTGGTGATCCTCACGGAGATTTGCCTCCTCATTGGCTGACACCACCACCCCCGATCTTGATCTCACAATTTAATCCCCTGATGACCCTCACTGCATGAGGTCTCTAATCTCATCTAATCTCTGTGGATTTATACTCAAAGACCAGGCCCTAATTGGGATAGGCAGACTGTTATTACCCCTTTGGTCTAGTCAAACCATCATTCATCTCCTCTGCTCTTCCACTGCTATACTAGAGCCATTCCAGGTAATTAAATGGAGAAACAAAGTGTTGGCCTACCCTTTCCTTGGAGTCTTGTCTCAGGAAGGAAAAATCCTTTGTCTCCTCCAAGAGAATGGGATGAGAGGTAAGAGGGTTTTCCCCTCTCCCAATCTCCTCTTCTGGGGAGAAGAGGTCAGAGTGAGACTGGTTTTCTAAACCAGGAGCCTCTCAGCCAGCAGGGCCTCCCTGTTTCCCAGCCAGTCTCTTTAAAATATGGGGACCTGATGTCTTTTTTCTAAGCCATGAACTTTAGTTGTCAATTCCTAGGAGAAAAAAAATAGTATCCACTCTGTACCTCACTCTCTCCTGAACAGTCTTTCCTGGAATTGAGGCTAGCCCAAGAGAGGTTCAGGAAGCAGCAATTCCCAGAGGCAATCAGGAGAAACTTCCTGAAGGAAAGTCTGAAGATGAACCTTAAAGACTAGAAAGAATTAGAATTGCTAGGGAAATAAAGGTACTCTAAGCATGAGGAAGAGGAAATGGAATGGTTATAACATTTCACAGGAGATAGCACAGTGCTCAGTTCATAGTAGGCACTGAATAAATAACATGAATTAAACAGATTCGCCTACAGCTGTCAATTCTCTCTGGAAAAAAATAAAATTGCAAAAATTTTGCATCCAGATAGACTAAATTTTGATCTCTACTCTCCCATTAGCATTTTTATCTTCAGAAGTCATTTGACCTCTCTTAATTTCTATTTTCTCATCTGGACAAAAAGGGAGAGATAATAAAACCATTTAGAGGATTGGTATGCGGATTAACAAGGTGCATGGCACGCTGTAGCTGAGAAAATGCCTTGTGGCCATTAAGTAGGTTTATTTTCCTGCTGGGACTTCACTTCCCAGTTCCTGTGAGGAACCATGGGACTGAATTCTGGCTAAAGGAATATGCACAAAAGTGAGGCACACCACTTCCAGCCTTGGCCTTATATCCACCATGTACCTTCTGAGCTTCTCTCACCCCTGCCAGTAAGGCTGAAAGGCAAAGTTCAGAAAAGTAAAGTTAGAAAACAGCTGCTCCCAATAGCCACCTGGCCAACCTTTGGCTATGGGGGGCAAGAAATAGCATATTCCAGCAACAAGCGTGAGTGCCTCAACTAACACACACATAAAAAGTGCTTGGTAAATGTTGGCCATTGTTATTGATAACATCTTATATCACTCTTTAGTTTGCAAGCACTGTTTATTTCTTCATGTAATTGACCCCTACAGCACCCTTGTGAATGTGGTTTGGAGAACTGAGATTACTGCCCTATTTTGTAAGTGAGGAATCTGAGATCAAAACATGCTGGTGAGTGGAGGTCCTGCCAGTCACAAATGAGCAAGGAAGTCACGTGACCAAGAACAAACCCATTATACCTGACTCAAGGCCCTGCTGTGCCCCGCACATTTGTCCTGCTGAGCCACATAACAGTATCAGCCTTCTTGATATCCATCCAGGCCAAAGGGTAATAGTAACCTTAGGGTGAGTGGCAGGACACAAAGAGTTAGTAATTTCTGACAAGGCTTGTGCATGGGCAGGCAGACCAGATACCAAATACTAAAACCAGGTGAGGTGACATCACCATTGGTTCAGAAGATCACACATCATCACCATGGAAAGAACTAGGAGATGTGGACTCTAGTTCGGGCTCTGCCACCATCTTGCTTAGTGACCTTGAGCAGCTCACTGGGTATTTCAGGACTACAGTTCTGAGTCAAAGTCTACAGGGGAATATCAGGACTAAAGGGTTAACTTTGTCCCAGACATCTAGAGTCCCCATGGTTGCAGGGAGGGCAAAGGTGCCCCACCTCCAGGAGACCTGGGGAGTCCCTTCAGAGGCCAGCTGAGAATGGGCCAGCTCCATTCCCCACCCCCACCCTCTGCAGCTGCTCATGCTTCAAAACCCCAGTCAAAAGGCATCTGTCACCAAAACAAGTGGCCCGCCATTCCAGCAGGGAGCAAGCTCTAAGAACAAATGGTGTTTTGTCTAAACAATTGTTTCCAACAGCACTTCCCTTTCCAGATAGCTTTTTAAATTATTATCACGCTTGTTCACTAAGTTGAAAAATAAATATTTCCAATGTACCGATAACAAATGCCTTCATCATGTAACAGCTGCCCTTAGACTGTCAACCCTGGTGAATTTCCACCTGCCATGGCTGGAGGGACCTGAGAACCAGAGACAACAACACAACAAGAAGAGAGGGACTTGTAAAAGGTCACACATAGATCAGAGGCAGAGCCAAGATGAGAATGCAGGTTATTTTGACCCTAAGAGCAGTGTCTAGCCAGTAACTGTCACTAGTATGAATATTACTGTATTGTCATTACTATTGTCATCGCTTTAGAACAGACTTAGGTTTGAATCCCAGTTCTCCTCCACTCACTGGCTATATGCCCCTCTTTAAGTCTCAATTTTCTTATCTGCAAAATAAGAGAATAAATTCTATCATCTCTGGAAGATCAAATGAAAAAACTACATGTAAAGTGCCTGGCCTTCAGCAAGGCACTGATCATTCTTAATTAACATTTAGAAATAAGTGGGGAAGGTCCCAGAAGAGGAAATAGCATTATGGTTCAAAGCACAAATCTAGAACTGGATTGCCAGAGTTCAAACCTGGGTCTGTAAGTTGTGAGCCATGTGCTCTTAGGCAAGCTGCTTAACTCCTAGAGCTCTGGTCTCCTTCCAACAGGGATGCTGCTGCTGGTGGTGGTGTGACATAGACATCATAGGGTTACAGGTGCACACAGTAAGTACCATAAACGTGCTAGTGATTATTATTTCCAATTTTGTCTACTACTGTTTAGCTTTCAAAGAATCTTCACATCCAACTCTCATTGTGGCCTGGAAGGTGGAAAGGCAAAAATAATTTTACCTACTTCATAGAGGAGACAAGGAGACTCAGAGGGGCCTAGAGAATTGCCCACATCACACAGTCTGCAGGCAGCAGAGCTAGGACTTGAACTCGGGGTTTCAGCTGCCAGCCCTGAGCAGTTTCTGGCCTCTGATGACAGCTGGCCTCAGCCATAGAGCAGAGTGAGGAGAGAGAGGCTCCCGCCCCTCTCTACCAGCCCCACTCCAGTTCTATGCCAGACGCCCCAATGGCTGAAAGTGGACCTAGAGGACACAAAAACTGAGAAGATGAGTGAGAACCGATAATGCTACATGGCTAGCTTCTAAAGTAGGCAGAGGACAAAGAGGACAATAATTTTAACTGGATTGATTTCACCTGTAGGGCCATTAACTTAATGTTACCCACTTGGTTGGGAGCAAGTCCAAGCCCAGCTGCATATCATTATAGCCTCCACTGCCAAGACGGTTAGAGAGAAGAGGGGGTCATTGTGAGGAAGAGGTCAGACTGGGCTGGGCAAGGGTGAGGCAGGCAAGGAGGCACTCACCCTCAGGATTGCACAAGTGCTTCCCTAAAATTTGCAGCCTAGGCACCTCACTTGCTTCACTCTAGTCATGACCCTGAGCTGAGAAAAAGCTCCAGGCTGAAAATCAGGACCCCTGAGTTCAAGACCTGGTTCTGCCACTTGCCAGCCAATCAACTTGGGCAACTGGTTTCACCACCTCCCAGAAATGGGGGTATACACCCCTATGTTGAAGGGTTGAAGGGTGACATGAGGACTAAATGAGAGGTGCTGAACTCTCACAGTGTATGGCAGCTTTTAGTGACCACCCACTCTGCAAACAGGAAGACATGCTCTCCACTTCTTCCTAAGGTCAAGGCCGAGCTTACCATCCTCCTCCTTCCACATGCCTCCCTACAGCCAAGCCCCCACAGCCTTGCCCAGGCTGCTCCTCCCTCCTTGCTTTCACCCTAGGCCACGAAAACCGTCCTGGTCTCATGCCTCACTGTACCAGTCTCTGCCTCTCCTTCTCTAACCACCAAGTTCCTCCTTGCACCCCCTAATGGCTCTACAGGACACACATGGACGCACCTTTGTCCCTGACCCATCTTCTTTTTGGTGGTCTTGGATTTCCAGCAAGATGGGTAATAGGGACTGAATCGTATCCCCCTAAAATGTATATGTTGAAACCCTAGCCCCGCCTTGTGACTGTATTTGCAGCTAGGACTTTTAAAGAGGTAATAAGGTTAAACGAGGTCACAAGGATGGGGCCCTAATCCAGCAGGACAGGTAGGTATCCTTACAGAAGGGGAAGAGTGCTCACACATAGAGAGAACGCCGTGTAAGGACACAGCAGGAAGGTGACTATTAGCAAGCCACGGTTGGAAACCAACCTTGCCACCACCCTGATCTTGAACTTGCAGTCTCCGGAACTGAGAAAATAAATACCTTTTGTTTAAGCCACCCAGTCTGTGTATTCTGTGGCAGCCCTAACAAACTAATGCAGAGGGTGTGTGTCACATTTCATTTATGATCTTGGGTGGTTCTCCGAGACTATTTCTACTGCTGATAAAAGGAGTCAGCTCTGCTGACAGAACCTCAGGAATGTCTTCACAGAGAAGGGGATCGTTAAAGTTGAGTAGGTGCTGGTAGGAGGGGGGCTCCCAGCATGTACCAGGGAGGCTTAACAGCCCATCCTAGACTGCCAGGTAAGGTTCGATCTAAAGGAGTCTTGTGTGATGAAACTGGAGCAGACAGGGCCAGAGCACGAGGGGCCTGCTAAGCCAGACAAAGGGCCACATCCTTGCTGCTGAGGGCTGAGAGGAGCCATTAGAGTCTTGAGCAGGGCAGTAGTATGGTTAGTGTTGTAGAAGAATCACTCTGGCTGGCACGTGGAACCTGGATGGATGTGTGGGGAGGGGAAGGATCTGGACTCCCTGATACAGGGCGGTGGGCTAGACCAGTGCAGCAGGAGTGGGGACAGTGAGACTGACAGTAGGAGAATGAATGGACCAGATGTGGTGCCTGTCTGGATGTGGGGAAAGGTGCAAGGGTGCTGCACCCCATTCTCTGCTTGGACAGCTGCTGGATGGGGCTGGCGCAGGGTGCAGAGGAGCCGGCGGATGTAAAGGTGCTTCTGTCCATTGTAGGAGGAGCTGTCGTCCACCCCAGCACCAGCGAAATGCTAGGTACATAACATGTGTTCGATAAATAGTGGCTCAGTAAACACATGTGAAGAAAATGGTAAGGTTACCTACCACCTTGGCCACACCCTTGGTCTAAAGTGGCAATCCTGGCTCCCCTTCACGAAACTGGTAATTCCCCCCGATTACCTCTCTGACCTTCCCAACCAGCCACACCCTAGCAGGACCAGAACCAGAATTCAGGTCCTCCTAGTTAGGAATTGTGTGCAAGATGGATGTTTTCACACCCAATACTTCTTTTAATGTCCGTAAGGACCATCCTAGGTAGGAAGAACAGCCCCATTTTAATGATGAAGAAACTGAGGCTCAGAGAGGTCCAGTGACTGGCCCAGGGCCACCCGGTCCAGGCTCCCTTACTCCATCCCGTGTCTTCTTGTTTCTTTGAAAACTGTGAACTCTTCACCTTTAATACAGAACAAGAACAAATTCCTAGAAATCATCTGCTGTACCTTTGGCTGGAAAATATTTCTTTAAAAAGACATCCTGTCATCTCTTTTTTTCTTCATATTTCAGAGTCTTGGTTCAGAGTTTTTAACTTAATCTGCTAGAAAATATAACCTGGCTATGTATCCTTTCACTCTGATCTGAGGACAAGCTCTCAACTACAAATTATCTCCACTTCTCATTAAGAATATTCATTTGTCACATCCCATCCGAGACCCAGTTATTCCTCCCTGAGATGTATAATTAGAATAAAATTAGAAATTCAGAGCATCAGAATTTCCTCCCCTTGGCCTTCTCTCTTACTGTCAGATGGGAAAACTAAGGCCTAGAGAGAGGAAGGGACCAGCCCAGAGTCACACAGCCACTCAGTGGCAGAGCTGGGACTTGAACTCCAGCCCCACAGCTCCCCATTCTCTTCCCACAGCCCTTGCATACTCTAACTGACGCCAGGTTGCTCTTTTGTGCATCAGTCCACTATCTCCTCTGAGATGGAGTCTGTGTGGTTTGATTCCTGAGGTGCTGAGCTGTCCCACGAACTCTCCCTCCACTCATTTGCTTCTGAAAACAAAACACAAACCAAAAAGAGCGATGTAGCAGGACACATGCTGACACCACAGAGCCCAAGGAACAAGGAAAGGGGAGCAGAACAGGGGTTGGGCAGCTCAAAAAAAAGGCAGGAGGTCAAAGAAACAAATGAACTCACATTTTATTTTACTTTTTTTGCTTTATAGCAAGACCGTTTTATTTTTTTATTAAATGTATTGGGGTGACATGAGCTAGTGAAATTCTATATGTTTCAAGTGCACATTTCTGTGATACCTCATCTATATATTGGATTGTGTGTTCACCAACCAGAGTCAGTTCTCCTTCCTCATTTAGTTTTGACCCTCCTACCCCCCAAAATTTTGACCCCCCTACTCTTGCCAGGCACTGTGGTGAACAGGGGACAGTCACTTCTTCCATTAATTTTCACGTCAACTCTGCAGGGTGATTATCACTACAGTCGGCCCCCCGTTTCCACAGCTTCTACATCCACAAATTCACACAACCATGGATCAAAACAGTATTTTAGATTCATCTCAAAGGAGAAGGAGGACTGACCCACAAAACAGCATTTTTGATCCCTGGTTGGGAATCCGCAGATGTGGAGGGGTGACTGTATGTATTGTTCTACACTGTTGTATACAGGGGACTTCAGCATCTGCGGATTTCGGTATCCATGGGGGCACTGGCAGCAATCCCCCTTGTACACCGAGGCATGACTATATCAAAACTTTAAAGATGAGCAAATTGGGGCCCGGGGAGGTTAAAGTAATCTGTGCAAGGTCACAGTCCTAGGGACAACAGAAGGGATCACAGTCTGTCTGACCCAAGTACAGCACTCAGTTTATTATACTTTGCTCGCCTCATGCACAAGCTCTGGGCCCTTGAGCAGGTCTTTTCCCCCTGTGGGCTTCAGTGGCCCCATCTGTAAAATGAAGCAAGTAACTGTAGCTTTACCATTAGAGAAACCTAAGGAAAGTCAGAATCAGAGGAACGACCAGATAGAGGTAAGGATGCACTGAGCCCCTCTACCCGCTGAGGCCAACAACAGAAAATTCTGCCAATCAGAGCCGACGTGGGATTTTGTACACACATTTCCATTACCATCCCCCACCCCACCCTCCACTTCAGTCTGATTCAAGCTCTCGGAGATTTCTCCTTGGATTCTTGGAATGTTCCCCCTCCAGGCGTGGGGCCTCTGCTGGGCCTCCCCTGCCCTGCACGTGGCCCCCAGACTTTCAAAGCCCTCACTGCCAGCAGACTCACACCCTCCCAGCCTGCTAGGGAGGCCAGGGAAGGGACGGGAAGGGGCTGGGGAAGCCTGGTCTGTCCCACATGCTCCATGAGCCGGGCCCGTTCACTGCTGTTCCAAGTATCGTAATGTCACAGTCATTTGTGTCTGCCCTGTTTGAAGCTCTGTGCAAGGACACAGAAGCACAGAGCTGCACATAAAGTTAGCCTAGTCAAGCCCCAGTTTCTTATTCTGGCAAGTTGGAACAAACCTCATTTAATCTACTCACAGTCCTGTGAAGTAGACTCTCCATTAGCAAGAATTCAAGCAGCCGGTACTCTCAAGCAACCAGCAAAATCTCAAGCAACTGGCACAAAATTTTTGAGGGCCAGCTGCTTGAGTTCTGGTAACCGAGTCTGCTGTACGACTGTCTACCCCATGGAAGTTCTGCCCGGGGCAGAGGAAGTGCTCCGTGGATGGAAGCTCCACGTAACGGTTCTGCGACCCAGCAGAAGGCTGGGGCCACAGCCTCGGTGGCAGAGGATGAGGCCTCACCTGGTGGCTGTGGAGACGGAGAGAAAGGATGTCACAACAACAAGCATCCACAGGACACCATCTGCATCCTCAACCCTTTGGGGATTGCAAGGAAAATGCCTGAAGCCTGCCCTCCTGGAGCTTCCATCTCCTCCTTGGGAGAAGGGAATGAACTCTTCTTCATAACAAGCCCATGAGGCACAAGTTACCCTCAATCCTGATGGTCGGATAAGGAAACAAGGCTGGAGAGGAGAAGGAATTTGCCCCCAGGTCACACAGGTAAGGAAGCTGAGCCCTTCTACTTGTCACTCCTCTGAGTCCTGTTCCTTGGCCCCTCCTTGTCCAGTGTCTCTCAATTTTAGAAGAGGAGAAGAACGCGTAGGCCTCCGCCACAGAAGCCTGCACGCTGGCTGCCTGAGATGCACTTCTGAAGCTTTTTAACAACACTGCTGCCCCCGACCACTCTGGTTGGCAAAGTTTGGGCAGGGCCTGGAATCTTCTTTTTATTTTTTTTAAATAAATGTTGAAACTTACTCCAATTGGCAGTGATGGATAAAAGCAGAAGGGCCCCCTTAAAATGATCCTCGGCTTCAGCCTCCATCCCAAGGCCCAGTGAGGAGTATGACGTCACCCCCACAGTAAGTGGAAGAAAAGACTTCTTACCTTCCATACGAGGGTTTTTCCTAAATTCTGTGAGAATTCAGATTTAATTATCCTCTGGCTCACTAACTCTAGAAGACTAAGAGTCTAGGGTTCTGCGGTTTTGCCCAGAGGTCTGACTAAGCAGCGGATGGAGGTAAACTCTGCAGGTTCCTGCTAAGGAGTGAAGAGGAGGCGGGCAGCATGGGCCTGGGGGTGGTGGATACAGCCTTGCCAATCTGTTGTATCATCTGACTAGCATCTAGCTTAGCAGTTGGCATAGCCTAGGTGTTCAATAAGTACTTGTTGAGTGAGTGAATAATGTATTTGTCAGGATTACCAGTGTTGGAAACCCAGCTGAAACTTGCCTAGATAAAAAGGAGAAGGATACTGGGATGTCGCTTGTGACTGAGGTGCAGCTGGGCCTGGAGAACCACAGGAGCCAGGCCTCAAATGCAACCAGGCCTCTCTGTCACCCATCCCGGCCCCTCTCTCTCTGTCTATGAGCATCATTTCATCCAAGAAAGACATGGCTTTTCCCCATTTGCCATGAAATGTGAGACCTACACCTCCCCAACCTCACTTCCAACATTACTCGCACTGTCCAAAAGGGCCTAGGATTTTCTTCCCTTCGTTCCACTTTGAAAAATCCCAAGCAAGCCCTCTGATTGGCTCAGCAGGATTAGGGGCACACTTCCAGCCAGGCGGGTGGGATTACATAGCACAGGCTCTATTTCTAGAGAAGAAGGAATCGTGATGGGTCGGGCAGTCACTCCTATTGGTGCCTATTACAAAGTGAGGTGTGCTTTCCATTGCGTAGCACAGTACAGTCAATTTTGCATTGTCACATTATCTTACTTGATCCTCAAAACAACCATGATTGAAGATGGTAGGAAAGAGACATTCTTCCCAGTTTGACAGAGAAACACTGAGGCTCAAAGGCACACACCAGGTTCCAGGGCTGATGAAGAAACAAGGTCCCAGTCTTTGGACTCCCAGTCACATATCTGATGAGCAAATGAATAAATAAAAAATAAGAGCAATAGCTGACAATTACTAAGTGTCAGGCCCTTAACATAAATTAGTATGTTTAATTCCAACTACCCTATAAGTATTATTTTCACTCCTATTTTATGGATGAGGAATTTGAAACTCAGAGTTGCTATGTGGCTTACTCAAAATTAGCTCAATAAAGTCAAAGCTAGGATTGGATCCATGATGCCTCCAATGTGAAAACCTGAGTCCCTTCTTTTGTCACGTGCTGTTAAAAGGCCATGATACCAGCACCATGTAATTTGGGAAAGACCAACATGTCCTCAGCTCTAAACCGTCTCCCCTATTTGCCAGTTATCAACGTGTGACCTTCCTCCCAATTAAGATTACCATTCTTTGAGCCCAAGTCTGTTCCTGTTCAAGTGCATAGATACCAGAGAGCAGGGTAACTACTCTAAGCCAGTGGTTCAAGTGTGGTCCCTAGAACGGCATCACCTGGGAACTTGTTAGAAATGCACATTCTAGGGCCTCACCACAAACCTACTGTTATGAGTTGAATTGTGCCCCCCTGGAATTCATTTGTTGAAGTCCTAACCCCAGTACTCAGAATGTGACTGCATTTGGAGATGGGATTAAAGTTTACTGAGGTTGTAGGAGTGGTCCCCAATCCAGTAAGATTGGTGTCCTTTTAAGAAGAGGAGATTGGTACACAAACACACAAGGGGAAAGACCATGTGAAGATACCGGAAGAAGACAGCCATCTACAAGCCAAGGAGAGAGGCCCTCAGAAGAAACCAAATTTGATTTCAGACATTGAGCTCTAGAAGTATAAGGAAATAAGTTTATCTTGTTTAAGCCACCCTAGTCTGTGGTACTTTGTTATGGCAGCCCCAGCAAACTAATATACCTACCACATCAGAAACTCTGGAGTCTAGCAGTTGGTGTTTTAACAAGCCCTCTCAGTGATTCTGATACATACTAAAGAGTGAGAGACACTGCTGTGAGCCGTAATCAGATACTTATACCTCTTTATTGCTGAGATGTATGAATGTAACCCTGGACCTGGCTTTAGCTGTGGTCTAAGCTGGTGGGGACAGCCTGCCTGAGAGAGCAAAGTCAAATGCACAGAGAAACAAAGATGAAACGTGGAGAGAGCTGGGGGAGAGAGGAAGAGAGGAAGAGAGAGAGAAAACACAGAGATGAAATGAAATAGATGCCAGTGTTCAAATCCATAGAAAGCCACTCTAAGGTAAACCTGGCCGGCTCATTCCAAAGTTTTGACACTTAAATGTCATCATTGTCAGTGTCATGTCTGTAATTAGAGTATATGCTTCCAACAGCTGAGGCCTGGTTCGTGTTCCTTACATGCACCACAGCACTGAGCACTAGGATCATGGAATAACAGGTGTCTTCTATCTAACTGTTGCCTGATGAAGTTTTGCAAAGCCACCCCTCTTCCCCATCCCCATGGCCATGGCTGAGTGCTGGCCTCATCAACTCTTGCCTAGATCCTTACCATCAGCCCCTAACTTGTCTTCCAACCTCTCCGCCTCAGCCTCCCACATCCCTCCACCTTGCAGTGGAGTGAGCCAATTAATACCCCTGGCACTTGCTGACCATATTGCTTCCTTAACGAACACTCTCCAATGGCTCCCCACTGTCTTCAGATCAAGATCAAGATCATTGGCTCATCACCTGAGTCCTCACCATTGATCCCTTGCTCTCCTGGGCTGGTGCACTTCTTAGTTCCAGAATTTGAGGCAGGGACCAGCTAGCTGATTACCATATTTATTTTGCTTTTCTTCTAGGACTACATCTAGACTATATTACCCAAACTCCCTTGCAATTAGATGTGTCCATACGTTAAGTTCTAGCCAACAAAATGAAGGAGGGAGTGATATATGCCACTTCCAGGCCTGGCTTATAAAAGCTGTCTGCATAATCCTCTACACTTTTTTTCCCCTTCTGTCAGCTGGAGGTCAATGCCCAGGGTGACCTTGGAAGTCACATGGAAGGTTGTAGAGCCTCTGTTAGCCTGGGTTACTGAACAATGGTGAGGCACAGAGTAACTCTCCTCCCCCACTGCCTCTGATTGAACTTCACATGAGCAAGAAATTAACATCTATTATGTTAAGCCCCTGACCTTTTGGAGTTGTATGCTACCGTAGCCAGTGTTAACCAGAAACCACGACCTTGGTCATTCCAGACCCCTTTGGGAATCTCAAAAGGGACTTTCTGTGTCTCTGTGTTCCCCCTGCCTCATCCTTCTATCCAATTCCATTTACCCTTCAAATCTAGCTCCAGTGTCTCCTCCAGGGACTTCCCTCACACCCCACTCCCTGCCCACCACACCCCAGGCTAAGTGGACCCCTCCTCTCCCTGCACTGTGTAATGGCTAACATTTACTGAGTGCTGATTATATGTCAAGCTCTGTGCCAAGACCACAATCATTATCTCTTTGAATCCTCACAACCACATGAAGTGGATGCTACATTCTTTCCATTTAGAGATGAAGTACAGAGGACTAAGTGACTAGCTCAAGGTCACACAGCTAGCAGTGGCAAAGTTAGAATTTCAATTCATATGGACTGGCTCCAAAGACCCCACTCTTAATTGTGGCATGATGCTGCCTCTACGTACCCCCATTACTGTTCTTACACCCAGTAATGATTTCTCTTAAGGTGAGATTTTTAAATGCAAACTGAATATAATGTGATCCTTTAATTAACACAATTTACACTGAGCTGATTATGGTTGGTTATCACACGGTGCTACAGGGGAACTAATGGAGGAGCTTCCTCAGAGGGGTTTGGCACCCTGCTACTCCAGCAGTGAGTGGTCACGGTGAGTGGAAAGTGACAGAAGTCTGCCCCAGTGACAGTGTTAGGGTGACAGAAAAAGAAAAACTGTTCACCTTAAGCAAAAGTGTGAGGACGTCTAAGGCTGGATTTGTTCTGTGATGTTCAGGTTTTACAGCCATACACTTACAGCTGTTACCTCTGTTATTGACACTCCTGAAGGAAAAATTACTGTGTTATGGTGAGTCTGAAGCTATCTAGCCCTTAACCTCTTTCTCTGCATTGAAACAATTGTCTCCGTTATTCCATTTTTTATAACACAAGATGTCTTAGGAATGCAACTCCTGCATCTTCATAGAACATAGCACATGAGTAGTATCTGTCAGGAGGTCTACCTCCCCCTGATTGACCTTCCTGAGGAAAAGGCCAGGTCAGACCCATTGCAGAGCCCAACCCAGAGCCTGACATGCAGCAGGTGCCCAATGGCGGTTTGCCATATGCTGCCTCTGCCACCACTGCCATCCTGCCCAAGAACTCTCTCTTCTCTGTCAAATGTAATATCACCAGTTGGTCTGACCCACTCTGATCTGTCTCCTGCAAATGCCCTGGCTCATTGCAAATCAGCATTGCCTGAAGTCCATATTCGTGTAAAATCACAACACACGCCATCACACACTGCCACCATTACCATTACAAAACTCTTAGCTGCCCAAAGAAATCTGGGCCCAAACCCCAGCTCTGCTATTTCATAGCTCAAAGGTCTTGGGTGAGTCAAGTTCTCTAAGCCTCAGTTTCTTTATCTGTAAAATGGGGATGATAATACCTAGTACACGGGGTTGTTGTGAAGATTAAATGAGATAATGTAAACAATCTGGCATCATACCTGATGCATAGGCATTAAATAGATGATAGCTATTGTTTAGCAGTGTTGCTTCCTCACAAAAGTCCTGAGAGAGAAGCAGAGGTGGTCCTGGTATTCATTTACAGAAAAGGAAACTGAGGCACAGAGAGCCTAGGTGACAAGCTTTGGATCACACGGATTCTACAGACCCTATGAGCTCCCTTCCTGCTTTAACACCCCGTGGGCCTCAAAAGCTCATTCAAGGAAGAAGACAATACCCTGAGGGGAAGGTAAGTGGCTTTCGTGGCAGCCCAGGGTTCGGATGAGCCAGCTAAGTGTACAGACTTTGGCTCTGTGCTTTGGACCTGCCCTTTGTTTCAGTTTTTCTCAAAAAGCCCAAGACCACATTAGCCATGGGATGGTAAAACCTACTCTGGCCACTAGCAGTGCTACCCCAAGAGTTGGGATCACTGGCCTCTACCTTCTACTCCACAAGTCGGCAGGTATGTAACTCTGGGAAAGTCATTTCCACTCTCTGAGCCTCCATCTCTTTCTCCAGGGATAATAATATCTGCCGTGCAAAGTTATCCAAGGCCCCAGTGAACTACTGCACATAACGTACCTAACTCAGGACGCAGGACGTGGTCCACACAGGGGTGCTCGGTAATTAGCTGTTTGACAATGACAACGATAATGGTGGTGGTGGTAGTTGTGGCGGTGACGGTATCGGTGATGATTATAAAAAACAAACCTTTCCTCAGCAGAGTGGGACCAAAACCTCAGGGAGATTTGGGGACCATCTGGATATGCACTGAGCACATTTATCCTGATGAGTCAGGGGACACTATTAGAAACCAGGCCGAATACAAATGCCACTGAACGTTATTGTGTCCAAGCCCTGCACTACTGTCACCTCACTCCTTCGGGTCGCTAAATGAAGACACCACAATAATTAGCACAGGGATGGCTCAGTTACATTGATTTTTTTTACACTGATTTTTAAATGAAGCTTTGGCCCCAACCCAGTTCAGCTCTTCCACCTGAGTGAGCTGGACCCGCCGGGTCAGAACCTAAGCAGGCCCCCAGCTGATTATTCCTGTGCATGACCAAACCCAAGTCCCGGCTTTTGGTGACACAGTCCCTCTGTACCTGGGTAAACAGGGGAGGAGACCCAAGGTGAAGGAGAGAAGCTGCCTGATCCTAGAGTTCTGTGGCTGCCCTGGGGGAAAACACAAGCTGCCAAGGAACCAGGAAATGAGGGGCCTCCAAGATCAAGAGATGAGCTGGGACTGCAGCACGGAAAAAAGGGAAGCCACGCCCCACAGGCTGACTTTGACCACCTTTGATTCCTCAGAAATCCCCAGGTCCAGAAAGGAGCCCTTTGAAAGGCATTATTTGACTTTTTCCCTTTCACATTTCATGAGTATACAATAGGGTTTTACAGAAGCTGCATGATGTATGACATCGCAACACAGTGAACACAGAGCAGGTGGGAGAATTCAGGTGTCTTTTGTTAAGCCAGACATTAAAGAGATTTACAAAAGCTTAAAGGATGGCACTCTTCTCACTTGATTTATTTTGTCTGAGAAACTATAGTTATTTTTCATTTCAAATGCATGATGTATGTTAACATGAGTTCATTATATTATTTTGAAGTGAATTAATAAATAAAAGGTTTATATTTTTCTTAGTCTTAACTTCAAATATGGTAACTATCTACAGCTCTAACTCACATAATCAGAAGTTCTTTGGGATCCTGAGGCTAAAATGTTTGATAACCACTGCCCTAGATGAACTCTCAAACATGTATATCACAGACGTGAACGAAAACACCTGTAACAGCATTATCTTAGCAAAACATTTGTAATAGCAAAAACTGGAGTCAACTGAAATGCCCTCAAACAGAATGGACAAAACAAATCAGGATACACTCACAGAATGGAACATTATGCAGCATAGCAAATACATGAACTATCACTAAAAAAATAGACAAGATAAATCTTAGAAACATACGTTGAGTAAAATCAAGGCAGGTCACAAAAGAGAACATATATCATTCTCATAAAGCTCAAAAACAAACTAAACATATATTTAGTACATTTATTGGGGTAATATCGGTTAATAACATTATATAAAATTCAAGTGCACCACTTCATAATACTACATTTATATCCTCTATAGTGTCCCCAAAGTCTAGTCTCCTTCTGTTATCTTGTATTTGACCTGCTTTACCTTCTTCGCCGCCCCCCAAACTCCCTTTAAACTAAATCTATTTAGTTTTAAGGACACATACATATATGATAAAAATGTTTTTTAAGCATGAGAATGATAAATACACAATTAGACCCTCTTGGATGGAGGCCGAGAGAGGACTGAGATAAAGGAGAAGCACATGCCAGATGAACCCAGACTGTGGCCTCCAAGCACCATTTCCCACTAAAAAGGAAGGGAGGCGATAGATTAGTGCATTTTAAACTAGGAACCTATCAAAGCCCCTTTTCACCCCAAGCCCTTGGAGAAATGACTGATTGCAGGTCTGGGGCAGGAAAGGTACAAAATGGAATCTCTTGTCATCTTAGAAAGCAAGGAAGCTAGCAGAGATTCCTGAGGTCATAGCCAAAGGACTCAGGAGCCAAGTTAAAGAGGCGCCCATTAACCAAAGATGGGATCATTTGAGCAGCAGTAAAGAGAAAAGCTGAAATGGACTGAAACACATCACATTTTTTAAAATCCATGAGTTCATAATGAAGCAAAATAATTTCATTGGCCGCCTTTGGATAATGGATTGTTTTTAAAATGGAAAATAAATTGAAAGAGTCAAGCATTTATCCAGTCTTTCCTGTATCAACTGTAGCTCAGGGTATCCAAATAATTTGCCCTTTATAGAAGTCCAGCTGATAAACAAATTAAAAATGACAGAATTACAAAATCTGAAGGAATAATGGATGTAGGCAATGATCATCGGTGGCTGCTAACAACAAAAAGAGACGTGACAATTA
Source organism: Lyroderma lyra (assembly GCA_004026885.1). NCBI lineage: Eukaryota > Metazoa > Chordata > Mammalia > Chiroptera > Megadermatidae > Lyroderma > Lyroderma lyra. The sequence goes on from PVJL010001845.1 coordinate 72,882, forward strand.
GACATTTTGGTGCCTCCCGATGAAAGTGCCCCCCACCACTTCTGAAGTATCCTTGCCCAAAAATGAAATTGATGAAGCCTCTAGATTTAACTGCTTGATAACCAGAAAATACAGTGAACATATCAAATGACACTGGGAAGTGCAATCAGCAAAGTTCACATGTGGAAACAGGACGTACAACCCAGTTTCTTCAACAAATAAGTGGTTGGGGGGAAGAAAGAGACTTAAAAGTCACTATCAGCCAACTGCATTGTATGGAACTTAGTTGGATCCTAAATCAAATGAATTGTAAAAGAAATAAAATTATAAATTAACCTAGTAAAGTTGAACACCCTTAGATGATGGTAAAGAATTTTTTATTTTTTTTATTATGGTAATGACATTGCAGTAATATATTTTTTCAAATTTTTTATTGTGGTAAAATATACATACCATAAAATTTACCACATAGCCATTTTGAACAGTTCAGGAGTATTAAATACATATATAATGTTGTATGACCATCATCACGATCCATGTCCATAACTTCTCATCTTGTAAAACTCTGCACACATTAAACAATAACTCCCCATTCTCCCCATCCCCCAGCCCGACGTGCACCGGCCCACTTTCTATCCCTACGACTTTGACTTCTCTAAGAACTCATATAAGTGGAATCATACAACATTTGTCTTTTTGTGACTGGCTTATTTCTATAGTTATACGTTTCAATGCATTCTTATATTTTTGGCTTGATGATATGTTTATCTGGACTTTCCTTCAAAATAATCTGGGGGAAGGGTCGGGTGGGGAGAGTGGGCAGGGGTAGGTGGATAATGATTGAAGCTGGGTGATAGGCACATGGGGTGTTCATTATCCTCTTGCATATTATTCTATTTTTGTATGAGTTCAACTTTTCCACAAGAAAACTTTTTGTAAAAAACAAAGGCAAGATAAAGGTATTTCCAAGCAACCAAAACAACAAAAGAAAAATAATAAAGAAGCAAGAATGGATCACAATTGTTTACGTGGGGGACCGTGACAGCCTGAGAGCAGAAGCAGGCCCGCAGGACGAGGTGGTGTTCGCACACGCTGACTTAGTGGTGCCACGCTCCCTCATTTAAACACCCAAGCAGAAATCAATGCAGTTTGGAAAGGTCATCTCTGGGTCATTTAAGAAGAACATCAAAACTAAACAAACAAATAAACAAGTTCCAACATACCCCAGAGAGCCCCCATCTTTACACTTCCTACCCCGGGAAGCAGCTGTTTATCTCTCCCCGTGTTTCCTGTCCACAGCTGGTTTCATAACTGTGACAGTTTCTCCAGTCCCATTGTGACTCCGATGAGGTGCAGCACTTGGCACCCTGGAAACCAACAAGGAGGGAGGAGACCTGGCAGGAGGCCAGGAGATCTTCTTAGAGTAAATTATTTGAACCCACCTAACAGAGGGAAACTGAGGCTCAGAGACTGCAGTAGCCTGCCAAGCACAGGCCCACCAGCACAGTTTAGGACTCAGAGTTCTCACCTGATAGAGACTGGGCCAGGAAGGCAACAGATAAGTAGTATTTTAAACTAATAACCTACTGAAGCGCCTTTTCACCCAAGCCCTCTGGTCACCCCATGGAAGATTCGTGCGTAGCTCCTAGAGACAGGGGACAATTCAAGTCTATGGGGACTGAGACCCGCTGGACACCTGCACTCAAGACTCCATCTATCTCCCATCCTTGCCCCTTGGCTCTTGCAAAATGGAGCTCCTCCTCCCAACCTCATTTCAGAGAGCCCCACCAGTCATCCAGGGGCCCCTCCTGATGCCACGTTCCAGCCCCCCACACCTCACCAGGACCCGCCCAGTCGCCTGTCCGTCCATCCATTATCATTTACTGAGTGTGTGCCAGGCACTCTTCTGCTGTTGGGAACACACCAATGAACAAAACAGACACAATCCCTGCCCTTGTGGAGCTTGCATTGTGGGGAAGGAGACAGATAATAACCCTAACGAGCAAGCCAATTTTGTGAATGTGAGAAAGTACAGAAAAGGAGCAAGTTCGTAGGGACTGGAGTCCTGGCTGGGGAGCAGTCAGTCCCTGACCCAGGTCTCCATCTTCCCTGCCCTGACCCAGGCCTCATCTCTCTCCTGGACCATTTATCAGCCTCCTCACTGCCTTCCCTGCTCCCACCTGGCCCCCTCCTCTCCTTCTCAGAGTCAAATTCATCCTGATCCATCACAGAGCTGACTGTTACTCCTACAAAACTCTCTGATGACTCTCCACTGACTCCAAATTCCTTAGGGACCTGGACCTGCATTGTGCCTGCTTGCTCGGCTTCATCACCCACTCTCCTGACTTCCAACCACACCACAGATTGTGCCATCCCTGTCCCCCAACCCCTTGCAGGGATGTCCGTCCCTGCTGGGTCCTGAGTTCTGCAACCACCACCCTCAGTCTCATTTTCCTCTCCCTGCTGATGAATCCTGCCCCAAGATAGCCTGGGAACTCAGGGTCTCCACTACCTGAAAAGGCAGCAAAACACCAGGGACCATGCATGGCCTCTGCCTTACATTGGTCTCCTTAGAAACAGACTCTGAAGCCAGGAGTTGTGTGCAGAAGTCTTATTGGAGAGTGCTCTCTGGAGTCACACCTACAACTGGGCAGAGAGACAAGCTGATCCACAATGAATTGCAACTAATGTCTCAGCTGATCTCCCAAGAAGCTTTGGAGCTCGGTGGCCCCTCAGAATTGTCCTAAAATGAGCAAAGAAAGACTTTATATCTCTGCATCAGCCAGTCACTGGCCGCAGTGATCCCCTGAGATGAAGCGTATGCTAGGGTGAGGCAGTTCCTACAGCCAAGGGCAGTTTCTAGCATGCCACCAGCAACCAACATTTCCAGCAGATGGGGAGTGGTACGTCAGCCGAGGGGAATCTAAGCAAAGCAGCACAGTATCCACTGCAGCTTCTGACAGACCTGGGTTTGAAACGTGCTCCTGTCACTTACAGTTGTGTGACCTTTGTGGAAATAATAATAGGTTCTGCCACTTACTTGATGTTGGGAGTCTTAAATAGGGGAGAATTGTCTGGATAAAAATGGCAGCTTGAACTTTCTCCCTCTCTATACCCCCTCCTCTTAAAATGACAGTAAGGAAAAGAGAAGATATAAACCCAGAGGACAGGAAAAAAGGAAGAGGAGTCATTAGTGGATGAGAGAATTCAACGAATTCCTGCAAGATTGAAAGGGGGTGGAGAGCGAATAGTACTTACTTACTTTGCAGGGTAGAGGGAGCCAAGCACAACCTAAGCTCTCGTGTTCTACCGCCACCAAGGCAGCACCCTCAGAATAGCCACACTCACCATTCTCTCTACAAACGTCACTCTGTCTGGTAGGATGTTGCTTGGAATACCCTGCACACCTCCCCTGGTTAATCCATCTGCTTTTCCAGAAACAACTGCTTATTCCCAAACCCGTTTATAATTGCTTTTGTACTTATGTGTTTCAATTTTATATCAATAAACCAATAAAATATGATTTTAAAAGGGGAGTGGTTTCATGAAACTAAAATGAATGTCTTCAAAGTCTCAGTGAAGGCAGACTGCTATTTAAAAAAAAAAAAATGTTCAGATGAGTTACATATAATTGTAACAGATTGGGAGGAAATTATATAAATCTAGAAGGAACCTGCACTCAGACTCTTCCATAAATTCATTTAAGTTTTAGCTGCACTATAAAGAAGCCAAACCACAAATGGTAGACAATGCTTTATGTAGTGAGATTCTATATTATAGAGTACCAGTTAACAGACCCATACTCGAAGGAAAGGAAAGAAGCGTTTGTATGTTGTGGGTTAAAATAAAATGCTTAGTGTGTCTCATTTTTTTAATGATTCCATGCTTGAAATAAGTTTTGACTAACTAAACGTAAACTAGCTTCTACTGCGTCATGCCTGCAGACGCACCAATGAGAAGAAAGCCAGCTGCCCCGCGGAGCCAGGAAGGGGCCTGGGGGAGAGACGCACTTCGAGGCTGGAAAGGTCTCAAAACAGGAGGGTTACCTGAGAATCTGCCAGGGAGCGGTTACTCCCCAAGGCCTCGTCTCTTTCCTACTGTGTAAAAAATGTGGCTATACAGGCAGTGACCCCTAGATCTATCAATACGTACCAAGCTAAGAGCTTTATGTATATAAATTCAACAATCCACAGGGTAGAACTGTTATCAGGTCTAATTTACAGATAAGAAAATGAGGCACAGGGGGATTAAGGGACTTGTCCATGGTCATACAGCTAGCAAGTGGCAGAGCTGGGGAGTCTGGCCCCAGAATGTATGCTCTTAACCACATCCACCCTGTCTTACAGGAGAAACAGAGCAGTCTCAGAGAAAAGAACTCTTGTTGACATATATGTGTTCCCCAACCAAAAGGTCAGGCCCTGCCTGGTCCACCTAAGGGGAAAAAGGCCCACCTGCCTTCACAGGACATCCAATGCCAGTCAACTTCTTGGACCCTTATCCTTAATTATGGACAAAAGTCTAGGACCAGGAAACATTAGAGAAACCTTCAACATGAGGAGAGACAAAGAGCCAGAGAGAGACCACAATAAACCAAACAAACAAAATAGGGAAATGAGGAGACAGGTAAGTCAGGGAGCAGGAGGGGGAAATCACTGATCTTCTCAGAGAGCTAAAGACGCTATGTTTATATTATCAGGGTGGAGGGAGGAGACAGAATTAATAAGAACTCTTGGAAATTAAAAATGTAATAGCTGAAGTAAAAAATTCAATAGAAAGACTGGAACATCGATTCAAGGAAATAATCTAGAGGGAAGAAGAGAAAGGCAAGGAAGAGGGAACTATGAGGAAAGAAACCTGGAAGATCAGTCCTGGAGTTCTGGGATCCAACTCATAGTAGTCCCAGAGAGAAAACACAGAGGAGATGATTGAAGAAAAAATAAAGTTTCATGGAATGGAAAAGACACAAGTCTCCAGATTGAATGGGGCCACCCAGAGCAGAGCACAATGAATGACAAAGTCACCAACATGTCACATGTATTGTGAAATTTCAGAATCCCAATGGTAAAGAGAAAATCTTTAAAAAGTCCAGGCAGAGAGAGAAAACATTACATATAAACAGGAATCGGAAGGAATGAAGTTTCTAAACAGTAATGCCAGGTGCAAAAGACAGTGGAGCAGAGCATGGATGTTTTGAAGAATAATTTCCAAACCAGAATTCCGTGCATAGCTGAATTATCAATCAAGTGCAAAGAAAGGATACAGATTACGTTCACATACATGAAAATTGTCCACCCTTGCCCAATTTCTTAGGGAGCAATCGGAGTTTCCAAAAGAAGGAAGAAACCAGTAGAGAGAGGACCAAGAAAGGGCGTGGGGAGAAAGCCCTGCAGACAGCTGAGGGCGCAGGCTGTGATGCAACTGCCCTGGGCAAGGGAGCCCAGGACGGCTATGGAACCCCACAATGCTTCCATGGGGGAAGACAGGGAATGAAAGACGGAGGGCAGCTCCCACAGAGCTGTGGGAAAACGAAGAGCCACATTTTCTTAATAGAAATGCTGATCAATCACTGAGTTACCTAAAAATAGTGTTCCTGGGCAGACGGATGGGGTTGGAAAACTTTAAGTTCCTTATTTATTCCAACAGGAAGACAATAGATAATGTCTGAAGTTGGTAAATGAAGAAATAGCTGTATAAGCATTACTTTGAAAGAGGTAGGTAAACATCATAAAACACAGGTAAAAATGGCTACAATGGTTGCTACCAGGGTACGGACCTGGAAGGATGGATTGGGTGCGGAGGGTACGGCTATTTTTCAATAAAAATTTTTTCATATGCATTCGGCCGTGGGGCCCCGAATTTCCTAAAGCGTTTTCACGTGCAGTATCTCATCGGCTTTTTCAATAAACTCCCTTGCAGAGACAGGAAACTGAGGCCCAGACAAGGGCATTGACCTCTCAAGGTCACACAGCCAGGCCCGGTCCCCCTCTGCCCCGGCCCCACCCACGCCCACACTCACACACCAAGCTCCAGAAACCCGGTGACTCGCCCCACCCCCGACTCTCCGAAATCGGTCCCGCAACGGTCACGTGGGCGCGGACGGACTCCGCCGGCCACTGCCCCTGCGCCTCCCGTCGCTGCCACACCGACCTTGGGAGGGCAAGCGGAGAAGCGGCGCACGGTACCGCACCGCCCCCTGCCGGACACCGGGCGCTCACCCGGTCGGCCCCACGCGGTCCTCCGAAAAAGGGGTTGGGACCCCGCTCGCGTGGCTTTTAAGTGCCGGCTCCGACCCAAGCGGGGCCGACTGTGGACATCCTGTGGCCGGGGGACGCTATAATGGCAGGGGGTCCTCTCTACAATCACCGGACGCGTCAGCCGCTGGGGCCTCCTCCTTGTACAGAACCTGAGACTAAATCGGCTGACGACCTGCCCAAGGTCATACAGTACGTCCGTGGTACAAACGAGACTGCGAGTGAGGACTGTGGAACCTTCTAACGGGCTCAAATGTCCTGCTGTCCAGAGCCCCTCGAACTGGCCTCTTAAGGCTTTAAGGAACAGGCAGGGACGAGAGTGGGAGCGGGGATCCCACCCCGTTGTCACGGACCTTTGGGTGACCTTGGGCAGAATCAGCCCCCCCACCCTAGGGACTCGCTTCATCTGTGGGCGCATGACCTCCAAGGGTCCTTCCGCTCCTAGTCCGGAGCTCCGCTCCTTAGCAGCCGCTCGCCTCAGGTGACAACAGCAGCAGCGGCTGACCCCTGCCGGCCGAAGGAAGAATCGCTGCGCTGGCGACCAGCTGCGACCCCCACCCTCACCCCGTCACCACACACACACACACACACACACACACACACACGCACGCACGCACACGCACACCACACATGCACACCACACACATATACACACACAACACACCGCACACACACAACACCCCACACACAGACACACCCCCCACGCAGACACACCCCACACCCACACCGCACCCACTATGAAAGGGTGAGACCCTCCGACCCAGCGTATCAGCGGGCAGCAGTACCGCGCGCTGCGGTCACACGGAGAAAACAGGCTCAGGAGGGGCCTGGAGCAGCCTAAGAGGCCTAAACACCTTTCTCAGCTGCAGCTTTCAGATGAGAAGAGACCTCTGTGTGCCTCCAGACGAAGCCAGATCTTCAAATTCGTCTTCAATAGGAGCAGTGTGGTGTAGTGGTTAACAGCCTTGGCTCCAGACCCTGACCACCTCGGTTTGAGTCATACCTTTGTCCCTTCTCAGCTGTGTGATTTTGGGCAAGTTACCACAACTCTCTGTGCCTCAATTTTTGCCACCACAAAATGGAGATAATACCTACTATATAGAGACTGTCTGTATGTGAACTCATTTAACCACATAGCAACCCTATTATGAAGTAGGTAGTCATCCCCATTTAACTATGACACACAGAAAAGTTAACTAACAAAAGTCACACAGGAAATAAGTGGTGGAGGTGGAAGAAAAATTCAGGATCACTGTTCTTAATCACCATACCATGCTGGGATGATAACAGCATCCACATTATAAGATTATTGTGATAATTTTATGAGTCAATATATGTCAAATGCTCAGAATGGTGCCTGACACGTAGTAAGCCCTAGGTCAGTGTTACTTGGATTGTTCATGGAGCATCTGCTATGTGCCAGGCACTGTACTAGGCGCCTTGGATACAGTGGTAAGCAGGCTGACTCAGCCACTGCCCTCCTGAAGCTGCCAGTATAGAGGGACAGACATTGAACAGGCCTGAGGAATGAGCAGGGTGCTCAGAGTGTCAGGATCCCAGGCCAGAGAGTGGCCCAGACACGGCCACTGACCCAAGCGACTGAGAAAACCGCTAACCAGAGGGAGAAGTCCGATACAGAGACATCCCGGAGTAGGAAACAAATGCGTCCAGCCAGGGCTGAGGGAGGCACGCAGACGAGGCGGCTTCTGGGCATTTGTTGTCAGACAGAGGTGAAATGGGGTAAGGGCCCCCCGTGGTAGTGGTCCTCTTTATACCCACCTAGAAGTCCTCAAGCCCCCAATCTAAGGCTGGGAATCACCTGCAGGTTGGTTTGGACTCACAAAAGTAGTTTATCTTGGTTGAAAAACCACTCCCATAGTCCAGAGGAAATACCGTGCCCAGCGTGAGGGAGGAGGCCTCTGGGTGCTGAGCTCAGATGGGCCCCCGGAGGCAGACAGCGCATCCCCTCAGAGGCAGTCAAGAGGCTGGAGAGCCCCGGGCGGGGAGCTCGAGGCGGGGAGTGTGGTGGAACAGACAGACTTTTCTGTCTCCGCCCACTGACAAACAAGATTCCTCTCTCGACATGTCCTATTCCTGCCACTCGGAGGGTCAAATGGATACCCTCCCTCTCCCCTACCGCCAACCAGTTTAATCAGCTCACTCTCCTACTGGCTTCTGGTTGCAGCTCCAGCTTGTAGCAGAAGGTATTGAGGGGCTCTAGAACTTCGGGGTCCTCTTAGGGAGAACAGGAGAACTTTCCAAGGAAAAGAAAAGGAGCAGACATTTGTTGACTCCCTCCTTTGTGCCAGGCCCCTTGTTAAGTGCTCTAACTCTATGGTTGCTTTATCTTTAATTCTCATAGCCATCATGTGAGGTAGAGGTAGGATTTACTTTTCCCTGTTTTACAGGTCATGGAACCAAGACTTCAGAGGCGGCATAAATGACCCAAGGTCACAGGGCTGGTGAGCTGCAGAGACAAGATTTGAATCCAAGTCAGAGTGACATTAGAATGAGAACTTTTTCCACCTCCTTAGAGAGGCCGGATGCAGGTGGGGGTGTAGAGATGCCAGGGTAAAGGAAAGGAGGAAAGGATGGAGGAGGGGTTTGTGCCAGGCCAACCGAGGCAGAGAAGTGCAGGTTAGGAGTCAACATCTCCACTGAGGTCTTCGTTTGCTCCCTGGGCCACACAAAATCAGCAGGGCTAGGCCCTCCTGCCTCTGCTGGGTATTTTTAACACCGCCCACCTCTAAGACTCCTCTGTTTCTGTGCTTTAAAGTTCCTCTGAGAAGTTGAAATAAATTTGCCTGTCGTTTCTCCCAGACAAATGCAGAGGAGGAAAACAAAAAGAACACGTATTTTATGAGCGCAAATTTGGGACACTGACACCTCCAATCATCATTTTATGGTACAAGAATATATAATAATTAGGTGTCAGGAGTAATCTATGGCCAGCAGAAGAGAGTCATCTCTGTGAGTAAAAAAACCGCCCTTTCCTCCCAGAAAGAAATTTGAGCAGCCGTGGGGAGGGGGCGGGAACTACAGCCTGCACCAGGTGGGGCACAGCTGCCAGGGGGCACGTGGCAACCCAGGCTGAGTAGGGGTGGGGCCCGTGAAGGAGAGAGGAAGGGCTCACAAGAAGGACTGGATTTGAGTCCAGCCTCCTGGCTCTGACAGCCCTTTGCAGCTGGGTGACCCAGGACAAAACTCTGACCCTCTCTGGAAGACGTTTCCTGACTGTGTGGTGACTTGGAGTCCTCCTGGGAGGTTTCCCGGGGAGTGGAGCTGGAGTTGGGAGGATATGGATGGGCACAGAGGAGCAGAAAGATGTTCCAGGCTGAGAAGCTGGCCTAGGCAAAGATATGGAGGGACAGATCTGCCTGAGGACCCTCTTAAGGGGAGAATTATTTTTAAGACTGTATCATTCACAGGCATTTCCAATTTAATTCTTTATTTCTGAGATAAAAATGCTGATCTTTTACCTTTATTTTCTTCACAAAAATAGCACCCAAAGGGCACTTTATGTCTGCTGATCTGAGCTAAATTTGTCTCTATCACTTCTCCAGGCAAGTAACATCTCAGCCTCAGTTTCCTTATCTATTTAATGGGAATAATTATATCTGGGGCTACTGTGGGGATTACATGAGATAATATAACCAAGTCCTGGGCCAGGGCCTGAAATGATCTTCCCCTAGCCCTACAGATGGTAGGCTTCTACTTGTCAAACTTCAGAGCTCAGATGTAACCTCAGAGATGCCTTCCCTGACCACCCAAATTAAAGGAGGTATTTTGGTCCCTTCCGTCTCAGCCTCCAGCATCTCAGCATCCATGGTGAAATCACAATCCAAAGTCACCTTGTTTTGTTATTCACTTGCCTGTTGTTTGTCTCCCCCAGAAGAATGTAAGCTCCTAAGAGCCCTCCTCTGTCTTGTTTGTGATTAGAGCACCCCCTAGTGTGTGATAGGTGCTCAATTAAATTCTTGAATAAATGAATGGATATGAAACGCAGTAAGTCTCAATAAATGTTAGCTTTTTTCCTTCCCTTCCTCACCCTACTTTTCCTCTCTCTCCTTTGGCCCCTGGTCATTCACAGAATGTGAAAAAATTCACAGGACTCAGGAAAGTAGGAAAGCAAGAAGAGTTTTATTCCAAGAGAGAAGTATAGGCAGAGAAATTGCCTGGGCAGAATCTATGTTAGAGAGCTGCCCCACACATTGGGTTAGTTCTTCTTATATAAGGAAGTACAGGCAATTTCTGCAATATGGAGTGTGATGACTGCCTGTTAAAAATTGCAGGTGAGGTCAGGGTGACAGTGAACTTTGTCCTTGCAACTGGCCAAGCGCAGGTAAGCTTGTTTCCCAAGGTCAGGGCCACTGTTCTAAAAAGCAGCAACAGTAGCTCTATCAACTCTTTGATTTTGCAGCTGGCCAAACTCAGCTAAATTTGGTTCCTGCTAGCCCCCCTCAAGCTCATTTTTATTAACTCTTTCCTTGTTTCATCAGCCAGGACTGCAATGACATGAGAAATAAAATAGAGTTCCTACCTCCCTTCAGAGCAACCCAGTCTGGGGTGTGGTAGGTGAGGAGGTGCTGTCTTGTAGGTCCTAAGACTTAACATCTCCTGTCTCAGGTTAAACTAGAGAGTCATTTAGAGAGGATCGGTATCTTGCCCAAAGTTACACAGGTCAGAAGTGACAAAGCCAGAACTGACCTCAGAAAGTCTGGCTACAGAGCTTAAACTTTCAACCACTATACTATAGGCCTCTTCTAACTAATGTTTTTTGATCCCAGAATGGTTCTAAGTACTCCACATATATTGTCTTTTTTTTAATTCATTTTTTCAGCTTTATTGAGGTATAATTGACAAACAAAAGTATGATATATTTAAAGTGTACAACATGATAATTTAATACATGCATACATTGTGAAAACATTCCCCCCATATAGTTAATCAACACATCCATCACCTCACATACTTGCCTTTTGGAGGGGTGAGAACACTTAAGTTCTGCTCTCATAGAAAAATTCAATTGTACAAGTCAGTGTTGTGATTTTCAGACCTTATTCATATTATAACTAAAAGTTCGTACCCTTTTAACAACCTCTACCTATTCCCCCCACCCCACCCCCAGCCCTGAACAACCACCATTCTATGTCTGTTTCTTTGAGTCTGATTTTTTTTCAGAATCCACGTGTAAGTGATACCATACAGTATTTCACTTAGCATAACTCCCTCCAGTTTTATCCTGCCAGTTGTCATAGTTTAACAGTTTCATCAACCTGCCAGTTGTCACAAATGGCAGAATTTCCTTTCTTAAGTTGAATAGTATTCCATTGCAGATGAATGCCTTTTCTTCTTCTTGTTTGATTGCTATGGCTAGGACTTCCAACACTGTGTTGAATGGGAGTGCTGAGAGTGAGCACGCTTGTCTTGTTCCGATCATAGAGGGAAAGACTTCAGCCTTTCACCACTGAGTATGAAGTTAGCTGTGGGCTTGTCGCATATGACCTTTATTATGTTGAGGTACATTCCTTCTATACGCAATTTGGTAGGAGTTTTTATCATGAATGGATGTTGAATTTTGTCAAATGCTTTCTCTGTATCTACTGAGATGCTCATGTGATTTTTCTCTTTCGTTCTACTAATGTGTATCACATTGATTTGCACATGTTGAACCAACCTTGCATCCGAGGCATCAGTCACTCTTGGTCATGGTGAGTGATCCCTTTAATTCAGTTTGCCACCATTTTATTGAGAATTTTTGCATCTGTATTCATCAGGGATATTGCCCTGTACTTTTCTTTTCTGGTTGTGTCCTTTTCTGACTTTGGTATCAGGGTAATGCTGGTCTTGTAAAATAAGTTCAGGAGAGTTTCATACTCTTCAATTTTTTGGAAGAGTTTTGGAAAGATTGGTATTGATTATTTAAATGTCTGGTAAAATTCAGCAGGAAGCATCTTCTTGGGCTTTGCTTCAGTGGAAGACTTCCGCTTACTGATTCAGTCTTCTTACCAGCAGTTGATTGGTCTGTTCAAACTTTGTATTTCTTCCTGATTCAGTCTTGGTAGGTTGCATGTTTGTTAGACTTTTTTCATTTCTTCTAGGTTGTCTAGTTCGTTGGTATATGGTTGTCTGACAATTAAGTTCACGAACTCATCCTAGAAAAAGTGCTACATGCCTCATTGCTGCATATCACTACAGTCACCTTCAAAGTGTCCCCCTCAGGGAGCTATGCACTGACACCAGCACCCTCATCCACCCTTCAAAGCAATTTGGGAACTCTTTCTGGAATGGCCATCAGAGCTGCCATCGTGTTACCCTTGATGTCCTGAATGTCATCAAAATGTCTTCCTTTCAATATTTCCTTTATCTTCAGGTAAAGAAAAAAGTCACTGGGGGCCAGATCAGGTGAGTAGGGAGGGTGCTCCAATACAGTTATTGGTGTACTGGCTAAAAACTCCCTCACAGACAGTGCCAGTGAGCTGGTGCATTGTCATGATGCAAGGGTCATTAGTTGTTGGCAAAAAGTTCAGGCTGTTTCTGTCTAAGTTTTTCATGCAGCCTTTTCAGCACTTCCAAATAGTAAACTTGGTTGACTGTTTGTCCAGTTGGTACAAATTCATAATGAACAATTCTTCTGATATCAAAAAAGTTTAGAAACATCGTTTTGACTCTTGATTTGAACTGATAAAACATTTTTAGTCATGGGGAATTGGCTGACTTCCATGGTATACTTGGATGCTTTGTTTCAGGGTCATGCTGGTACACCCATGTTTCATCACCAGTGATAACATGGCACAAAACATCGACTTGCCTCTCCAGAAGGTCTTGGCAAACTTCAACTTTCCTTTCCTTTACTTTATTGGTGAGTTCTTTGGGGACCATCTTTGCAAACACCTTTCTCATGCCAAGATTTTCAGCTAATATTTTCCTAACTGTTTCTCTATCAATGTTTACTTGGTCTGCTGTGCTTTTCATAGTCAGCCAACAATTTTGATGCACAATTTGACCGATTTTTGCAATGTTTTTGTCAGTTCTGCTCGTTACTGGCTGCCATGAACTCTCTTCATCAGTGATGAATTCTCTCCCCTCAGAAAAAATGTTTAATCCATTTATACATTGCTATTTTCTTCATGGCATTATCCTCACAAACTTGGACTAAGATGTCCCTGATTTCACTTCCACTCTTGCCAAGTTTAACAAGAAATTTAATGTTTGTTTGTTGCTCTAATTCAAGCTCCAACATTCTCGTGATGGCACACAAAAACATGTAACAATAATGAAGGACACTCAGCAAGACACTGCCACACATCAACATGAACACAGCTGTGAGACACAGATATACAAAGGTTATGACATCTTACTGAGTTGTCTGTACAGTGCTGCCAATGTAAGCGCACAGTGGCAAGTTCGTGAACTTAATTGTCAGACCTCATAGTAGCCTTTTATAATCCTTTGTATTTTTGTGGTATCAGGTAATGTCTCCTTTTTCATTTACGGTTTTGTTGATTTGGGTTCTCTCTCTAGCTAATGATTTGTCAATTTTGTTTCAAAAAACCAACTCTTAGTTTGGTTAATCTTTTTATTGTTTTCTTGTTCACTGCTTCATTTATTTCCACTCTACACTTTATTATTTCCTTCCTCTTACTAACTTTGGGCTTAGTTTGTCCTTTATTGAGATCTCTCTTCTCAATGTAAGCATTTATTACTATATGCTGCCCTCTTACAACTCTTTTTGCCACATCCTATAAGTTTTAGTGTGATGTGTTTTCATTTTCATTTATCTCAAGATTTTTTTTTTCCTTTTGATTTCTTCTTTGACTCATTGGTTGTTTAATTTCCATATCCTTGTAAACTTTCCAGCTTTCTTCTTGTAGTTGATTTTTACTTTCATACCATTGTGGTCAGAAAATATGGTTGATATGATTTCAGTCTTCTTAAATTTATTGAGACCTGTTTGTGGGGTAATATAGGAGCTATCCTGGAGAATGTTCCATATGCACTTGAAAAGAATATGCATTCTGCTGCTATTGGATAATCTATTTGGATTTAAGCAACATATACAATACATTTTAGTTTAAGACCAATGTTTTCTTATTGGTTTTCTGTCTAATGATCTATCCATTTTTTAAAGTAGGGCATATATTTTCTTTTTTAATGATCAAACAAATTGAAGAGGTAGGCATTACCTTTATTTTACAATTGGGAAACACTGAGTCTCAGAAAGCTTATAAAATTTGCCCAGAGCTACCTACAAATCAGTGACAAAGCCTAGCCTGGAGCTAAGGTGGATTTGATGCCAGACCTCTCAATATTTTTTTAAGTAGACCTTTTCAAGCAGTTTTAGGTTCACAGCAAAACTAAGTGGAAAGTACAGAGATTTGCCATCATCCTTGCATCCATACACAAAGAGCATCCCTCACTAGAGTGATACATTTGTTACAGTCAATGGACCTACACTGATGCATTATCACCTGAAGTCCATAGTTTACATTAGAGTTCACTCTTGGTGGTGTACATTCTATGGGTTTTGACAAGTGTGTAATGACATCTATGCACCATTATAGTATCATACAGAATAGTTTTCCTGCCCTAAAAATCCTCTGTCCTCCACAAATTTATCCATCCCTCCCCCTAATTCTTGGCAACCAATGATCCACAGTCCTGCCTTTTCCAGAATGTCATATAGTTGGAATCATACCATATGTAGCCTTTTCAGAGAGGCTTCTTTCACTTAATAATATGCATTTAAGTGTCTTCCATTTTTTTAAGGCTTGATAGCTCTTTTTTAGCACTGAGTAATATTCCATTGTCTGGATGTATTGGTTTGTCCATTCACCTACTGAAGGACACTCGGTTGCTTCCAAGTTTTGGTAATTATGAATAAAGTTGCTATAAATATCTATTGGTTTTTGTGTGGACATAACTTTTCAACTCACTTGGATAAATCCCAATGAGCATAATTGCTGTGTGACATTTAGTTTTTGAAGAAACTGACAAACTGTCTTCAAATGTGGCTGTACCATTTTGCATTCCCAACAGCAATGAATGAGACTTCCTGTTACCCCACATCTTAATCAGCATTTGATGTTGTCAGGGTCCTGGATTTTGGCCATTCTAATGGGCGAGTAGTGTTGTTTTAGTTTGCCATTCCCTAATAACATATAATGTTTAACATCTTTTCATATGCTTATTTGGCATCTACATCTTCTTTGATGAGGTGTCTGTTCAAGTCTTTTGCCCATATTTTAATTGGGTTGTTTGGTTTCTTATTGTTGAGTTTTAAGAGTTCTTTTTATATTTTGGGTAACAGTCCTTTATCAGCTATATCATTCACAAATATTTTCCCCAGTCTGTGAATTGTCTTCTTTCTCTCAGCAGGGTCTTTCACAGAACTGAAGTTTTTTATTTTAATGAAGTCTAGCTTATCAACTATGCCCCTCATAGATCCTGCCTTTAGTGTTGAATCCTAAAAAGTCATCATCATACTCAAGGTCTTCTGGATTTTTCTCCATTATTGGATTTTGCCATATGCTTTTCCTGCATCTATTGATGTGATCGTGTGGTTTTTCTTTCTGTTGATGTGATGGATTATATTAGTTGATTTTTGAATGTTGAACCATCCTTGCATACTTGACATAAATCCCACTTAATCAGATGTATACAAACCTCTTACTATTTTAAAAACATTTTTATGATGAACATTTAAAAATATATACAGAAGTAGGGAGTATATTGAACCTACATGTGTCTATCTTCCAGCTTCATCAGTTATTCATGCCAAGCCAGTCTTAATTCACCTACATTTCTACCCACTCACCCTCTTCCCAAACCCTGGGTGTGTGTGTGTGTGTGTGTGTGTGTGTGTGTGTGGTGAATCAAATTCCACTCATTTCATCCCTAAATGTTTCAATATGCATCTCTAAAAAATAAGAATTTTTTCCTCCTCAAAACAAATAACCTTAACCTACCTTTAAATTTTAACAACTTATTGACATAATTAAAAATGGAATCATCACATACAAATATTTTAAGTAGACTTTTTTATTGATGTATAAAATACATACAGAAAGTGTTCTGTAAGTGTATAGCTTGGTGAATTTTCACAAAGCCCATCACCTGTGTAACCAGAAATCAAAATATATGACGTGACAGCAGCCCCAGAAGCTTTCTTTGCCACAGAGTAAGTTCACTGGTTTTCAAATCCTAAGGTTTTCAGAGACACAGTCAAGCAAGATTAAGGCCAGCCCTATGGCTCTGTGACCCCAACACTCAGAACAATGATTTCAGATCAAAGTGACATAACCAATACCTCAGTGACTTCTCCCATCAATTCAGTTCTTCGTAGATATTATAGATTGATTTTTAAGTACTCCTTAAGTCTTTTTATCCTCACATTGGCCTTGTGACACAGGCACAGGAGTCAGTTCATTATTTTTCCCATTTTATAGATCAAGAAACTGGGGTCCAGAGAAGTGATATATGTCCAGAGTCATGCATGTAGTTAATAGTTGGTAGAGAGAGAAAAAAAAGAAACTTGTATCTGCCAGGTACTTTACATAATTTGTGTCATGTAAACCTCATAACAACACTAGAGGAAGCTGAGGTCCAGAGAGGTTTAGTAACTTGCCCAGGTCACACAGCTGGTGAATGGCAGAAGCTGGGATACAAACACAGTCTATTGGAGTCTACGATCCAACACCACCCACCCAAACACCACTAGAGCCTGAGACTGAGCCTCACAATCAGTCATTGAAGGTCACTCCAGCCCCTTCCAATGAGCATGCCTTAACACAGTCACTGAGCACCTACCCTGCTCAGAACCACATGAGTGGACTCCCACTGTCCAGCAGCAGGCCTTTCCCCAGGCATTGGGGTTTGTGGATGGAAAGGACAATCCCCACCCTATGAACCTCAGAGGCAGGCAGAGAGGCACCGAGAAGAGGGTCTCCAGGACATCGTCTGTCTGACAGCCTCCTCCCCACACCCACTCTCCCTTCCTTCCTCTCTATTCCTTCTTCTGCCCCCCCTTGCCTCCCATTCCCTCCTCCTTCCCCTCTCCCCCCACCATTCCCTCCTTCTCTCTCCTCCTCTCTCCCTTCTCTCTCCCACCTCCTCCACGCCTCCTCCAGTTTCTTCCTTCCCCTCCCCCTCTCTCCTCCTTTGCTCCCCCTCCATCCCACGGCTGCCTCCACCCACCATCCCTACTGACAAACTTCCTGATCCTGGGTGCCTTCACCAATTGAGGGGAATTTTTTAAATTTAAAGTCGAGCCTCAGCAGAGAAAGACAAAGGAGGAAGGTGGAAATTAAAGTGGCTCCTGCTGCGGGGAGCTGGTGCTGCCTCCCAGACCAGTGCGTGCGGACAGGCCACTCTGGACACTGCAATTCTCTCAGTTTCCTATCGCCAGTGGCTTGTGCCAGCCCTAGTAAACACCAGAGGGATGAAAAAAAAAAAAAAGGAGAAAACGGGATGAAAAACAGGTGTGGGAGGCGGTCTGCGGTATGTGAGTAATAATCACTTAATTTTAGCCACCTCTAAGTTTCCATCTTGTCATCGTGCAATTTCGTCTTCCCGCCCCTCTCCGTTCCCAGCTGAACAATGACTTCCAGAAGAGTGGCTCATTCTGGCCCTCCCATATAATAAATCTGTCGGCAGCACGGGGGACACCAAGTAAGACAGTGCACTGAAATGGAGGAAAGGGACATGAGGGGTGCTTGTCACCTTGAGCCTGTGACCTTCATTACATTATTTAGCCTCTGCGGGGATCAGTTTCCCCATCTCTAAAGTGGGGCTCGATAGTAGCTACTTCATAAGCTTGATGGAGATTAAAGGAGTTAGTATATGAAGCCCCTCTAGTGCCAGGCACACACTAGTGTTCAATAAAGCTAATTAGCATGATTCTGATGAGCAGCACTGTCAGCTGCTCTGTCCCTGGAAGGACCAGCTGCCCCTGGGCGACACAGAGCTGCTGTCTCTATGATCTCATGTCTCACTCAGCTTCTAACTGCCGCTGACCTTTCGTGCCTCTGGGTTTTACACGTGCAGTTGGCCCAGAGCACTCTTTCCTCTTTCCTCCTTTTGGAAAATCCCTGTGCATCGTCAGGACTCCGCTCAAACGTCACCTCCTCTGTGAAGCCTTCCTGACTGCCAGACCCTCTCCGCTCGGTGTGCCCCTGGCATATTGTGAAGAACCTTGACTTGAGGAACCTGAAGGGCCCTCCAAGTCCGAAGGGTTCTAGCATCTGCTCAGGTGGTCAGTACAAGCTTCCTGTGTGGAGCTGACATAGGAAGCCCCTGGTGAAAGACGGGCATTCATTATCAATTCCTTCACCAACAATCCACCACAGACAGTTAGAGAGGCCCCACCGTGAGCCAAGGACCAAGGACTGAGTCCTAATCGATTGCTGAAGGATTACTTATGTCAAGAAATAGTTTGCACACTGCCAAAAGCATTTTCTCATGTAATTAAATACTATTCCAAAATTTAAAAAAAAGAATAGGCTGTACCCCAACATTCCAAACCTCAAAAATGTCGGATGTTCAATAAAAATCAGGACTCACAATATCCTCACCCCTAGAGTTTCTTTGTTCTGCTCAGCCCAGCTTCCGAGACACACACACAGAGAAAGAAAACACAGAAATACAGCAAACTTTGTAACAAGGGATATAGTCGATAATATTGAAATAACTACATAAGGTGTCAGATGGGTGCTAGCTTTGTTGGGGTGATAGATTGGAGGAGGTTGGGGGCACAGGTGAAGGAATTAAGAAGTAAAAATTGGTATGATAGTTACAAAACAGTCATGGAAATGTAAAGTAAAGCACAGGGAATATAGTCAATGATATGGTAAACACTATGTATAGTGCCAAGTGATACCAGACTAGTCAGGAGGATCTCTTCTTAAATTATATATATGTCTAACCACTATGCTATATACCTGAAATTAATATAAAATAGTGTGGAATGTCAACTGTAATTGAAAAAATAAAATAAGGGTGGAAAAGGTGAAGGGGAATAAGAAGTTCAAATCTCCAGGTATAAAACAAATAAGTCATGAGGATGTAACATACAGCATAGGAAGTATAGTCAATAATATTGTGACAGCGTGATACAGGGTCAGATGGCTGCTGGACTTATCACAGTGACCCCTTCTTTAGGCATATAAATGTTGCAGAACTGTGGTATACCCCTGAAACGAATGTAATATTGTATACCAGCTCTATTTTTAATAAAAAAAATTTTTAAATAATGATATTTTTAAAAATGAAACAGCAAACCAAAGCTAGATTAAACCCAGCTGTCACCGGAGGGGATAAAAACCAGTGTTTATTGAGCATCCCTTGGTTGCTGGAACTTTTCTTGATTTCGTGTCATCCCTATAGGGCAGAGACTATTACCTGCTCCCCAATAAGAAAACTTAAACTCAGAGGGGTGAAATGATTTTCCCAGCCTCACAGTCAAAGGTGGAGATCTGAGACCCCAGTCCATTTGTGTCTCAGGGGAAAACATGTGCCTTTCTCTCTGCACAGCTGCCTCCTATCACATGACTGGGGGCTATCCCATAAGCCCCCACTGTCTCCTGTTGACGGGGCTTCCTCCTGACTTCCTTTCCCAGTCTCAGGACACGTTCATATCCTTAGGTTCTTTACGAGCTCACCACTCCTCAGAGACCAGATATGGCCACATGTCTTCTGACTTTGCAGTAACGACAAGGAAAGAGCTCCCATATATTCAAAGCTCTGTCACACAGGCCACCTCTGATACACAGGTGTCCGAGGAAATGATCACAGACGTGCTGGCCAGGGATTCCCTGAGACTCCAGAGGGACCTTTGTGAACAAGGAAAAGAAGTGTCTGCTGCACATTACAGTGTCTCCATAACTGGGGGCCATCATAAGACTGACAACGATAGATACTAAATTTCATCCCTATAAAACTCAGGTTAAAAAGGTGACATAAATATTTTAGCCTTCTGTCTCAGGCTCTGCCATAAAAGAATCACCACCTTTTTCAGCCTCTTTCCATTTTTTTTAGATCATAATCAACCTGGAAAACCTCTCTCAAATCTGTAAGGCCTTCCCCGTGTTCTAATAACAGCACGTAGAGCCCACTTCTGTGCCAGGCCACCCTCCTGACATGGGAAAGATTTTATGCAGTTACAAAGGTGTCTGCTGTTTAGATGACGACTCAGGTAGAATCTATTAGCATCTAAACATCTTTCCATTGGAAGCCTCCTGCTCCAAGGGCGGAGGAACTGCACAGGGACTGCAGAATTGCATGGTGGCAGAGCCTACCTTTTATTTTGTTATTTACATAGAGTAAATGTGCAGTGTACACAGCCCTTTCAAACAAGCACTAATCTGCAGGGTGCAGGCGTCACATGTGATGTTGCTGACTTCCCTGCCACGAGAGCCTCCTCCCCTTGGTCCCTGGGGAGGCTTATGCTTACTGTTCAGGGCATCCAGCTTCCCAGCTGCCCGCACCAGCACCACCAGCTGGGAGACCACGTGTGAGTTCGCCACCTCTGCAGCTGCTGCCCTCACCCAAGTGGGCCCTAGCCCAGACCAAGAGAAAGACCTGGAGACCACTGTTCTAATCTCAGCTCTGGCAGTTAATGGCTGTGTGACCTTGGGGAGGAAACTTACCCTCTCTGAACTTCAGCTTCTGTAGATGTAAACTATCTGGGCACCAGATTGCCCCAGTTTTCATTTATGGGTTTCCACTGAGCTCCTGTGCTGTTCCCTTTAAGAACCCAGGGTGAGTGTTTGCTGGAGGCCTGGGTTAGAAGAGATGTCAGGGTCTCTGCTCAGAAGTCCTTTCCTCCACTGAAGACAGGTGACTGAGCCCAGCTCCTGCCTCTCCTGGACACCCTTCCCAGATTCCAGGGACAGCCAATGTCCTTCTTTGGTTCTGTCCTGAATAGTGGTTCCTAAAGCCAAAGTTTTCTTAACTGGTCTTTTCCCTAGAAGGTCAGTGAATCTCCATGGAGACTAGAATCCTAGCAAGCCATCACATTGCCAATGCAAATGTCAACACCCACTCCCAGAGCTGCAGCTAATAGAACTGGGCACTCACTACAGCCAGGGCCGGGTCTGAGTGTGCTGTGTGTAGTATCTCATTTAATCCTCAGGGTAGCCCTGTGAATAGGAAGCTGTCTTTTACAGATGAAGGAACTGAGGCACAGAGATAGAGCAACTAACTCTGTCTGGGGAAATGAAGGACGTCACCCTGGAGGAGGTGGCTTGAGAACTCCAGCTGGCTAAATAGAGAAGGGTAGGGTCTTCCATGAAGAAAGGACAGGGTTCCATGAGCCCCTCTCTCTTAATCCCCACTACCTTTGTAGCCTAGTGGATGAAGTTCATAAGGTTGTTTTTAAAGTTCAGATCCCAGGTTGTGAGCCAGCCCCTGGCAGAAGCAAAGGTTCTTATCTATGTGCCCATTCATTTATGGAGGTAGTGCAAGCTGAAAACACAATCTCTCCCAATGCAGCTGAAACATAAATTTCAAAAAGTTCCCTTCTATGAGTAACCAACTGTAATTCTAATTCCACTGTAGCAACTTCTGCCTTCTCCTGATGGGTGCCCCAGGTCCTCAGGCCAGAGATCGGGCTGAGCCAGAGGCTGCTTTACTAGAGAGAAAGCAGCAGCCTGTGCCGCCTGGGGAGCCCCTCAGAGGAGAGGGCCCAGGGAGAGGGGCAGGGGCAAGGCCCCACTTCCTGCCCACTCAGGGAAAGAGCTGGGCCCAGCTCATCCCACCGGAGAAAGGGAAGGGGGGCCGACATGAAAGGGCTGGGCCTGCACACAAGATGGGGTTCTTGACCCCCCCAGTCAGGGCAATGACAACAGAGACAGGGGCCTCAGCCACAGAGTGTGACCATAGCAGACAGTCTTATGCCTTTCCTACTAAAAGCTGAGTTTGGAGCTCAGAATGGGGTGAACCTGGTCCTGCATGTTGGGGATGTTGTGACCCAGCTACAGGGCTGGAGAAGACACTGAGAAAAAAACTGACACAAATGGGAGATAATGGGGAAAGGAGAGGGAAGAGTTTCTATCAGGAAAGTTTCCCATCTGTCTTCTCATCTCTCCCAATTTCAGTGATCTCTGACTCTTTATAAACACCTAAAGAGTGCCTAAATGTGTTGTCACCTGCCAAGTTAGCTAAATTCTAAAAATCTCAGTGGCTTCACACAATGGAAGTTCAGTTCCTGCTCACATTCCTGGCTGGATAACCTTCCACATGCTCATTCAAGGACCCAGGCTCCTTCCGTATTGTGGCTCTTCCCCCTAATAGGTCCTTGGTATGCTCTCCATTCAGTCAGGAGGATTCCGGGGGGTTCATGGGTCAGGCCTGGCAATGGCCTACATCACTTCCATCCATCTTCCTTGGCCAGAATTCAGCCCCACGGCCACACCTAACACAAGGGAGGCTGGAAAATCAGTCTATGTGCCAGAAAGAGAGGAAAATGGGTTTGGTGAACAACAAGCCAGTTTTGTCACTTCAGACCACCTCTTGGCCCTAAAAATCACAGAACATTTGAATCATAGGCCCATAGAATATTAGGACCATGAATTCAGAGAATCCTGAAAATGTGAAATCAGAATTTTCAAGCCCCATAATCATAGAATCTTGAAATAATACAATCCTGGACTCTGAAGAGTTGATTGTGGATATAGCCATCTCTTCCCTCAGACTGTAAGTTACCTGAGGGGTAGGGTGTATCTTCCACAACTCTATCTCCTCAGCATCCCCCACAGCAATCACAACGACAACAATACTAGTAGTGGTTGCAGAAAGGGATGCAATGCCTACATGTACCAGGCACTATTTTAAGCACGTTGAATATTTAAATTCACTTACTTCTCACTACAACCAACCCTGTGAGGTAGGACTATTATTACTCCCCAATTAACAGATGAGAAAACTGAGGCCAAGAGGTTAAGGAATTACCTGGGGTCAGCCAGCCAGCAAGCATTCCATAAGTACTTGTTGATGCGTAACTGTTGAACTAATGTGAATTGCTGCCTAAATCTGGCTGTTTTCCTTTCCCTTTATATCTCAATTGCAAAGGAAAAAGACTAAGTTGTCAGGGCATAATTGAAACATAAAAGAGACCCACAGATGGAGAACAACTCACTTTGTCATTTGCTCCCCAAACTTCTGAAATGAATTCCCCATCACAATGGGAAAACCGGCAGGGCCTCATTAATTTCTGGGAGGGGTTTGAAGTCAGTTTGAAGAGGGAGCTCTGGAAGGGCTTATCCACCCGCTCACTGAGGAGGACTTGCCGGCTTCATCTAATTAACAATAAACCAGACGCCCCAACACAATCCGCTTCTACATCTGTAACACGCTGACAATCTAAAAATGCCAACCTCCTCCTTGTGTGTCAGCTAAATGTCACTGGCGACATTTGATGCAATTCAGAGATGAAAGTAAATCCAATATTATCACTGACTAAATAAGCACAAGCCCAATCAGGGGGCCCCAGGCACCAGAGCAGGATAGGGAGAGGAGGAAGCCCAGGAGGAAGGCAGGGGAGGGAGCTCCTTCTGAGATGAGCCAGACCCCAGCTGCTCACACACAGCAAATTCCGACTTGCTGGCCCACTCCACTTGTGCAAGTCAGGACTTATAACCCCCAAGGCCACTGTCAGGCCGCAGAGGGCTGTCTATCCTCTCTACGCCTCAGTTTACCCACCTGTTAAGGGCGGAGGGGCAAAACATTGCCTCCCATGAAGGACTGATGCTGTTCTAATGTTTAGTCATTGATTTAGTCAACCTCGTCCTTACTGAGCAGCTACTATGTGATAGGCACAGGTGTAGGAGCTGGGGACACAGCAGTCTTTTATTCAATCGTCCTCTCCCCTGGACTGTAAGCATCATGAATGTCAGCACCAGCTCTCTCTTTTTCACCTTTGTATCCTGGCCCAGGACCACACAGGTGGGTGCTCAGTAAGTCCGTGTGAAGTGACTACATGAATGAACAAATGCCTGCTTTTCTGGCTTCCCACTAGCCGGTTGCTTGAGAGTACCAGTTGCATGAGTTCTGGTTAACAAAGAGTGTACTTACATTTATCCAGCATCTGCCAATCCCCATGGGTGCCGGTTAACTGAGCTGTAATCCTCAAAGGCAGGCATTAAGTGTCACTTATCTCCTGGTGCGCAGCTCCCAGGAGCAAATTGTACCAGTTCTCACCGTGTGGGACACTTTTTGGTGGCACCCAGTATTAGAAACACCTCCACCATGGGATCAAAATTAACATCACCAGTGAGAGGTAGATGGCCATCGAGTGCCTCCTGATGTTACCCTGAGGACAGGCCATCACTTACGCAGTGTTCCAGCCACTGGCACAGCATCGGAATGTAGGCACAAGAACACATCAGACAAACGCAGTGAAAACCAGTCCATTGAAATAGAAGCAGGGAGAGGCGGCAGACAGTGTCTTCAAAAATGTCACTGTCATGACAGACATAGAAATGATGGGAAACTTTTCCATGTTACAGAAGATTAAAGGGAAATGACAAGTAAATAACGTGTGATCATGTACTAGAGGCAGAAAATGTTAAAAAGGACATTATTAGATCAACTGACAAAATTGGAAAATGGTCAGAATTGATGAAAGTATTAGTATTGATTTTCTATTGCTACTGTAACAAATTATCACAAATTTAGTGCTTTAAAACAACACAAATTTATTTAGGACATTGACATCTTTGAGGGACCATTATTTTACCTACACAGTCAACAACTGATAAAAAGCATTGTGTCAATTGGATAACCGTCTTGTGTTTATGTAAGAAAGTACTCTTACACTTCGAAAATATATACCGAAGTATTTATAGACAAAGGGTCACAATGTATGCAACTTATTCTCAAGTGGTTCCAGAATAACAAATAATACACAGAGATAGAGAGGAAGAGGGGAAATGACAAAGCAAATGTAACAATTTATAATACGTGATTCTGGATAAAAAAACAGATATGGTATTCTTTCTACTGTATTTGCAACTCTTCTGTAAATTTGAAATACTCTCAAATTAATGGTGCGTGTGCGTGTGTGTGTGTGTGTGTGTGTGTGTGTGTATTGTCAACAACAGAGTGCCAAAAATCTGAGATAAGAGGTTTCCTGTATCTTGGTTCTATCTCAACAAATATATCAAGAATTCCTCAGGGCTCCCCATTGTAGACAGAAGAAACCCCGATGTCCTTACCATGGCATTCAGCCTCCTTTATAACTTCAACCTCCTGCTCTGACAATCACATCTTTCATCTCCCATCTACTCCTTAATCCACACCTGACTGCTCACCATTCCTCAAAACTGCACCATAATTGCTCCTTTATTAAGTAACTGGCGTGTACTGGGTCCAACCCTGTGTCATTTCATTTAATCCTCACAATAACCCTTCAAGTTAGGTACCAGTATTTCCTCTTACAAATGGTGAAATCAAAGTCTCAGAGAGGCTAAGTGACTTGCTTAAGGTCACACAGCTAAGGCTAGACTTTAAATCATGTCCATCCGATTCATAAGCCAGGCTCTTTCCCACATACTACACTGCCCCACCTTCCAAGTACCGATTCAGTAAATATTTCCTAAGCACCCACTGGGTGCAAGGCTCTATGCCAGGCACGGGGAGTGCAGGTGCAATCAACTCCACCCAGGAGTGCATGATTTGGCCAAAAGGTCAGGGCCAGGTCTGAGACCAGGCAGGTAGGGGTTAGGGTCTGTCAGTCTTCCAGAGTCTGGCCCCCTGACCCTTCTATCTCAGCCTCAGCCAGAAGTTTGTCCTAGAACAATAGTGGTCGTCCAGGTAAAGAGGAAAGATTTTTCCCTCTCAGGTGGTGAGGTGAAGCCTAGCCCAGGTTTCAGTACTGCTCCTTGGGCGAACGGTCCGCTGACATTTTCCTTTTAAGTAAAGTCTCTGCTGCCCTCTAGTGGGAAATGAAGAGATGGCAGGAGGGGAGGTTTCACCCGGAAGACTGAAAAAATCCCCCATAACTCTGTCTCTGCTTAGCCCGAGGTCCATGAGCTGACTCCCAGGCTTGTAAAGGAGAGGCCTGGGTCTGAGGCTCCAGTTGTGCAAGAGTCAGTCTGCTTCACCAGGAGATATGCTCAACTTTTCTCAGGTCATATATTGAGCCCCAAAGTTAACCCAGACAGAGCCCCATAAAGACTGAGCCATGATGAAGCTCACAACCTAAGCCTGGCCTTATCCATAGACTGCGTTCTGACCTTGATTAGAGACTGAACCTCCCTCAGAGCCCACCAGATCTTTGCCATGCCGCTCTTCCCACTCCCCAGGTGCTAAACATTGCCATTATTAAAAATTAAATTAAATACATTTACAATTAAGTGAGTTGTATAGAAACACAAAAGGGATATATACTCAAATGTATTATTTACTGATTATTTTCTTACATTTTAGTACTCTCTATGCCCCTGAGGGTGTTTAAACATACTGTATCTCTAGGATACAAATACTATATAATGGTGTGTTACATCTCTCCCCAACTCTGTGTGCAGGGACATCACGTTGGTAGCTTATAATCAGCCACAATGAGAGTATTTACACCACAGAAATCAGCAAACATGGCAAAATCAGGTTTGAGATATTGTTTTATTGATTGTCTAGATCAGGAATCAGCAAATGACAGCCAACGTGTTATTTTTTTGTATGGTGACCTAAGAATGATTTTTACATTTTGTAAATGCTGGGGGAAAAACATAACATAAGAGAATGTACAACAGAGACCATATGAGGTTCACAGCACCTGAAATATTTACTATCTGGCCCTTTACAAAGTTTGCTGCCCTATCTTCTCTAAGACATACGGAAGTGATAGGGGAAATGTTAATAAAGCAGATTATTAACATGTAAGGTCTGTAGCTGTTACATTGCAAATCACACAAAATAATCTCTCCAGCATTTGAAAACTATTATCTAATGCAGGAAGAAATAAGTTATTCATCTCATTGAAAAACAGGTGAAATTCCAAACTACATAGTGCTGAAGCTGGAAGGGGTTTAAATTTCATTACTATAATTTATGTGAGGTTTGGGACACACTTTTTACAGAAGAACATGTATCAGATTTAATGACAATAAATTTATATGAAAAGGAGCAGATTGGAATGTTACTCCCTTTGTCAAATTAAGATTGAATGGCTGGCTACTATCATTAGCTACAGACATGAGAGTTCGGTAAAAATCTGTGAAATATTCTGTGAAAATCAGTTGGCTAGACAGAGTTTACAATAAAGAATATTGTATATTTTATTATTGTAAATTTTGTGTTATTCACATCAAAAAAATTTATTATAAACTTATGGATGCACATACACGGGCCAGCAGAAGTAATGCCCTTTTTAAAAAGTAGTTACGTTAACGTAGTTATGACATTGTTTGTCACAGAATTACATGCTTATGATTTTGGTATACAGGACCAGCTCATAAAAAAGGGGCATTATTTGCGCCGGACCCGTATATGCAACCCTTAGCAAAGTTACGGCACCTTACCGAGTTGTTTGTACAGTGCTGTCGACGTAAGCACACAGCGGCTAGTTCGCAAACTTAACTGTCAGATTGGGGGTACAATGACAGCTATGCTAGCCATTAAAGAAAAAGAGTTCCAAAACTGCTTTGAAGGGTGGACTAAGATCTGGTGTGGGTGCACAGCTTCCCAAGGGGAGTGCTTCAAAGTGATTAGTGATAGTCAGCAGTGAGGTATGCAGCACTTTCTCTAGGATGAGTTCGCGAAATTAATTGTCTCACCTCATATGCACTTTTTGAGATCTGATTGTTAAAAATTTAGCAGCACTCCACTGCCCAGCAGCCTTCAAATACCCAGAACCAGCAACTCTATGCCTCATTCTGTAAAAGGCTGGTTTGCCCATATCCAGCCCCCTCTGGCCATGGGCCTCGCCTCCATTTCCTCTCTTCCCTGTTTCAAGAACACCTACCTTTAAGAATTTGGATCTCTGTTTTATTTTTACACTTACATTTTCCATCTCTGTCTTTTTGCTTCACCTTTCAGGATAGCTCCTCAGCTTTCTCTCATGAACTCTTAACTGAATTTTTCATTTATGCTTTCGAATACTAATATTTAACATCCAAGGGTTTTTTTCTTCCCTGGTCATTCTTCCTGTGGCATCCCGTTCGCCTTCGGTGGGCGCAGTAGCTTCTCTTGATTCTCTGACGATGTTCATGAGAGTGTATTGGATATTTCATTTTTATCTCCCTACATGGACTTTGTTTCTGCCAAGCAGCTTTTATGTGTTTATTTGTTTTGCCTCTATCTTTTCTGGCTTTCAGGTGATCCTTTGTTGTCTCTATGTTAGGCATCACTGAAAGAGCCAAGGCTTCTTGAAGAAATAGCTGATTCCTGAACGAGTGCAGAGAAAGCAGTGAAAGAGCCCAGAACATGTCCTCATGACAGAAAGTGCTCAAAGAAGGAGATAATGATGGACACAGAACCAGCTTGAAGGAGCTCCCACTGGTTACGTCTAGAGTAGATATACAAGGGCTGTCCAGAAAGTATCTAGCCATGTAGTATGAAAAACAGAGGCACTTATGGCTGGGTGTTTTCTCGACAGTCCCCTAGCTACATGGATGATATAGATATAGGTAGATAGATATTGCAATAGTAACAAACTACAAAATCATTGATTGAAATAAAATCCATAAGTACACATTAAAATAACTTTATAAAGTTATATTAATGGAGGAAGAGAAAGCTCTTCTTTATGATACTAGAAAACCAACTAATAAAAGAAATGGTGAAAATAGAACATAACTACCAGATAACATCATAATAATTGATTCAGGCTAGAATCATCAGTGATGATAAAACTAGTGAGTGATATTTATTCATTGTAAAGGGAAAAACAGTAACTTTACACTGGTGAAATTTGGCAGATACCTCCTTAAATAGGTGATTAAAGTTAACATCATGGGCTATGGGATAAATAGACACCATGTGCCTGTTGATATGATGACTGAGAACAACACAACATCGTTTCTGTAATGTTCCTGTCAGTAGTGCATAAGTCAGGAGCAAACATCAACGAAACCCACACTGAGGGACATTCTGCAAAGAGCCGGTCCTGTACTCTTGAAACAAATGTCAATATCACGAAGGCAAAGAAAGCCCGCTTCAGATTAAAGGAGACTAAAGTAAAGAGACATGACAACTAAATGCAGCACGTGATCTGGGACCTTCTGCTCGAAAGGACATTATTGGCACAGCTGGTGCAATATAATAGGCCTGAATCAATGTTCATTTCTATGTTAAAAAGAATGTCCTTGGCTTTGAGAAACACATACTGAATTATTCAGGGGTAAAGGGGCATCATGCTCAGTACAAAATCATATGAATGTGGTGAAGAGTAAAGAGGACCTCTTGCAACTTTTCTCCAAGACTGAAATTAGACCAAAGAAAAGTTAAAAGAAAAAATTAAAAAGCTGAGTGGAAGCTGCGTGCACCCGGGCGGTGCTTGCTGACAGTGGGCCTGGGGTAGGGGGTGGTCTAACTAGGCAGTTGCATTAGGAGCCACCACACCAGGGTTCTCTCTTCCAGTCTCCTGCCTGGAGGTGTCTGATTGGCGGCCAGGTGCCGGGAGCAGAGCGGGGCAGGAGAAGGCAGCTGTGCTGGGGACTCGACATTCAGGACGTAAACATTCGCTTAATCTCCTGTTTTCCCACCCTCAAGTCCCCACTCCCGCCGAGGCCGGAGACCCTCTAAGTTACTTTCTCCGAAGAATAAACCTCTAGTCTTCTGTGCGCAAATCGGGGGCGAGGGTCGGCGGCGGCCAGGGGAAGGAATCAGGGGGTCTAAGTGCTCTCTGTTTTCAGCCCCACCGACCTCTAGAAGTGCCTGAGCCTTTTTAGGGGTCCCTGTATACGTCCAGTTGCTTGCAGAGACCCATTGGGGTGTAAGGTGCGGCTTTGTCCTGTCTGTCGCGTGAAATGTACGCATGCTCTCTGCTCCCAGCCCCCTAATGCTGCCGCTGTCATGTCCCCTCCTGGTCTCTTTGTCACTGTAGGTTTAAATATTTTAGTGGCGTTTCCGGAAAGAGTGAGTGTCTACCCTGTTATTTTTCATTGGAAGTCTTTCGCTGTGTTTACGAATCTTTCTATAATGACCACACATTTCTTGTGCAATTTTAAAATATATATTTAAGCACATGAAAGTTACATATTGTGAAACTGTATCAAACAATTTAAGAACAGGATGCTCAACGGGTTTCTGAGGGAGGACAACTCAGCTCTGAGAAGGGGCTGAGTCGTGTAAGAAAAGTATTTGGAGACTCCGTGGGTTCGAATCCGAGAGCCGCCGCTCCTTCGCAAGGTGCTGTGAAAGCGACTCAATTCCGCCGCAAACGCGCTCGAACCTTCGGCCACAACCACCGTTAATGAGGGACGTGGGGGGCGGGCCCGCAGGGCGAACGAAGCTACCAAAAGACCATCATTCTTCTCGAGTTCAAATCCCTCCCCGCATCACAGAGCGGGCAGGAACGCTCGGGCCAAAGCCCATCTCCGGGCTGAGGCTCAAGAGGGAGCCCGGCAGCGACCACACCTTGCGGGGTGGGGAGCGGGGGTCCCGCAGAACAGAGTGGAGAACCAGGCCTCTGTCCCCCGCACCGAAGCAGGTCAGAATAGATCCCGGGGGTTGGTCCAGTCGGAGGCGCAGCGCCCAATTCCAACCTTGGCGGGTTGGACGCAGAGCGAGCCGCCACCGCGCGCCCCGCAGCCGGAAGCACTAGCGCTCACCTCCTGCTGCTGCCTCGGGGGCCGCGCGGCCCGCGGAGGGGTGGGGGCCGCGAGGAGGGGCCTTTCCGCCCATGGACACACGGGGGCAGCAGAGTACAGGCGGAGAAAACAGAGAGGGTCTTGGGGATGGAGTGGGAGAGGGTGGGAGACAGGGAGAAAGACCTAGAAAGGGATAGAAAATACACAAAAAAGAGATGGCAGAGAAATGAAGGGGGCTGGGCGTGGGAGGCAGACAGACACTCGGTGAGGGCGAGCCTAGAAGCCACAGAGCTGAAGGGAGCAAGCACCACCATAGGAACAGATCGCCCACACGTGCAAGGTGCTGCTGGCTCAACTTGTGATCGAGTGTTATGAGCCCATTTCCGAGACGAAGAAACTGAGAATAAGAGATGATGTGCTTAAGTCACAGAATTGGCGCTGGATGGCTTACTGGCTGGGTTATTTAACTAACTGCTCTGTGCCTTGATTTTCTTAGCTGTCTCACAGGACCGCTGTGAGGATTAAATAAGACAACATGTGCAATGGGCTAGAATAACACCCGGCACATAATACGCAATAAATACCAACCCTTATTTTTGTGTCTTTAGTGTTGAATTCTCACAACATGGAGAGGGGCCCTTCGTTTCTAAGTGCTGCTGCAAAATATTCCCCATATTATAATTGGGGAAACTGAGGTTCAGGACGATTGCATGACTTAGCACATGGATATAGAGTCGGGACTGAAAATCAGCTCAGTGGTGGGTCAGCACCACATTTCACCCTCAAGCAGTTTATGGGTAGAGATGAAAGGACAGGGGTGGGTCGTGCTGGGGAGTCTGTTGTCCCCACTGTTCCTGTCAGGGACAACGGGAGAAGATCCCAGTTTTGCTTGTGCCCTTCACATACAATTTCCCATCTGTCAAGGACAAACATCCGGACAGGGAGCACACCAAACAGATGGCACAGGAGTAGGGCTGCATCTAGTTCCCAAAAGCCTGGCCTCCGATTGCAGCTGGGGCCCCGGGTCAGGGACTTCGCCACCTTCTTCTGCAAAATGGAGGTAACAGGGATCCTCTCTTCTGCAACAGGGCTGGGGAGGATGGAATGAGGTGACCAATGCAAAGGGCCAACAGGATGCTCCAAAGCAAGGAGTTCTGTTATTATTTCCAAAAGGGGAATCATAATATTCTCACAGCATATTTCAAAGAGTAAAAGAAACGATGGGTGTTTCAGTGTCTCAGACACAGCAGATACTCAATCAATGAGGCTTAAATCGATCCGATGCCAGGCTTTGTAGTGGCAGAAGCCCCCATGGGGACAGACACACCCCGAAACACGTAGGTGTTTTCGGCTAACAATACCTTGGGGACAAAGCCCGACAGCCCCCAACTATGCACCTCAACAGGAGTGTATGCAGGGGAAGGTGAGGCCTTGGTGGACAGTGAGCTTTGGGACCTCCTGGTTAGCCCCTGCGGTGCCCACTGGTGGCCAAATGGTTCTCTCTCTTTATGCACCACCCTCACCTCCTTGCTCTACCTCTCAGCGTATGACCCCAGCCTGAGGCGTTCACACCTCCTTGGGGCTAGTTTTCTCCTCAGTGGCATAAACATGAGGAGGCTTTTGTGAAGAAGAAATGTACTGATGCAAGAGATGATCTTTATACAATATCTAGCATTTCACTGACCATCAGGAAATATTAGCTACTTTATCCTGAGAACCATAGGCAATAATTGTAGGATTTGAAACCGCATCAGAGCATGGTCAGCTTAGAGCCTTGGCAGATGCCAGGAAGGAAGTTCTGTGATCAGAAGGGAGACTGGCTGCCCGGAGTCCACATCCACTAGAGGTCACCTGCATTGTTTCCAAACGTGCCAAAATTTCGTACATCTCTCTGTCTGAGAACTTTCTCTAGTGTTGGAGTCTTCTCAGCCATGTGCAGGGCAGGCCAGAATGCTGAAGAGTTAATGCCCTGGGAACAACACTCACCCCAAAAGAATTGGGAGTTGGTGGATAAAACCTCCTGCCTCCTGCCCCTCGGTGGGGCACTTCTACGGAGAGTTCCACGCAGCCTCTCAGAAGGTCCCCAGTTGAACTGAGCTCCAAGGGATACAAAAGTAACCCACCCATTCGCATACCTTTTATTGGCTTTCCTCCATTTCCTGCCTCACTTCCATACTCCTTCCCTATGCCTCCTAGGATCACCTCCCAAATAAACTACTTGTACCCAAAATCTTGTCTCAAGATCTATTTTGGGAGAAACCCCAACTAAGCAGTTAGGAACAGAAATAACCAGGGAAAGTAGACCTCGGGAGGAGATTCTAACCAGCCAGATAGCAAAAAGAATCTCATTTCTGATGGGAAGCAAGATGCTTTTTCAGCATCACAGTTGATGACACTAGCTTGTGATGGACCAGGCAGATAAACAAGTGGAAAGATTATCAGAGGCTAGGTGATAGTTCCAGCACTGGAAAGGGATAGAAGCAACGGTAATCACAAGGATTGTGGAGTTGATTAGCTTTCGTTACCTGCCGCAGGAGCCTTGAGGAAAGAGCTCAGTTAAGTCCACTATCAACTCAGGGCACATTATTAAAGCTAGAAGATCTCCTAGGCACAATTTAAAAAGACTTATGTCCTGCAGTGGTAGGCAGACTATGCCGGAAATCAGCCCACGATTTGACTGTAAGCATGACTGAGTAACAGAGCAAATTGAATCTACAGCCCCAGTAAGTCCTGGGCTAAAGTCCAAGTTCCAACAGAGCAGAAGTCAGACCCTGAGACTTGGGATTCAGACTTGAGAACCTTAGAGCTCCCCCCAGCCACATTCTCCTGGGCCCTGTACATTGGCACAAATGCCTCCCCGCCCCTCATAGAGAAGCGTAGCCTCCCATCCCAGGAGACCATGAAAAGCCCTCCCCTAAGGCGAATGCCTCCCAAGATAGGGGGTTGTCCCACATCACCCCCTATCTCACCCCACCCCACTGTTCATGACATGACCCCCCAAAAAAAAAAAATGAAGGCATGCTCTCCATATGGCCTGATGGAGAAGTACTTCCTTTATATGGGAGGTAATGGAGCATTCATCATCAGAGCTGCAGAAACTATATGCCAGGAAAAATGGGAAGATAACATATGAGAGTGTTAGTGTTAGGAGATAAGTGTCCTGAGGGTGTTGGGCCATGGTGGAGGATGAATATAAGGCTGGATAGGAGAGAGTTTATTGAAATGAGTGCTCCTTGTCACCCAAGAGTCCACACCTTGACAAGGATGTTCAAAGTCAAAGCCAGTCTTAACCAGTTGCTAGAATGGTTCCTTGAAGCTTAGAGATAACAATGGCCACAGTAACACCACATCTGCCTCGGCAGAGTATCATGGAAGAGGTCAGAACGCTCAGAGAAGTAGGCATGCTAGAATGGGTTCATGATGTAAGACCAGAGAGCCACCAACTAAGTTCTAAAAGAGGACAAGAGGACACTCACTTTACTAAGCAGATGAGCACTATAGAATAATAAGGAATGCACTGTGAGAAACTCACTGGTGGCTTCCCTCTATAAGCTAAGCTGATGGTAAAGAGGCATCTATGGAACTGGGCTACCTACTGTCAATGGGAAAATAGAATTCTGAACTATTAGAGGCCAAACAGTGGCTCTTAAACATCAGGAGCAAGGTAGGTGTTATGGACAACAAAATTGGGCTGGTAACCAGAGACCCTGACATGCAAAGATACGTGGTGATGGCTAACAGACTATAATGTTTCCAAAAATGAAATAGATGGGAGGCCATCTAGAGTGTTGACTTATAAACCAAAAAATATCAAGAGCATGGAAGCAGAAGATTGATCATCAGTTGCCACAGTGGAAAATCATGATCTATGCCCAGTTTCTAGACTTGAGCCAGTTCTCAAATCCAGAGACATTAATTGAAGAAGAGGCCAGGTCCCCTCGAGGAAGGACCCAGCAATGCCATAACAAGTATATACAATACGTTTCTCCAAAAGCCCTATAGTCAATTATTAGACTAATTACATACTAGAGAAAGGGGAACACCTAGGTCTCCTGAGATCTATTGAATAAAGTGCCTACACTGACACTTTTACCAAGAAACCCAATATGCCATCCTAGTTCCCTTGTTGTATTGGAGTTAGAGGAAGGCCAGATGACACCTGGAGTCCTGGCCCAAGTCCATCTTACAGTGGAATCCATTCTGTGAGAGGAGGTCAAATGAAAGTACCTGAAACTCTCCCCTGCCCTGAATCAGGAGCAGTGCTAGATCATGGGTGGAATGGCAGAAATTAGTACAGAGGGGATGGTTTTTACCGTATCTCTCTCTAATATACCATTATATCCACTGAAAAAAAAATCATGGTGAACAATAGTGGACTACCAGAAACTTAACCAAGTGGTAGATCCAACCACAGCCATTATGCCAGATATGGTATCTCTACTAGATTCATTCAGCACTTGGTATGGAGCTATTGACATGGCTAATGTACTCTTTTCAATCCTCATCAGAAAGGGAGATCAAAAGCCATTGGACCATCTCATTTCACATTCACCTAGGATGAACAGCAATACCATTGACCTCTTGTCCGAGGGCTACAATAATCCTTTCTTTTTTTTTTTAATAATCCTCCTTTCTGTGTCCATGTAAGTCAAAAGAACAATGATCATTTTGACATTTCCACAGAACATTATCATAGTGGTCCACTATACTGATAACATCATGTTAATTAGATCTCATGAACAGAAGTACTCGGGATGTCTTGGGGGAAAACATGTGTGCTAGAGATACAGAGTAGGGCATTGACCTCACAGAGACCAAGGGACCTGCCACATCAATATGATTTTAGCAGTCCAATGGCAAAGGGATTCTAGGACATCCCATCACCCCAAAGGAGAGGCTAAGCTATTGCACGTTTTATCTCCTACAGCGAAGAAAGAGGCACAGCCCCTGTTAGGCCCTTGGGATTTTGCAGACAGCTCACTCTTAGGTAAACTGTCCTCATCCATTTACTGGGTGACTTAGAAGTTTACCTATTTTGAAAGGGCTCCACAGCTGATTCAGGTTGCTGTAAAAGCTGCCTTGACCCTTGGGCCATACGATCCAGTAAGCCTAATGGTGTTAGAGATGTCCATGGTAGATAGGAGATCATGTGGATGGAACCTCTGGCAAGCTCCAAAATAAGGGATTCAGTGTAGACTTCTGGGATTCTGGAGGAATGTTATTCATATTTCTGCAGCAAAGAGGTACCATATTTTGCAATGTGTAATGCACACTTTTTTGCTCAAATTTGTGAGGGGAAAATAAGGGTGCATATTATACATGGGTAGTACTAATTCTGTATCTATATAAATGTTTTTAATCCTTTTATTTATACTTATGAGTTAAAAGTGTAACTCTAGAAATCAATAACAGTATACATATACAAAATAATATCTTGGAATACAATAATCATTTTTATATTAAAAAATTTTATAATAAAATTTCTTGTACCTTGTATCTGTTCTTGTGTTTTATAATTATTTGTTACATAAAATTTCTTGTACCATAATGTTAAAAAGTAGATTCTAAAATTCCTTTATAATACAAAAAACAGTACCTAAATATAAGCAAATAAAATTTTGAATTAAAAAATGAAAGCGAAAGATTTTTTCCCCTAAAAGTTTGGGCCAAAAATGTGTCTTCGAAGACAAGATGTTATGCCTTTGGAGAAACTAAACACCTGTTCTACAACATCAGCGATATTCTATGAAATCAGAGGTGCTTATCAAAAGCTAGGTATTATCAGATCCACCAACAATTCTGTCATACAATGTAAGTGGTATATTTGATATTGGGCTTGAGAAAGTCCAGCAGGTATGAATTGGTGATCCAAATCCCACGTTTCCTACCTCTATCTCACTACAACCTCTCCATCAGCTTCACCTATATATCTCCTTAGGAGGTTTACAACAAGCAGCTGATGTAAAGGAAACAATCCTGCACTGGATCACATTTTAGCAGGCTCTTTTCCTATACAAAAAAATTATTTTCAATAATTGGTATGAAATAAAATGTAAAAATAATCATGAATAATAAAGAAGTGCAAACAACTAAATGTTTCTTTTGTTGAAGACTCCATGCATATCATGCCATTAAAATAAAAAAATAATAAAATAAAATAAGTATTACAATACCAAAAAAGGAAAAAGGAGAGACAAGAGTTTTCCAAACACATTAATATACTTTTCTGGGGGGGTAGCTCCCTAGCTAGGAATTGAGCCCAGGCCTCTGTGTTGAGAGCACCGAAGCCTAGACACTACACCACCAGGGAACCCTCATTAACATACTTTTTAAAGGGAAGAAACTTACCCCTATTTATCTGTTGCAAAAATGAATAATATAATTTGCATTCAAGCATTTGCCAGTGACTTCATAAAAATTATCTTCTTCACATTCATGTTAAATAAACTAAATGCTAATATAGTCTCTTTTATATAAAGCAATTCATAAATAGATTGGCAAAGATTCTTAATAAACTATTTCATTTTAACAAATTCCATAAATGATATTACTGTGTATTATTTTGGTTTGGGGGGATGAAATCTTGTGGATTTCAATTGTCTCCAGAGTTAAAATTTTCCACTAGAGTATCTTCACCGTTCTATTATACTTGGTTTAAAAAACCTCCATTTTTATTCTTCAAAATGAGATAAAATGACTGAATGACAGCAAATACTGACATTATTTGAGTCATTGCTTTAGAATGATATTGAGTTCTTGGTAGAAATGATCAAAGCATTCAAACATTGTGTTTTTATTTCTTCTGACATCTTTTGTCACTTCTCCTTGTGTTCTTCTTCAAATTTTGATTCTTTTTTCTTTGTAAACTTCCATTCCTTTCATTTTGTGTTGTAGAGTCAAAGGCCTTCTCCACAATTTTTATTGTGCTGATCTTCAAGCATGAGTTTTATTATACATTATTCAAGGCTTATTCTGGCTCTTTGCAAAATTTTTTATGTCCTTTTAATGTCATCTAAAATTTCACACCAAATGATAAAATATAATTCAGAAAACAAATCATGTGGAGGCAAGAACAAAGGGTAAGGTGATCGATCCTCTTCTGTACATGCTATCTTTCAGATCGCATAGTAATTCAGAAGTTATCATTAACTTTCAAAACTTGTCCATACTGTGCACACAGCTTCATTAGCCAGAGACTGTCTGTTTCACTGATATGCCTACCTTCTGTTAGTTGAGTGTTTTCAATAGCTAAGGTGACATTGGAAAAAATTGGGTAATTTTTTCCCCAAAGTGCAAAAACAATCACACATTAATAAACACTTCCAAAATAGAAAGATTATATAAGGCACAAATAAGAGATTGGGGTTAATATCTTTGATTTTTACCTAAAATATACTCAGCTAACCAAACAAAAATATTGTGCCTCAAATTTCTCACTTTGTTTTACTGTTTCAAATTTTAAACACAAATAAAATCTTTAAGAGGTTACATATAGTGACAGAATTAACTCAAGTTCTAATTCTTCATCTTCACATTCACCATGTTATTATCATTTCTTTCAAATCTGTTGTTTAACACAGAAATAGTTACACAGAGGTTGGAGTAATAATGAACTGGGTCTTAGGCAAGCGCAATGACTCCAAACCTTTACAAACTTACTCTTCAAACAAATGCATGTAACTTGAGTCTGATTTGTTGGGGGCTGACTGTATAACTTGGTTTGAGTAAGTAATTTAAAAGTGATCATTGGGTTCTGGTTCCAGTTAAGATGCAATAAACACACTGTGGACACAGTCAATAGTTTAGCGGTTACCTGAAGGTAGGTAAATGAGGAAAGGGGGATGGGAGAGGAGGGAGGGGGGTCAGATTATGGCAAGGGAAGGAGAACTGACTCTGGGTGGTGAACACATAATGTAACACATAGACGATGTATTGTAGAACTGTACACCTGGAATCTATGTAATTTTTACCACGCAATGTTACCCCCAATAAATTTAATAATTAAAAAACCCAATTATCGTATTCCAGGGTATTATTTTATATACTATATCATTATCGATTTCTATAGTTATACTTTTAACTCATAAGCATAAATAAAAGAATTAAAAATATTTCTATAGATACAGAATTTGTACTACCCATGTATACACACACCCTTATTTTTCCCTCCCTAATTTGGGGCAAAAAGTGCACATTATACATGGCAAAATATGATTATAGCAGGAGAGTTGGGGAAGAAAACCAGAACTTAACTACTAATCCAGGGGTGAGTTTTCTTGTTTTTAACTTCTCCAATATTTCGGAGCCTAGACTTAAAAGCAGCCTGAAACCTAGAACAGCACACCCAGAGCTAACATTACTGTAATGGTAAAAGACTAAATCTTTTCCCCCTAAGACTGGAACAAGGCAAGGATCTCTACTCTCACCACTCCCATTCGCCATATTCATGGAAGTAGAACTACCCCTGATTACAGATGACATATTTATCTATATAGAAAATCCCAAAGAATATACCCCCCAAAAGCTCCTGTAACTAATAAATGAGTTTAGCACAGTTACAAGATACAATGTCTGCATACAAATATCACATGTATATCTATCATATAATATATAATAATAATAAACAGTTGGAAAGCAAATTTTTAAAACAGCACTTAAAATTGTTCTTCCCCCAAATGAAATGCTGTACTTAAGTATTTCTACATCAGAATCTGTATGATGAAAACCATGAAGTGCTAATGAAAAAAATAAAAGAAGATCTAAGTAGAGGAAGAGACATATGTTCAGGGTTTGGAATACTTAATATAGTTAAAATGTCAATTCTCCCTTGAAATTGAAATTGACCTACAGATTTAACACAATTTCAATAAAAAATCCTAGCAGGAGTTTTTGCAGATATAGGTAAACATATTTTAAAATTTATATAGAGCCAAAGGAACTAGAATAGTCAAAACAATTTTGAAAAAAAGAAAAAAACTTGGAGCATTCATGGCACCCAATTTAATATTTACTATAGAACTATAGTAATAAAGACAGTTGTGGCATTAGCAAAGGGATAGATACATAAATCAATGGAACAAAACAGAGTCCAGAAATAGATGGACACAAATGTGGCCAATTTCTCCTTTGGCAAAGGTGCAAAGACAATTCACTAGAAAAAGAATAGTCTTTTAAACACATAGTGTTGGAACATTTGTTCATCCATATGTAAAAGAATGAATTTCAACTTAAACTTCATGCTTTATATAAAAAAATAATTCAAATGGATCATAGATATAAAGGTAAAATGTAAAGTTATTAAAGTTTTTTTAAAAGATAGTAGAAAGATTTTTGTAACTTTGAGTTAGACAAAGAGTTTGTAGATATGACACCAAACAGACGATTTTTTTTAAATTGATGAAATGCACTTAATGAAATTTTAAAACTTTTAGTATATGAAAGATGTTAAGAAAATGAAAAGACAATTATAAACTGGAAGAAAATGTTTGTAAGTCACATCCAGCAACAGACTTGTATCCAGAATATAAACAGAATGATTACATTTGACAATTAAAAGAACAAACTAAACTCAAGGCAAATAGAAGGAAGAACATAATAAAAAATTTCATTAATTTCTATTAATGAAATAGAGCATAGAAAAACAATAGGGAAATAAAAAGGAATTTGTTTTTTTGCAAATATTAACAAAACTGATCAACCTTTACCTAGACTGACCAAGAAAAAAGACTGAAGACAAATGATTAAAATCAGAAATGAAAGAGGAGACATTACTGCTGGCCTTGCAGAAATTTTTTTAAAAAGGAATATAAGGGAATGCTATGAACAACTACATGCCAACAAGTTAGATAAGCTAGATAAAATGGACAAGTTCCTAGAAAGATGCAAACTATTGAAACTGACTCAAGAAGTAACAGAAAATCTGAATATATGCGTATCTATTAAAGTTAAGAAATCAAATCAGGAATCAAAAAAAATACCCACAAAGAAAAACCCAGGCCCAGATGGTTTCACTGGTAAATTCTACCAAATACTTAAGGAAGTATCAAAACCAATTTTTCATAAACTCTTCCAAAATTTAGAAAAAGGAAAAATATTTCCCAACTCATTCTACAAAACTAGTATTACCTTGATACCAAACACAAAGACATCATAAGAAAACTACAGATCAATATCCCTTACGAATATAGATGCAAAAATTCTTAACAAAATACTAGCACACTGAATCCATCAAAATAAAAAAAGTATTAGACACCATGCATGACCAAGGTCGGTTTACCCCTAGAATATAGGTTTGTTTAAAATCCAAAAATCAATTAATAAAATATACCACATCAATAGAATAAAGGATAAAACTATACGATCATTTCAATTGATTCAGAAAAAGCATTTGACAAAATTCAAAACCACATTATGATAAAAATAACCCCCAACATTACAATGAAACTTCCTCAACTTAATAAAGGGCATTTAAAGAATGCACAGCTAACATCATATTCATATTTAACAGTGAAAGACTGAATGATTTTTGCCCTAAGATCAGGAAGAAAACAAAGATGTCTGGTTTCTGCTCTAGTTAACATTTTATTGGAGAGTCTAGCCAGGAAATTTAGGCACCAAAGTAAAATGAAAGGCATCCAGATAGGTGACATGATCTTGTATAAAATATCCTAAGGAACCCACCAAGAAACTATTAGAACTAATAAATGAATTTAGCAATAGTACAGGATACAAGATCAATATATAAAAATCAATTGTATTTCTATACACTTACAATAAACAATTCACCAATTAAATTAAGAAAGCAATTCCATTACATCAAAAAGAATAAAATACTTAGGAGTAAATTTAACAAAAAAAGTACAAAAACTTCTACTCTGAAAACTGCAAAATGTTGTTAATAGAAATTGAAGAAGGCCCAAATACATAGAAAGACATCCCATGTTTATTGATCAGAAGACTTAATGTTAGGATGAGAATATTCCTCAAATTAATCTACAGATTCAACACAATCTACATCAATTTTCTGACTTCTTTATAGAAATTGACAATTTAATCCTAGAACTCATGTGAAAATTCAAGAGACACAAAATAGCCAAAACAATCTTGAAAAAGACTAACAAATTGTGCAATTTTCAAATTTTACTCTAAAGCTACAGTAATCACAACAGTATGGTACTAGCATAAAAATAGACATAGATGAATAGACTAAAACTGAGAGTCCATAAATAAGCCCTCACATTTATGATTCATTGAGTTTTGACAATTGCCAACACAATTCAACAGGGGAAAGAATAAGTTTTTTGACAAATGGTACTCAGACAATTAGGTATCTACATGCAAAAGAATGAATAGGATCATTACCTCTTTCACATACAAAAATTAAGTCAAAATGGATCAAAGACTCAATATAAAAGCTAAAATTATAAAACTCTTTGATGAAAATATAGGTGTAAATCTTCTTGACCTTAGTTTAGGCAATGGTTTCTTAAATGTAACATCAAAAATACAAACAGTAAAGAAAAAAACAGATAAATTGTATTTCATCAAAATTAAAAACATGTGCAAAAAACACCACCAAGAACAATAGCCCTAGAATAGGAGAAAATACTTGCAAATTATCTAGCTGATAAGGGGCTTGTATATAAGTAATTTTTACAATGCAATTGCAAAAAACTCATAACTCAATTAAAAATGGGCAACGGACTTGAATAGACATTTCTACAAAGAAGATACACAAATGTCCAAAAAGCACATGAAAAGATGTTCAATATCATTAATCATCAGAAATATGCAAATCAAAACCACAATGAGATACATCACACTCACTAGGATGGCTAGAATCAAAAAGACAGATAATAAGTGTTGACAATAATGTGAAAAAGTTGGAGCCCTATTACACTGCTGTGGGATTGTAAAATGGTTGCAGCTGCTGTGGAATATAGTTTGGCAGTTCTTCGAAAGGTTAAACATAGAATTATAGAGTTCCAGTCAATATGCAGGAGTAGATAAACACTGTGCCAGCCTTCTCTCATGACCACATTAAAATTACAACTAAACTACAGAAAAACAATCATGGAGAAACACCTGAAGTCTACCTGAACAGAAGTCCTATAACTAAGGATACACAGAAGAAGCCACATTGAGACTAGTAGTAGAGGCGGAAATGTGAAATGAGCTGGTCCCACATCTGTGTGTGGTGGTTGAAAATCAGGAAGGATATCTCAGCTATAGAGGTCCTCCCTGAGGAATAAGGGGTCCCAACCCCTCACCAGGCTCCCAAGCCCAAGCTTTCAGTGCTGGAAAGAGAAATCCCCACAAATTATGGCTGTGTAAATCAGTGGAGATTATGGCTGAGTGAGATGGAGCGCAGGTTGAAGTCCCAGGCATTCCTCTTAAAGGGCCCACACATGGACTTACTTGCTGATGGACTCATTCACTCTGAGCTCTAGCCCTGGGGCAGCAACTCAAAAGTTGCCAAGGATAGGGGAGGAGCTGAATTATCTGGTTTCAGGGCAAGGGATGAAGGGGCCTCTTCCTCCCAGGCAGAAGTGTTGGCAGAAGCCATTGTTCCTTTGTTGAGCCCTCCCTGTACCCATCATGCAGACACAGGCAGCTACCATATCTGAATCTTCATCAACTTGGCCACACCAGTTGCCCCACCCTGGTGTTTCCCTCAGACCTTGCCCCACCCAACTTTTGGGCCCACCCCAGCTACTTTCAGTAGCTTTTCCATACAAATGGCCTGTCTTGGCTCATGCTGCAGACTTTCCTAAAGTCTCTCAAAGGTTGACAAATTCCAAATAAGTAGCATCTGGCCTCAATGTGCCTTGTACCTCTCACTAAGCAGGCCCATGCCCAACACTAAGTAGCAGCAGCCAACTTTGGTTCACAGATTAACTTCTCCCAGGTACCTCCAAGCCCACCACAAGTGGCAACTATCTACAGATCACTTTATAGCTCATACCAAGTGGCCCTGGGCAGGACACAGGCAGCATCTGATCTTGGCTTGCAACAGAGCCCCTCCCAAGAGACCTAAGAACCAACATACCTAGGTGGCCAGCTTCAGACCACACCTGAGTACTACCCAATTACCTCCAGTAAAAGACACACCCAAAGGGCAGACTGGTGTGAATTCCCTGCTAAAGTGAATCCTGCTCCATAGGGTCAGCCTTGCATAACAGCTCCACCACTATAGTCATGGCTAGTCCTCACAATCAATAAGCCCAAGGGTCAATCCCTCCCATTGACATGGAAACAGCAACTAAGGCTCAAGGACAATAGAAGTACATATAACCCACACAAAGGACACACCAGGAAGACTATGCCCATGATCCCCACAGGACACCTACTGCATAAGACCACTCTACCAAGACTGGGACACATAACAACTCTACTTAAAACATAGAAACAAACACAAAATGATAAAAAAATATATGAATAATAAAATGGCAATAA
Source organism: Lyroderma lyra (assembly GCA_004026885.1). NCBI lineage: Eukaryota > Metazoa > Chordata > Mammalia > Chiroptera > Megadermatidae > Lyroderma > Lyroderma lyra. Next base: position 117,313 of record PVJL010001845.1, read on the forward strand.
CTATATATCTATCAACAATTACTTTAAATGTAAATGGATTAAATGCTTTAATCAAAAGACATAGGGTGGCTGAATGGATAAGGAAACAAAACTCATACATACACTGCCTACAAAAGACTCACTTCACGTCAAAAGAAATACACAGAATGAAAGTAAAGGAATGGAAAAAGATATCTCATAAAAATAGAAATGAAAACAGAAAGCAGGATAGCAATAGTTACACCAGATAAAATAACACATTGAAACAAAGCTTATAACAAGAGATAAAGAAGGACCCACTAATACCACTGCTGGGTAGTTTTCCAAAGAAACACAAAACACTACTTTGAAGGGACATATGCATTCATATTTTTATTGCAGCATTATTTACAATAGCCAAGATGTGGAGGCAACCTGGGTGTCCATCAATGGATAAATGGATAAAAAGGAGGAGGTACATATATACAGTGGAATATTACTCAGCTATAAAAAGGAATAAAATCTTGCCATCCAATCGTTTCTTGGCCTTTTAGCTAAGTTCAAGTGTAAAATCTTGCCATCCACAACAATCTGGATGGACCTAGAGGGTATTGTGCTGAATGTATTAAGTCAGCCAGAGAAAGACAAATGTCATGATGTCACTTGTATGTGGTATCTAGAGAACAGTATAAACAAACAAAACAGAAACAAGCTCTTAGATTCAGAGAGCATTTTGATGGTTGCTGGACGCGGGTGGGAGTTGAGGAAAATGGGTAAAGTGAAAAAAGGATTAAGATGTACTAGTTGGTCATTACAAAATAGTCATGGGGATATAGAGTATAGTATGAGGAATATATTCTGTAGTATTGTAACAACTATGTGTAGTGTCATATGGGTACTAGATTTAACACGGTGATCACGTTGTAAGTTACATAAATGTCTAATTACTGTGTTGTACACCTGAAACTAATATAATATTGTATGTCAACAGTATTTGGAAATTTAAAATATCTTTTAAAAACATAGAATTATAATACAATCCAGCAATGTCACTTCTAGGTATATACCCAAGGAAAATAAAAATGTATCTTCACACAAAAACTTGTACAAAAATGTTCATAATAGCATTATTCATAATAGGTACAAAGTACAAACAACTCAAATGTCTATCAACAGACGAGTGGATAAACAAAATGTGGTATATCCATTCCATGGAATATTATGCAGCAATAAAAGGGAATAACATTCTGATACATGCTGAACTATGAAAACATTATGCTAACTGAAAGAAGCCAGTCACAAAAAAACCACATAATATGATTCAATTTATTTGAATTTTCCAGAACAGATAAATTTATAGAGACAGAAGTAAATTAGTGGCTGCACAGGTTGGAGAGTGTGGGGCAAATGGGTGGTGACTGGTAGCAGGTACAGAATTTCTTTTGGTGGGGGGTGATGAAAATATTCTAAATTTGATTACGGTGATGGTTTCACAACTGTGGAAATATACCATTGAAGTGCATACTTTAAACAGGTGAATTGTATGGTATATAAATTATATCTTAATAAAGCTATTATTTTAAAATACTCAACAGCAAGAAAGCAAACAACACAATTTTTAAAATGGGCAAAATATTTGAACAGAGTTCAGCAAAGAGCATTGATGGTATAACCCCTCCGGAAAATTGTTTGGCAATGTTGCATAAAGTTTAAGATTTTTTTACCATATGACCTGCCAACCACATGCCCATGTGTTTACCCTGGACAAGAGAAAACTTATGATCACACAAAAGCCTGTTCATGAATGTTTATAGCAGCTCCCTTCATAATCACCAAAAATGAAAACCACCCAAATGTCTTCCAACAGTGAATGAATTAACAAACTAAGCAGAAATAAATAGGAATGGACTACTGACACACGTAACAAGTTGGTGAACCTCAAAGGCATTACGCTGAGTGAAAGAAGCCAATCTCAAAAGGTTACCTACTATATGATTCCATTTACCATATTTTTCCATGTACAAGACAATACTTTTGTCCAAAATTGTTAAACCAAAAATTGGGGGTCGTCTTATACACAGGGGGAACCAGTTGAGAGGGTTTCTTAAGGTTGGGTTAGAAGAGTAGGGACTGTCTTATGCACAAAAAAATATGGTATATACCATTCTGGAAAAGAAGAAACTGTAAAGACAGAGTACAGGTCAGTGGTGCCAGGTGTTAGGGGTTGGGGAAAAGGTTTGAGTATAAAGGTGCAGCACAGGGAAGTTTTCTTGGATGATGGCAATGTTCTGAATCCTGGTTGTGACGGGAGTTACACAAATCTAAACACATGGTTGAACTTTTAGAAATGTACTGTGTAAAGAGTCAATTTTGCTTTGTATAGAAAAAAATAAAGTGACCATTTGAGATACTATATAACGAAATATATTAGTATACTCATATATTTACATATGTGTATATATATCTGTGTAGACACATGTGTATATGCACATGCATATATAATTTAAATTCAACAATCACTGCCAGGATTGTTTTGAACTCTGACCAAAAAACTCAGAGTTTTTTGAGGTAATATTTTTATCTCTGAAATTATTTAAAATTGCTGGGCTATGGTGATAATTTAAAAACCAAATCAACTTGTATTGTTTGTATTATTATTGTTTTAAGTTCTCCAGAAACAATGCACTACTATGAGGAGGAGGACTCCCATCATCCCAATTCTGCTATGCCATTCTCTTCTGTGGTTCTGGAATAAGAGCCCTTAGACATAGAGAAAATGGTCCTGGAAGCTAGAAATCAGTGGACTGAAAAGTCCAAGGGATGTGAGTGGGGCTCTGACAGTGTCTGCTGTAGACTACCAAATTCTGGTTTGAATAAATCAATTATAAGTATGTATGTATGTATGTATATATAAATAAATATGTCCCCTATGGGGGCAATTGGGTGAAACTTTATATTGGATACCAGGTAATATAAAGAAATGATTTTTAGGAGTTCCCTGGTGGTGCAGTGGCTAGGTTTTGGTGCTATCAATGCTATAGCCTGGGTTTGATTTCCAGCCAGGGACTACCCACATTAAAAAAAAAAAAAAACAAGAAAAGAAATTATTTTTAATATTGATAGTGTACAAATGATATTGTGATTTTGTTAGGAAATGTCTCATGTTTTAGAGATGCATTCTAAAGTACTTCACAGTAAAATTTCACAATGTCTGTAATTTACTTTTAATTCTTCAAAGAAAAAATTAGGTGAAACAAAAATGGCAAATATTAATAATTATTAAAATTATGTGATAAATAATAAGGATTTATTATACTCTTATCTCTACTTTCTTATATGCTTGAAATTTTTCATAATAAAATGTTTTCAAAATTAAAAATGCACCAGAAAAATCCCAGAAATATTGAGTTTCTTAGTGCCAATAAGATTCCACAGCCTTATTCTGGCACATCCCAAGATGAATTTGAATTAAAGAAAGCTTAGTGCATCTCTTGTCCCTTGGAAAAGAAAATGGGAAAGTAACATCCTTTGTAAAGCGTCCACCCTGAAATGCTAGGACAATACTATATAGGGCTGAAATGGGCAAACAGTCAGCTACCCTAAAAGCTTGGTTTTCCAGCAAGCAGGCCCTATTCCCCACAGAAGCCTCTGGACAGCTGGAGGCGAGACGTCTTTTTTAAGTCAGTGTGACATGGATATCGGTCACTTGCAAAAAGTAGAGTTTTGTCACATTCCTTGACCTATAACGTGTGGTCACAAAGGGCCATGTAGCTTTCATTGTGTTCACTGCAACATCTGCTCTTGGAACCCTGAGTCAACATGTAAGACGTCTGAGACCCTGAGGCCACCACGATGGCAGGGCAATGTGTAGGTGCTCTAGCCAATGGTCCAGCTGAGCCCAGCCTTCCAGCCATCCATGCAAAGTCACCAGACATGTGACTGAAGCCATCACCCTCCAGACCAACAAATCCATCAACTGAATACCACCAAGAGACCTCCCTCAACACCCTGTGGAGCAAAAGAATGACCCAGCCATGCCCTGCCCAAAATTTTGACTCAGAAAATTATGAGATAATAAAGTGGTTATTGCTTTAAGTCACTAAATTTTAGGGTCATTTGTTATGCAGCTGTAGTTAACAGCAACAGGAAGCCAGAAACTATTACCTCAGCTGGGAAGTGACAGATGCATTTTTTAATGGGGCCTGAAATTTAAAAAAAAAAAAAAAAAAAGTCACTTGACCATGCGCACAAAGTGTAAAGCCTTGAAAGGGCACCTCATGGGTGACAAGTCCTGAGCTTTAAGCTCCGTTGGTGTCAGTGGGCCTTGGGAGAGGTGGGGATGATCCTCAGGGCAGAGGAGAAAGGAAAGGCTTTGCAGGCAGAGGGAGGGACCTGTGTGAGCAAAGCAGCAAGACCGTGCATGGTCTGTTAGGTGACTCTGAGGAGCTCAGTGTGGCTAGAATGTAGGGGAGTGGGGAGGTGGGGATGGACAAGTGGAGAGAGAGGAGAAAAGCCACTGATGCAAAAGCTTCAGGGAGTAGAGGGCAGGGACAGGTCGAAAGGAACCTACCTGCACCAGGTTGGGAGCCCTGAAGTCTAAGCTTCATTGGTGTTGCAATAAATCCAAGGACAGGCTGCCCAGGGTCTTGCTCCAGGACACGGACCTTTATAAGGTGCAAAATACAAAGAGAATCCTTTTTAAGAGGCTAGGCTTCTTGGCATGAACAGAAATGGTGAGAGGCAGAACTCCAATGTCTGGGGTCTCAACAACCCCACAAACCTGTGGCCTCCACTAAGGGAGTCTGTGTCCTATAGGCAGGGTCGGGAGGTGCTGGGCCACAACACCCCTCCCAAGGCCCTGCTGCCACCCTCATGCTGACTCTTTTTACTATTGGGTTCCCTTCTCTACAGGCCCCATAAGCCCCTCAGACTCTATATATTGAGCACTGACCATATTTCCTCACAATCCAGTCTTATCTCTGCTCCAGTGGCCTGCAACTTTGAGTGTCACCCACAAGGAGTCACCCAGTTCTAGACACCTGGGACTTAGCTGTGAGCCCTCCTCCTGGCTTACCTCCACACCTTGGATCAACAGTGGAGAGTCTGCCTCCCAGCAGTTCCTGAAGCCAACCTCTTCTCTCCCTGTCCCTATTCCCAGTGATCATTTTTCAGTGCTACCATCTCTCATGGCTTCTCCTCGGAGGGGTTCAGCCTTCTCCTTAGCAACCTCTCCAACCCAAATGCACATTTCACCAGGCAATGCTGTCAGTGGCTCCCAGTACTCTCACTCTAAACCAGGCATGTCCAACCTGTGGGCCAGGACAGCTCTGCATGAGGCCCAACACAAATTCTTAAAACATCATGACATTTTTTTGTGACCTATCTTTTAGCTGATCAGCTATCGTTAGTGTTAGTGTATTTTATGTGTGACCCAAGACAATTCTTCTCCCAATGTGGCCCAGGGAAGCCAAAAGGTGGGACACCACTGCCTAAACCCAGGTCCCTTACTCTGGTATTTTAGGTTCTCCATGAGCTGACTTCTGACGTCTGCCCAACATCACAACCTGTCCCCATCTCCCCACTTTCCCCCTGCTCCTCCAGAGGAACCCTTCACTTCTTCACCAAATTCCTGCCAACCACACTCTCCCATCTGATGCCCCTGCTCTGTGGCCCGGGGCTCTGGGCAGGGCATCTCCCATAACCTGTGATTTGCTCCAGCCACTCAATCCCTCTGAGCTGTTTTCTCCTCTATGAAATGGAACAATACCCATATCAAAGGATCTGAGAATGATAATAATGAACACCTAGTGAGTAGGCACTGAGCTAGAAGTTTTTTGCACGATATCTCATTGAATCCTCACAGCACTCGGGGAGGCTGAGAGTGAGGTGAAGCACCCTGCCTATCCAGCCTCTCCCTGGACAGACCTCCCTGACCCCTAGTTGGTGTATCTTCCTTGCCTGTTTAGTTGCATCTGTCCCCACCACACCGTGAAGTTTTAGAACACAGAAATGGTGGCTGTTTTGCACAGTTGTATGTTTCAAGCTCCTAGAACTGTGTCGGGCATGCAGTAAGTAATTGGTAAATTTTTGCTGACTGAAGTAACCCAAGAATGCATAAACTCAGCCAGCAATAGAGCTTGGACCCTAGCTCTTGGCTCTATCACCGACTAAGCAGGATAGTGCTTAGTATAGGGCCTGGCGCACAGTAGGTACTCAAAAGTGTGTAGCTGCTGCTGTTGCTGTGAAGAAAGAGAAGGAAGAGGAGGGGGAGAAAAATAATTTAAAAACAACCACCACTTGGTGAGCCTGTCTCCTCAACAGTCCTAGTTTCCCAAGGAGATCCAGCCCAGGTCCTTCCAGTGTCCAGGCCAGGGTCGGGTCCAGCAGACTTAGGGGAGAGTCTGGGAATAAACATAGACAATAGAGATCCCATCTCACCTCCCCCACCCTCACCCCACCCCCCACAGAAAAGAGATGACAGTCAGGCTGATGTCCTCTGCATCAGTCTGTGGTTAGAGCACAGCCTGTGAGGGAGGAACCCCTGCTCCTCCCAGCGGGGATCACAGCGGAGCTCAGGCCCCAGCCCCCCTACCGCTCAGCGGAAGCTCCCAGAACCACAGCCGCTTACTCACCTGCTCCTCACCCCACCCCACCCCACTTCACCCCTCTCCACTCCACTCCACTGCCACCGAGCAACCTGGCTTGGGCGTCCTGGGTTCGGATTCTGGTTCCTCGGAGCCCGGATGTGCGACTGTGGGCCTGGCATTGTTGGTCTCTGAGCCTCAGTCTTCCTGGCTGTGCAGTGGGCCATGGGGCCAAGGGCGCGCGTGGGGGCAGGACTTTGCCAGGAATTAAGGCTGTGACTGACCACCCTGGGTTTCCATCGCGGGAACTGGGCCACGAAGACGGGCCAGGCGGGAGGAGAGGAACCTGGGAACCCCACTAGCCACACCCTCGAACTTCCAGCACTCGAACCGTCCTGGGCTGTACCCGAGGTGCCCGCAGCAAGCTGAGGCCCAGCCTCTGGGCTCTTCCCGCCCTCTGACCACAGGAGCACACGGGAAAGGCGGGTTCCGCAGGTCCCCGCGAGCGATCAGCACAAACAGCTTCAGGAGAAGCGGAGAGGAGTCGGCCCTCTGCAACAGTCGGGAGAGGAGCTCCAGGGTCCGGGGTGGTTGGACAAGTCCCCAAACCACTCTGGACCTGTTTTCTCCTCTGCGACATGAAGTCCATAATTCACTGGATTCGTCCCTGTGTGCTGTGAGGATGAACTAAAGTAATAATCTTAAAATGCAGGAAGCTTCAGATGTTCTCGGGAGTGGGTAACGGGGGCCCACAGGCCGCAGCCCCCGCCTCGGGTCTGTTCCGGAAGACCCAGTGAGACCAGGAATCCCAGACCGGCCCTGGATGGCCCTTGGGTGCGACGAGGGCAGAGGCTGGGAACCCGGCGGCTGGGCGGCGCGGAGGGAGGAGCGCAGGCCTCGGGAAGCCGCGGTGGGAGGAGCGCGTCGGGGGCGTCGGGGCGCCGCGGAGAAGCGCAGGAAGTTCGCGCTCGCTCCCTTCCGAGGACGCTCCCCTCGAGGCTCTCCCTGCCCTTTGCTCCTTTCTCCCGCCCTCCTCTCCCCCGTCGCTCCTGCTCGCATCTTCCCTCTCGCGCTCCTTCTCCCCCCATCTCCATCTCCTGGTCACCCTCGCACTTTATAACCAAACAGCCAAACCCCTTTCCAATTAAAGTGGAATTAGGCGACTCAATCAAATTAGCTCCCTATTAAAGCCCTTCTTTATTAAACCGTTTTCTTGTCCTGCTATTAAGTTTCACCGCCTGGCGGAACTCGAGCCGGCCCCAGAAGTTTACCTTGGGCTGTCGCCGGGGCCAGTCTCGGGGCGGAGGCACCCTGTTTCCCGAACAGGGGGAGCCACCCTGTCCGGAGCGGGACGCAAGCCTGAGGAAGGGGCGGCTCGGCAGCCGCACATTGGCTCCGCTCCGCGGAAGCGGGGGACGTAAAAGGGGTGCAGAGTGAGTTCTCACCGGAAGGCGCGTCCTCACTTCCCCTCTAGAATTACACCGCCTCACCCCAAAATAACTCTCTGTGGGAGAACGGCCGTAACCTTCCCTCCCCAACTGCCACCTCCGCTGTTCTTGGTCCCAAACCTCTCTGAGAAGGGAGGCGCACCCTGTGAGACCCGCGCTGCGCCCAAGTCTGCGCCCCAGGAGAGCTGGAACCCCCTGCCAGCCTCGCGGCATTCCGGAAAGGGCTCGCGACCCGGGGACCCAGAGCACTGGCAAGGCGACCCCGCCTCGGCCCACGCGCCCATGCCGGGAGCGGGTCCGCGGGGCGCAGCGGGCGCCGCCCCTCCCGGAGTGCTCAGCCGCGCGCCGCTCCGCCCGGCGGGGCCCTCCAGGCGCCGAGGGAAGCTTCCCCGCCTCGCACCCCCGAGGGTCGGAGCACCAGCCGGGCTTCGGTCAAGTTTCTCCCTGGCACTGCGGCCCGAGGGTGGAGTTGGGGGTGGAAATCAAGACCTTTGCAATCCGGCCGTCCGAGGAGCGGAACGGGATTCGGTGGTGTTTTCTTAGAAAATAACATTTATTTCTAGCTCATGTCTATGCAAAGAAAAGCACAAAGTGAGCCCTTCTCTGCAGCAGCGTTTCCCGCTGCCGGCCCTTCGGCCGGGGCGTTTGGCGAGCCCCGGGGACGGGCATCGGCCTTCCGGCGGACGAGTCTGGCTCAGTCACGCGTCGCTCTGTTTCTGCTTCAGTGCGCATCTTGACCGCTCCTTGGGGAGAGACCGGCCCGGGCAGAGGGGCGGGTGGGCAGGATTCGTCCGAAGTTTACAATGTAGCTATAAAACCTGTTAAGTACAATTCGCGCATAGTCTAATTTTTTTCCATTTTGTCCATTTTTTGCTTGTTTTTGAATATTTTTTCACGTTAATACCGAAGTCACCTACAGATTACAATTAATAACTTAGAATTCCATTTTATAACATTATACACTGTCTTGTATATATATGTATAATTACATATAGATTTATACATGTATAAAAACTCACACCGCACCAAGGAAACCCATGCTTATAGGCATAAGCAACAAGGAGAGCAACAAATACCGAAACGAGGAAAAGTGCACCTTAGACTTGTTTCCTTTCTTCTTCTTCTTCTTTTTTTTTTTTTTTTACAATTGATACCGATATATATGTGTCCCAAAGACTCGACTCAGTGCCCAGAGATTTATACATCCTAAATTTATATTTGTTAGAGCGCATATTTAAAATTCTTTAAAGGGAGAGGGAGCCATAGAAGAGAGACTCGGTCTACCCCGCCATCCCTTGGGACGAAGCTAAAGGAGAGGCAGGAGCGTGCGCGGCGGCCGCAGCCTCTGAATTCTCAAGCTTAGTCGCCTTTGGAAGAGTTGGGGAGGGGGTTGGGGGATGAGGATCCAGGTCGCGCACCTCCTCCGAGAACACCTGCATCTGTAGCTGCTCCCCTTTGCTCAGCTCTCCCCATTCACCCTCTAAAACAAAACTGAAAACCACCTTGGAGCGAGAGAACCTCAGCCAGGGCACAGAGAGCGCACTGGGCGAAGAGGGGGCGGGGGCCCGCGGGGACGAGGCTAGGGTCCCTGTTTGGAGGCCGCCGGGCTGTCGGGGCCTTTGCTCTACTGCTTCTCAGGGGCGCCATTGACCATAGGGCCGTACAGGCCGCCGCCGTAGGTTGGCTCCTTGTGCACGGCGGCGGCGGCGGCGGCCGAGCGGTCGCGCATGAGATCGCTGAAGGCGTAGTCCATGGGTGGGCGGAAACCGAGTGTGGGCACCAGGCCGGCGGTGGAGTAGGGAGCCATGAAGGCCAGGCCGCGGCTGTGCGCCGCCGCCGCCGAGTAGGCCAGACGCAGGGGGCTGAGGCCGAGCGGCCCGCCCAGCGGATAGGCGCCTCCGTCGGCGCCGAAGTGGCTGGCGTTGGGTTGCAGAGGCGAGAAAGCCGAGCGGCTGCTCAGCGAGCCCAGCGCCCCGGGAGCCATGGCACCGGCCAGCAAAGGTCTGTGGTGCGGGGGTGCAGCGGGGCCGGCCTGCAGCGGCGCGGGCAGCCCGGGGCCCCCGGAGGCGCCGGCGTCGACGCGGCCCGGCCACCCGTCCTCCGCAGCTGCTACCGCACCCACCGCAGCCTTATCAAGGGGCGCGGCGGGCCCGAGGCCGGCCGCCAGGCCCCCGCGGTGGTGGTTCAGCACTTGCTCGATGGCCTGCACTACGTCGCCACCGCAGCCCTGCAACACCAGCTCCAGGACGCCTCGTCGGTGGCCCGGGAAGACGCGCGTCAGTATGTCAAGCGGTGTCCGCTGTCGTGGACCCGGGCCTCCGCCCAGCCCCGGCGCAGGCGCGGACTCTGCCTCTTCTTTGTCGGCCTCCGAACCTGATTCCGAGCCCAGAGGACTGGAGGAGCCCGGACTGTCCTCCTCGCCGCCGCCTCCGGGGCCAGCGCTGCCCGAGCAGCTGACACCTGCCTCCTTGGAGGCCCGCGCCAGGGGTGACCCCGAAAAGGACTCGCCGTCGCCGTTCTCGGAGCCCGAGCCCGGCCGCACCTCCGGGGACGATGTCCCAGGACCCGAGTCCGCGCCGTCGGGCGATAAGGGCTTCCCCGGTGGCGGCGGTGAGCTGCCCGGGCGGCCTGCCTGAAGCAGCGTCTTGGGGAACAGGTCAAACTTCTGTAACTTGGCTTCTGGGAGGGGAGAAAAGAGGGTGTGAGGAGCAGTTCGGAGTGGGAAGGCAACCGCACCCACAGCACCCCAGCCCTTTGCACCCTAGTTTCCTTTTCCTCTGAGCCCCACGACTTTCATTCAGTGGATTCTAGAGACCCTCTCTCTTTACGCTCCACCATTCCTTCCTCTCTGAGCCTCGACAGCCCCCACCCTCCTGTCTTCCCCTGTCCCCAGGGAGCGCTCTCTTTCTGTACTAAGAACCCTAACCACCTGTGCTCAATTTTCAGTGCCTCTCTTCCTACAAATGTGCCCCAACACCTCCACTCTATCCCCCTTCCTAACCCTAGCCTAGGGTTCAAGCAGGAGTCAACACAACTTCCTAAACCACACACTCCCCACTCCACCTTGGTGATTTCAAGAGCCAGCCCAGGCCTGGGAGCACTCTGGCCCTGGGTAGCACAGCCTTTAAAGGAAGGCGCCTTGGGTATCTACGAGTTCCCAAGCCTCTCTTCAGGCAAAAGTAGAGTCCTACTTCTAAGTCACCCGTTCCAACATCAGGACCTAAGAAGTTCTTCCCTCCCAAAGCTGAGAGCTGAGGGGGCCTGGAAGACCCCTGGTCTAATTTCCCCCCCTCCGCAGAAAAAGCCAAGGGAGTTTTGAAGAAGTGGGTGGGGCCAGGCCAGGAGTAGAGGGTAAACAGGAAAGAGGATCCAGGGAAGTGAGAGGCTCAGCACTCTGAGAAGTCCAGGACAAGCGGGAAGAAGCTAGAAAGGGCGCAACCTGCCCTTTCTGGGGAGCAGCAGGAACTTGAGAAAAGGGATTACACAGGGAAAAGGAACGAGGTGTCCTCAATACCTAGAGCAAGCGATGCAGGACAGGAGAGGGGACTTGGAGGGGGCTGGGTTTCTGAAGAGGGTTTAGACAGAGCGGAGAGAACCGCAGCGTGTGGAGAAGCCGAGGACGAAGGGAAAGGGAGACGCGCGGGTTACCGCGCTGGGGCGACACCGAGTGAAGTGAGCAAGGACGCTGGGACCTGCCTGCTTTGGGGGAGAGGAGATTAAAATTAAGGCATTCACGTTGGGGCCCGCGGTGGAAGAAAGGAGTAAAGGGCAAATGCTTCAGGAAGTGGGGAAAGCGAAGTTTATGTGTCTGTGACCCAACTTCGGGGCTGGGTGCGCGGTGAACTCCAGCAGTCGGGGCGTTTGGAGAAGGATTCTCCTCTTGCAGTACTGAGCCGAGTCCCTGGGCCGCGCGCCTCCTTGCTCCCCTCTCCCGGCCCCGCCGCGCGCTCTCACCTGAGCTGCCAGCGCCCGCTGAGCCGCCTCCGGTCCCCGCTGGCGCTGCTGCTCCCGGCCCCCCGCCGTCTGTGGCGCACACCGGGCCGAAGACCTCGTAGGCCGGTCGGGGCGGGATGATGCCGTTGGCGGCGGCCAGCGCCAGCCCCTCGGCCGTGCCGTATAGTAGCTGTAGCTCGCGCGCCTCGTTCTCTTCCTGCGCCTGTTGCCTGCGCAGCGCCACCTGCGCCGCCATGACGCGCTGGCGCTCCGCGATGAGCGTGCACTTGGCACACAGGCAGTCCTTCCAGCGGCAGTAGCGCTTGTGGCCCTTGAGCGCCGACACCACGCCGTGGTTGCGGCAGCGCGCGCACTTGGGGGTCCGCGGGTACTTCTCCGCCGCCCGCAACAACAGCGGCGGCGCCCGTAGCAAGCCACCCGCCACGCTCACCGGTAGCGAAGCGGCCGCCGCCGCCGCAGCGGCCACCGACGCCACCGACGCCACGGGCGGCCCTGTGGCTGTCGCCGCCGCCGTCGCCGCGCTGGGTACGCTGGGCAGCTCCGAGCGCAGCTCCATGGTAGGACCTGGCGTGGGAGACTGTGGGAAGAGGGGAGAGACGTGCGGTGAGGAGTGCACGAGGCACAAAGCTAAAGCATATTCTCGAGGAACCCGGGCCTAGAGAGGGAAATTTCTGCCGCAGAAGGTTGGCTACTGGTTGCCATATTGCTGGGAGGAGGTGCGTTTGGAGCCCCCCGGTAGGGCCGACCTCCTCCACCCTACGCCCACCAGAGCTCTTCTTATATCCGATTTACGCGCTGGGTGTAAGATTTCGTTTGAATCAGTAGTTTCGCTGGAAAAAAAAATTTTTTGAACAAGGTTTGAAAGTCACTGGTTCAGATGGATGTAATGAGGAGTTGCAAAAGAAAATATCCCCTGAAGTTTAGCTTAATAGGGGTGAGACGAGTGGAGAGAAATACGCGTATTTGTTTGATGGAACTGGGATTAGAGAGAACATTTTGACCCAGCAGACTGATGCCAAGAGCAAAACAGGACAACCGAGAAGAAATGTCCAGCTTTGTGGAAGGTTGAAGAGAAGGAGAGCGATATCAAGGCATAGAGTTCAGCTGGTTGGGCACGAGGCGTCTGTTGTTTTGTTTGTTTGTGTTTGTTTGTTTGTTTGTGTGGCTGGCTGGCTGGCGGGAGCAGTAGAGTTTGAGAGAAAAATGAAGAACAGAAAGAATAGCTCTAGGACCTGGAGTGAGGGCTAGGAAACAACTCAGCGGCCAAGTGAGGCCAAGAGGCCGGGGGGACCTGTGGAAATGTGGGGGCTGCAAGGTCCATGGTGCGAGCCTCCAAAGAGTAGGACAGAAAATGGGTGTGGAGCTAAGTTTGGGAGGCCTGGGGAGAAGGGTTAAAGAGAAAATTCTGAAGAAACTTTCTCTGGATAGGCAAATCCAGCCCAAAGATTAGCCACCGCGAGGAAAACAGCGGAAAAACAGCTAAGAGGGATGCCTGGGTCCCAACGTCCACCAGGAGGAGAGGGGTGTGCATGCGGAAAAACAAACAAACAACCCACCGGCATAGGCTGGGGGTGGAGATGGAGCAAAATCTGTGCCAACATTAGCCTTGTAGTCTGGAGGAGCAGGCGGGGAGGAAAAAGTATCCTGAAAAAGTTAGGTGTTGCGGGAGGGAGGTCCTTGCCGCCGACCACCTCAAAGGCCTTCTCCCCTCCCCGTTTAGGCACCGACACGCCTCCATCCTGGGGCCCCGGGGGACCCCGCTCGGGCGCAGATTCCCGCATTCCGGCCTCCGAGTTGGGTTCCAGAGGCTTGGAGGCACCAGCAGGCAGCGCCGAGAGCGGGGAGCGGCCCCTGGGACTTGGCCCTAAGCGAACGCACGGGTCCCACCTGCGCCGCGGCCCCCGAACCCCGAAGCAGGCCCAACTCTCAGCTTCCGCCACGATCTCCGCTGGACACCCGGGACTCCTCCGGAGCCCAGGACAGAATCCTGGGGTCACCGCCCGAGCATGCCAGACCCCCTCCCTGCGCGCGCTGCCTCTTCTTCCAGGCCCCTCCTGCCGCACAGTCCCTAAGGCTGGCGTGGCCCGGGCCTGGTCCACAGCGGCCGAAGGTCGGGCCTCCTCCCCGGACCTCCACTACCTGCCTTGGCCGTGGGGATCCTCCTCCTCCGCGGGCGCTGCACGCGCCTCCCAGCTCCGCTGCGACGCTGGCGCTCTCGGCCTCTTCCCTTTGCCCCCCGGCCCCTTATCTGACCACGTCACCCTCCTTCGGTCACCATGTCCGAACTTCCGGACCCCTCAGAGCGCTGCGCAGTCCAACTCTGCGGTCGGGAGCCAGGGGAGTGTTCAGGGGCCGGCCGGCTGGAACCCTGGCCCTGGCCCTCGCCGCGCTGCGTCCCGTCGCGGAGCGCGCGGGACGCAGAGCACAGCCAGGCCCCAGCTGCCCGGCGCTGCCAGACTCTCACTGATCCTCTCGCCCGCTCTATTGTTGCTCCTTAGGGCTCCATTAGACAGAATTGGACAACAATGTGGCGCCTGCCATTGGCCAGGGGAGGCAGACGGCACTCTGATTGGCCGGGCCCGCGCCCGGGGAGCCCCGCATTCTACAGTGTCCGAAAGATTCGAAACTCCGAAAGCTCCATTGAGTGCCTTGGGGAGGGGAGGGGAGGGGAGGGGGCGCGCCAGGGATGGAGTGGGAAAAAGTGGTCAAGGAGGAGCGTTGAAAATATCATGACAAGTAGTTTCCGTGCGCCCAGAGCGTGTGAATTGTGCCTAATTACCGTGTCCGGTGTGCCTCTACCTTGACGTGTGTCATCTTCGGCTTCTGGGGCGCAGGCTCCGCGGCGCGGCTCGCACTGCTCGCACTGGCCGGGGGCGCTTGGCAAGGCCAACTGCCCCGAGTGGCCCTGGCGGCCGGGGGGAGAGATGGGGGCAGGTGACAATTCAATTACCGCGGTCGGGGTGGGGGTGGGACGCGGGTGCAGAAGGGAGGGTGTACACGGCGTGAATGCCAAGATGATTTTTCCTGCCTCCTCCTGGCTCTGCTTCGGCGTGCTCCCCGGTCCGATGCATTTGGGGGCACTTGGGGACTGTTTTGGTGTTTCCCTTGGCTGCCTTTGAAATGCAGGTCCTTTATTTTAAAAGTCCTGCTACGATAGATGTCGCAGAGGGTAAGTGAGCCTGGTGCAGAAGGGTTTTCATGGTCAGAGTGGAGCCTGGGGGGAGCAAGTTGCGCTGCCCGTCGGCGCCCGCAGCGCCCCTGGCGCTCTGAGCCCCTCCCTAACCCCATCCCTCTGCCCGCTCCTGCCCTTGCCCTTCCTCGCTCCTGCGGCCCCTCGATTTCTCTTCCAGGGTCGTGGGATTCTGTTTGTCATTGTTGTTTTTAATTAACGAACGGTTTAATTTTCTTTTTTAAACGAAAGTAAAACGTGGCCTCCGTGTCTCCCCAGATTCTTCTGATTCAGGGCGCGCACGCGTCCCTGCGTCCTTGGGGCCGGAGACGGGATCGCCACGGCCCCCAGGAGTAGCTTTAACTTGCGTCCTGACGTCACGGCCTTGAGAGTCAGCTCGGTCTGCAGAGGAGGTAACACCTTTCGGGTTTTAATTCCCTTTTGAATGGCAACACCTGGAATGAATGCCGCTGTCCTGGGCGAGAATGCCTGGGTTTTTCTAGCCGTGATTCTCTGTGCCTCTCCTTTCTGTTCTCCGTAGTGTGCTCACTCTCGTTTTTATTGTCTACTTCTCTCTTTCTCGTTTAAAGAAAATCGGTTGAACGAGAAAAATGCGTTTTCCCGTCGTTGCCCCTCCACTCCAGACCTTGCGTTTCCGTGTTGTTGTTTCGAACTTCCAGGGCCCGGGGGTTCTGTCCAGAGCCCTCTGGGCCGCGGACGTCGTGGGCGCGCAGACTCGGCCCAGGGGCCTCAGGACGCAGTCCCTTCCACTTGGCACGACGACTGGGTCGTGCCCTGCCAGCCCAGCCGCCTCTGGTGCCCGAAGCTGGGGATCAGGGAGGAAGGCGCGACGAGCGGGACCCCAGGACAGACCGCGGGGAAGCCAAACACGAGAACCAGGCTAGGGGGTGGGGAGACGGTGCTGTGCGCTAGGCACGCGCGGAGATCTTCCGGAAAGCTGACCGGGCGCGCTCGGGCTCGGACAGAGCCTGTGACCGCGAATAGAAACCAGGCTATTCGCTCCTGGCAGATTTCAGCCTGAGAAATGTGTCTGGGAGGGAGGAAGGGGTCAGCTCCCGTAGGGTCTCCCGCGTGAAGTGAGGGCAAAGGAGTGCGTCTGGGATAATACGTCCTTCAGGAGCGTGGGACCCAGACCCCACCTCCGAGCGCCTTGAGATTTGAGGTTGAGGAAATCTGTGCTTTAGCTGTACGCGGTCAGCGAGGTGTGTGGGGAGAGAGGACCGCAGCCAGAGCCTACGCGGGAGTAACCAGACGCCTCCTTCCAGAGCTCCTTGGGCAGAGTTTTCCAGAAATTATTTTAAACTCCAAACGAAAGGAACTACGGACATCAGCCTAGTGTCCGGATGGCAGCGGCCCAGGCACCCCTCTTCGAACTTGAGACCAAGCCACTGTGAGAATCCCTCATTCTGGTCGCAGTAAACCTGGCTGTGGGAGCCGAGAATCCATCCAGGGGTCCAAACTTGGGAACCCCGAGAACTCGCGCTAGCGTGTAAAGAACTTCCTTTCTTTAGAAGGAAACGGCCCAACCAGAGGGAATCTATCCGCCCCTAGGGCAGTTGCCTCTCTCTCTTCTCTTCCTCCTCTTTCCTCGTGCTCACAGCCCAGCAGGTCTGGAACCCACAACCTTTATTCGGGTGTCCTGAGGTTGGGGTGCTCATATAAGTGAGTGTGTCACAGAGGAAGGCAGAGTAACCATCCTGGAGGGAGATCACTGCACTCACACCTCCACAGGCCACTCAGGGGCTAGTCTTGATTTGGACTGAGGTTGAGGAGGAGGCAGACCGCAAGAGGGTGGTCCGATTGAGCCAGGAGTTGGGGAAGAGTATGCCCAGATTGAGGGCGCCCCCCCACACACACACACAGCACATTGTGGCCTCACAGCTGGACACACAACCTGAATGTGTGACCTCATCCTGCAGTCTTGGACACACCCTCCTACCTGCGTGCAGTGACCGCCCCCGGGGTGCACTGAAGAGGACCCCACCCAAGAGGACCCCTTTAGAAAGATCCATGGACCTCACAGCAATCTCATAAGCATGTCCTCATCCTTGGACATCCACTTGGTTGTGACCTCTTGTCCAAGACGTCCACAGACTCCCACCGCGGTCACTGAACACCCAGGCAGGAGCACGTGCTGCACATGTGTGCCCTCGCATCTCCCGGACCCAACCCCACCTGCTCCAGGGTCCTGCAGGTGGCTGGAGCTGGGCAGAGAAAGCCAGACCTCCGGGACAAACAGACGGCTGAGGGCACAAAGCCTGTGCTCACGCGGGCACAACACACATGCTCACTCACGCACGTCCTATTAGTTCAGGATCACTTGCTGACGCCTGTGCTGTGCCAGGGTCTGGGGTCCCCGGGTGAATGCTCCCAACCACGAAAATCCTCCTTCACCCGGGTTCGCTACTGGCCCCTTCCCCCACGCGCCCCCCACCCCGACCCAGGCAGTGTTGGGGTCCAAAGGGATGGCCCTGGTGGGGTTGGGGGCTGGAGGGGCGGGGAGGAGGCTGGAGGCGCCGCGCTGTGGCGCTGAGTAGAAGCGGGGCCGGGGGCGCTGATGGGGGGACCCGGGAGACACTGACTTTTGCGCTGTTTGTCCGCGGCCTCGGAGCAAGCAGACGCCATCTGTTTGCCGGCTGCAGCGCGTCCCGTTTAATTACCCTCCCGGCAGCCTAATAGAGATGATATTAAACTAAATCTTTCTGACATTAAAAGTAATTATCCCCAAACCAGTGGCTCTGGGACGAAATCGCCCCTCCCGTCCCCATCCCTCCCTCGGTCGCGCCAGATTCCGTCAGTTTGGCTGAAACCCTTAGCCGGAGAGGGGGCGCGGAGCAAAGGGGAGGGCGCCTTTGGGAGAAGTGCTCGCGGCCGCCCCTGAACGCCGTTTCCCGCACCACCGCGGCCGCTCCGCTCCGCACGACCACGCGCGTGGATCGGCAAGCACTCGTACACACACAGCCCCACCACATCTTCCTCCGGATCAGCTCGCGGGAAATGCTCATTAAGGCTGCTGCGGGCATCCCGGGCACGACGGGAAGTGCTGCCCCCGCCCCTGAGCCCGCAAATGCGGGCCCTTTGCGTGGTTAAAGCCACGGATCCGACCAGGCCCAGGGCTAGGTACCGGACCCTACTCTGCAGCCAGAAAGAACCTCTCCCATCGTGGGGCTCCACTTCGAGGGGCCTTGCGCCTCAGCTTCCCCTGCAGGGTCTGCTTAAGTGTCACCACCCTCTGCGAGACAAATGCCAGTATCTCACTTGACAGGTGAGAAGACAGACTCAGAGAGGTGAGGTGACTTTTCCCACATCAGACAGCTAGTAGGGGACAGGGCAGAATTTGAACGCAGCAGTACCAGGAGAGACCCTGGCACCCAGGCCCAAGTTCTGCTCGGTTGCAGGCGCGGACTCGGGCGTGGCGTGGCGGACGGATGCTGGGCCTGAGTGAGGTCCCTCTCAGCACTCACCCTCGGGGCCCGCGGGGCCCGCTGTGCTCAGCCTCTGACCCCCCCACCGGAAGAATGGCCTGGGGAGCAGCCGAAGGCGGAGGAGCGACGACACCTGCGCTGAGAGCGCGGCCCGACGCCCCAGCGCAGAGCCCCAGCGGCCGCAGCCCGGCCCGGGATCCAGCCCGGCGTCCGGGGCGCGCGCGGGCGGGAGGGCCGCCCGGTGTCGCCAGGCTTCCTATCTCCCCCACCCCTGGTTGGGAGCGTCTGAGCCTGGGACAAACGCGGAGAGTGCTGATCGCCGCCCAACTAGTTGCTTCTATTTCTGAGCGCCCACTGTTACCGCCACTCTGCCAAACGTTTGGTGTTCGCTGTCTTGCCTGGGACGCAGTCCGCAGGGGAGGTGTGCCGTTCCGCTCTCCGGAGAGAGTCGGCCAAGGTTCGGCGACACGTACCTACCCGGGGTCACAGTGCTGCTGAGACTCGAGGAAGATAGAAACCCAGAATCGACTCCACTCTTAGGCTTTTTTTCTTCTCACCTTCAGCTCTGGGTGGGTCGGATCTGACCTAGAGCTTTTCAGTCAGTTCGATGCTGTCCAATTCAACGGTCATTCACGGAAACAGGAGAGATCCGGGCCATTCATTCCTTCGTCCCTTCGTTTCATTCATGCTGAGTACCTAGTAAGTGCCAGGCCCTAAGGACCGGAGATACATCAACGGTGATGGGCCCTTAAAGAGCCGGTTGGCCATGTGCGGACATAGTCACCCATCTCACAGTGAGACCAGGGCTGAGGTGGGGAGTGGGGCAAGGAGGTTAAGGAAGACTTCCTGAAGAAAGAAACCCTTGATGGGAGAAGTTAGGTTTCCCAAATGGAAACATTATTTCTTGTCCCGGTAAAGTAAAACATAAAACATTTTAGACAATTCAGCAAAGTATATTTGGAATTGTTTTTTCTGCATACCTACATTTATAAAAATAACTTTTCTTACTTTTTATTTACAAATATAAATATTTTATGTTAATCAATATAGCTACATAATCTTTTAAAAGAATTGCTTAATATTTCATTGTATGGATGTAACTTAATTTATTTAACCATTTTCCTATTAATAGGTATTTAGTTTGTTTCCAATTTTTGCTATAATAAACAGTGCTATAATGAACATTCTTTGTGAATCTGCCTTGTTATTTCCTTAGGATAAATTGCTACAAATAAGACTGATTGTTCAGAGGCTTTTTTAAGGCCTTGGTAGCTACCAAATAGACTCGGGAAAGCTAGTGTCAACAAACACACTCAGCACTAGTGAATCTTGCTGATCTTTTTAATTATTGCCAATTCAAGCAGAAAAAATAATCTTTTGTCTTTGCAATTTGCATATCCTTTGTTATTTCTTAGTTTTTCCTATTTGTTGTGTTATCACTAGTGTTTTATTAAATAACTGTGTGTGTCCTTTGCTTATTTTTTTATCATAGATCTTCTCCTTTCCTTAATTTGTAATAGCTGTTTATATATTAGACACTAGTATCCTCTTATCTATAGCACACTGCATTTCTTTGTTTTCATTTTGTTTATCCTGATTTGTTATTGTTATATTGAAGTTAATTTTTTAAATGTAGCCAAATCTGTCATTTTTTTCTTTATAGCTTCTATTTACAGTATCATACTGAAAGGTTTTTCGAATTCACTTTCTAAAAGCATTCGCCTATATTTTATTTATTTATATGAACACTTTTAAATTACATTTCTATCTTAGTTCACTTGAAATTCATTTTGGTGGAAGGTGTGAAGTAAGTTTGTAACTTAATGCTCTCCAAATGATTAGCCAGTTACCACAGCACTACTTACTGAGCCACCTTTCCCCCCACTGACCATATACTATGCACTGAATTCTCAGATGGCCCCAGGTCGGTTTAGCACTTTGTCTTCTAAGGGGCTGTTTACTTTTGCACCAGCCTCGATCTTTTAATTATTGGAGTTCTGTAATACTTGGGAGGAGAAGTCATCCTTCTGATTCTAGATTCTTCTTTTTCAAAATTCTCATGGGTATTTTGGAAAGGTAGTCTTCTGAATAAATATCTCAGAATTTATAAAGCTAAAGTAAAATAAAAACCCTTTGAAAAATTGACTTAACTGACTTTAGAAATTAATTTGAAGATTATGCATCTTTACAATATGGGATATTTCCATCTGATTTTCACTGATTCACAACTTCTATGTCCCTTTGCAAATTTTATTGGGGTTTCCCCCCCCCCCCAGCTCTGTTTCTTAAGCATATTCCTTGGTATTTTATGTGGTTATTGCAAACGATATCTTTTCATCCATTACAACATCTAACTGGTAATGACAGGAACATAAGAAAGTTACTGATTATAGTATATTTATCTCTAAACTGGCCTCTTTTCTGACCCCCCTCATCCATTTAAAATTAGTTCTTAGTTTCCCAGAGCTGAGTTTGGAAGGTCCCAGCATTAACCAGTGAGAAGGCAGTCTCCGGGAGAGAGAGGCGATTCTGCTCGGGGAAAGCGGTGCAAAGGCCCAACTGATTAGCCATGGGGATGGTGCGCACCCGCACGCAGCTTGCTTTCCTTTGGACCTTCCTTTTCCTGGCCTCCACCTCCCAAGAGGGCCTTTGGAATCGGCGATTCCCCGAATCAACCCAGGAGCCAACGTGCTACCCAGACTCGGAGCCTTCCTTCCGCTGTGCAACTGTGGGCTAGTTGCCAGCCCTCTCTGGGGTCGCCTCCCCGCCAACCTGTCATTGAAGAACAGCAGCGGCCAGGAGGACAATGTGAAGAGGAAGGGCGTTAGGGTTAGGCTCTTGGCGGGATCAGTCCGACTTTGAGTCTCCACCGCTCTTCGGAAGTGAGTCGAGGGACCATCCTTCCGCAGGCGCATACTCCCAACCGGTAACCGTGGGTCAGGGCCAAAATGAAGACAGGAGGGAGGGATGCGGCTAGGAGGGAGAGACCCAATCCATTCCCTTGGCATCTTTCCCGCGAGGGTTCATCTACTCTGACTCCCTCCACTACCGCTGCCACCACCCCCCTCCTACTCCCTCCACCCAAGGGCACTTCTGCTGGGATTGTGGAGGGCTCCGTCCAGGCTGTGTGTCACCCATGGGTGAGTTTCAAGCTGCATGCCTTGCTCAGGGCCTTACACAGATTGGCCTGAAGCCCAATAAGTTAACTCTCCTTTTTGGTGGGTTGGGGTCTGGAGAGAGGTCAGGAAGTTGGCTCACAAGCTAGCTTTTTTTTTTTTTTTCCTTTATGGGTGGCTCAGACTCCAGGCTTGAGGTGGCACTGATGCACAGACACGTCCTCCAGGTTTCCAGTTCCAGGCCTGCCAGTTACCTGGAAAACTTGTGCTCACCCCATAGGACTCAGCCCCTTGTAGGCCCCACTGTCTCTTGTCAAAGGCAGGTGGGCACATGCTGCCCCTGTAAGCGGTGCAGAGCTTCAGAGGAGGGAGCTGTATTCTGCCTTCTCTGAAGCAGCACAGCCATCCATCTTCATCTCTATATCAGAGGAAACTGAGGCACAGGGAGAAAATAACTTCCCCAGGGTCACACAGCTAGGTGCGGGAGGGACACTGTTCTCTGTATCTACAGAAGAGGTGTGGTGGACATCAGGAGGTAGAGTTGAGGCCACTTTCCCCACCCCCAGTTCTGGAAACTGACGCAGGATGGGTGTTGGGTGTTTTTCCTTTATGGGTGGAGGAAGGTGCTGTTCCTTTGGCGTTTGGAGCCCCATTTCCTTCAAGGATTCTTCACTCCTTCTGTGCACCTACAGTCCCCCTTTGCCCCTCAAGACTGAGCTCTCCCTGCCAGTCGGGAGTCCACCACCACCCTGAATGTGTCCTCGGCACCTTTTGTCACAGGGCCTGGCTGACCTGGGCTGGAGTCCTGCATTTGTCACATTTCCTCCTATGTAAGATGGGAGTGCAAATAATGCTTCCATAGGTCACTGTGAGGACTCAATGACACAGTTCACATGAAGTCCTTCTCAGTGTCTGACAGGTAGTAACACTCAAGGTACACTGAATATCGTGTGTTAGGCAATTGCTCCCTGAATGCTCTTTGCCTTCACCCCAGAGAGAAGAACCACGCCCTTGTCAGTACCTTTCTGTCTCCATTAGAAGGAAGACTGGGGAGGTGGGAGCTGCTGACAGGAGGTGCCTCCACTCTTGAAACATAATCTGGAAACTCCCTCCACAATCAGAATGTGGATGGGTTTTCATGGCTCAGAGACCTTCCGGCAGGCCCGGGGTGCTCAAGGTCCCAGAAGGACTCTGGGCCATCTCCCTCCTTAGGTTACCTCACTCCACCCACCACCCTTGCGAGGGGCTCCCTTAAGCAGAGAGTTTGCCATGAAGCACCCAGTGGTCCTGCATAGCCCGGAGTCCATCTCTGGCCTCTGGAGCACTCTGATCAGTCTCTTCTCAGGGCCTTCACTATTTGGGGCATGCCATGGCACTGCTGGTTCCTAATGGGGCTCCCCAAACGCAGGGGCTGGGCTCTGTGCTCCCCATGACACGGTACCACTTCTATTCCAGAGACTACGCTCTTCCTTTGTCTATGATCTCTCAAGAGCATGTAAAAACTCATAAAATGGGCCTCATTTTTTATATAAAGGAACTAAGACACATAAGTAATGCTGTGCAAATCATTTCCTCACTGATGCTTGGTTGAAGTCATGCCAGAAAAATGGCCTTCATCAAGTCACTCCACTACTCTGGGCCTCAGTTTATCCATCTGTAGTATGAGGAAAAGGTAGACCTATGGTGTCTGGAAATGCTCTGAAACGAGAACAGGCCTAAGCTGACCCAGCTAGGAAGCTGATGATTCTCAGCCGAGGCCTTGGCAACCACCTCTGGAAATATAGCAAAGTTCCTAACCTCCACACCTGACCCTCAAAAACACAGAGAAAAGTTTCAGTAAGACTTCCCTTGTGGCCAACTCCTCAAAAAAGTCCTATGCAAATGTTACTGGTGTGTGCCCAAGTAATGCTGATAACATTTCCAGGGGCCTGGAGATCTGAGCCCAGAGGAGCAGGCTCCATTCTGATCCTGCAGGATACCTGCATTTTCTAATTTTGGGATCTCAGGTTGTCAGGCTGGGGCAGGCCCATCTATTACAGTGAACTCTGGCTAGAGCTCCTAGATGGGGTTCATCTCTCCCCAGAAGCCTTTCTAATAGCTCAGACATAGAATAAATATGCTATGAATGCTCACTATATTGTTACCAGCTATTTATCCAGCACCTGCAGGTGCCAGGCTCGTCTGGCATTGATGACATTACACTGAAACTGGTGGCCTCACCCCAGCCTGGGAGTCCTAGGGCAAGAGTAAGAGACTGAGAATCCAGTGTTTAGCAAAAAGCTTAAATGAGGAATGGGTGAGTCAAAACTGACCTGATCTCCATAAGGCAAAGGGCACTTAAATAGTACTTAAATGGCCTGATGAAAATGCATGGTGGAAAAAATATTTGCATTGGAGGTAGACAGAGACAGTGTGTTACATAGTAGCTATGAGATGATGGACAAATGATTTCACTTCTCTAAGCAAGTTTATTAACTTGTGAAACAGGAATAGTATATTCGACCTCATAGGGTAGTTCTGTAGTTTATTCATTCATATAACATTTATTATCTGCGTCCTGTGCCAGGCCCAATGGGGATAGACCTGTCACACACAGTTCACGGGGGAAGATTCTGTGCAAATAATCACAATACTATGATAAGTGGTTTGTTAGGGGCAAACACAGGGATTAGACGAGGCCCCCAACTTATCCCAGGGATTCCATGCGGATTCCTGGAGGAGAAATAGTGGAGTGGAGGAGTAACGGCCTGAACTCTGAAGCCAAACTGCCTGTGCATGAATGCAGGCTCCTTGGTTTAGTAGCCGTGTGGCCTTGGGCATATTACCTAATCTCTTGTGCCTCAGTTTGCTCACCAACAGTGGGAATAATAATAGTTCCGACTGCACAGGGTTGTGGTGTGGAGTAAATGAGTTACTACAAACAAAGCACTTAGTACTTGGCATAGAATAAATATGCTATGAATGCTCACTATATTGTTACCAGCTATTTATCCAGCACCTGCAGGTGCCAGGCTCATGCTGAGTGAAAGAGCAGACTGACACGGACCCTACATTTGTGGAGTTTATACCTTCGGCAACAGCTGTACTGAGTCTCGGGAGTACAAATTGCCCAAGGGGAGTGTGAGAACAGAGGGCAAAAGGAGGAAGTCAGGGGCTGCTGCCATTTCACAGGCAAGCAGAGTAGGGAAACTGCAGGGAGGCAGAGAGGACCTCTCAGAGAGGTGGAAGGAAAACTAGAGAAGTGCATCATCTTAGAAGGCAAGCGGGGAGAGTGTGTGGGAGTTTTTTATACTCTGTCATCTGTGGGGGGGTGGGGGGGGTGGGGCCCCACTGATGAGGAAAAACAGAGCAGGCATGAGCTTTGGGCTGAGTTCCAGAGTGGAAGCTCAGCTCCTCTCCCGACTAGCTGTGTGGCTTGGGGACAGAGACGTAATCTCTCCGAGCTCTCAGTTTTCCTAACTGTAAAATAAGGACACTAACAGTGATGACCTGACAATCGAGTAATTCTGAGGATGGTGTGGGAGTGCGGAGTGCATAAAGCCCCTGGCAATGTGTAGGGCTCACCTAGTACTCAACACCAATTCCTTTACTTTGTCTCCTCTCAGCAGCTCCAATTGACTAATAGCTTCTGTAACCACTGGGTAGGTGACTGCCAGGGGCCAGCCCTGGGCTGACTCTGGAAATAAACAGAATCTGCTGACCTGGCCTCTATCCTCACATGCTCCCCAATGAGCTGGATGGTAGAGATGCCAGTGATGAGCTTATTAGCAAATGAACATAATTTTCTTTAAATTCAGTTAGTAAGTCCAAATTTACTGTGTATTTACTATATATAAGTCATTTTGCTAGGCCTTGAGGATATGAAGTGACTCAAACCCTTTGGGAGGCTCACAGTCTAGGGGGTCAGAAGGGAGGACACATGAGCCAGGAGTTAGTTCAGAGTGATCCAATGCTGTGAAAAGGGCAGCACAGGGCTGAAAATTCACAGCACAGGCACCTAACTTGGAGGGTGTGGCAGTGGTCCAGGAAACCATCTTGGAGGAAGTGAAGTCTAAACAAAGTGAAGGATACATGGATGGTGTGAGTCTAGTTGTGATGGAAGAAACACTCAGGGCAGAGGGAATAGTGTGCAAGGCCAGAGGGGATAGAAAGCCAATGCTTTCAGGAAATTTCAGGCAGCCCTGGATGTGTGGTGCTGAGGGCATGGCTGGAGATGCAGATGAGGAGGGAGGTAGGAGCCAGATGACAGGGGTTTCAAATCCAAGCCAAGAGTTTGGATTTTATTCGAAGGGCAATAGGAAGCCTTTGAAGGGATCAAAGCAGGGGTGTGGCATGGTGAAGCAGGTGCTTTAGAAAGCTCCTTCTGGCAGGTGTGGGAGAATGGTCTAGAAGACAAGGAACTGGCGAAAGGGAGATCAGTTAGGATTGGTTTCATAACCTAGGAAAGGCACGTCAGTGGGATAACAGATGAAGCAGCAGGGAGTAGATTTGGGGTATGTCAAAGAGATAGAAGCTACCAGAACCTTCTTAAATCACTGTATTTGCTTAAAAATAAAGGGTATTGCTTAATTTTGGCTCCTGACACACTGGGGAATGAGTCGTTTTGGAGAGCCAAGTTTTTTTAAAAATGTGGCTTTAATCCTTTTTTTGTATCCACCAACATTTAAAAAGTTATTATTGTAATTATTATTTGAAATGCCTTGATAATATGCCATATGTTCCTTGAAGGTGGCACAGCATTGTCATAAAGACAGCAGGAGCTTTGGAGTCAGGCCTGAGTCCCCAACTCTGCTCTGCTCGTTATTAGCTGTGGAGCTCAGGCAAGTCACTTCACCTCTTTGAGCTTGCTGCTTCTTCAAAAAGGCGTTAAGATCACCTGTCCGCGAGAGTTGTTGGGGGTTATGGGAGGCAATGCATGTAATGCTCTGAGCACAGTGCTGGGCACACCCAAAGTGCTCAGCAAGTTAGTTCTCCTCTTTTCTTTTCCCCGTGATGCCCTGGGCTTATTCTGTGGACAGACATTAGTAACAGTGACACTTTGTGCAGGGCTCTTCTGACCTTCTCTGAAGGGCCCTAGAGCAATGCTTCTGGACTTATGTCTGCTTTTCACATAAATTGCCACTTCTCACTGCTGTGATCCACCGCTCTCCTTTCCTTTTATAATCCTGTATGAGTTTGTAGACCAGATACTAGCTTTTCTGCTTTACATGTTAACTGTTAATTCATTTAATCTTCACAACACTATAAACCAGTTACTGTTATTATCTCCATTTTATAGCAAAAAAAAAAAAAAAAAAAAAAAAAAAAGGTGAGGCACGGGAGGGTGAAGTGACTTCCCCTGGGCACACCACTAGTCAGGGAGTGGTTTGGATCCAGGCAACATGGCTCCAGAGGCTGTTCTGTTCACCACACATTAGATCGCCTCTCCAAACGGAACCACAACTAACTGTACATTTGTAATAGAGTAAATAGACGGAAGACTGGGAGCAAGTCTCTTTTATTGGTATTTCATTTAGATCAAACTTTCAAAATACAGCAGATAGAAGCTGTCTCACCAGTTAGGGTTGTTTTTGTTTTTGTTTGTTTGTTTGTTTTTCTTTTTGGTATGTGGGTAGCTCCCTGACTGGGAATCGAACCCAGGCCGCAGCACTGACAGAGCCAGCGCCGAAGCCTTAAGCCACTACACCACCAGGGAACTCCCTAGGGTTGGTTGATGGTTAAGGGTCATCTTCCAAAGCAGATCACTTGAGACAAAGCAGCAGAGGGAGAGTCAGGACAAGAAAGCCTAGTTGTTGCATCTCATCCTCTTCGAGAGATGCAGCTCTTGTTTAGATAAAAGTATGGCTTGATAAAAAGATTGAACAGATTCAAATTTCCAAATAGTCTGATGTTGTTTACATGATGTAAATGTTGGTTCTTAATTTTCGGGCATCAATAGAGCCCAATGAGAACCTGAGGATTCCGCTTTCAGAGCAGTACAGATTTTTAACTTTTTGTACACAACTGTAGGGGATTCCAAGATCCATTCTTGGACCTGAAATTTAGAGGTTCTTATGAGGAAGAAGGAGTACCTTTTCCTTTTTTTTTTTTTTTTTTTTTTTTTTTTTTTTTTTTTTTTTTTTTGCTTTTTGGTATGTGGGTAGCTCCCTGACTGGGAATTGAACCCAGGCCACAGCATTGACAGTGCCAGCGCCGAAGCCTTAAGCCACTACACCACCAGGGAACTCCCAATTTAGAGGTTCTTTATAGAAGAGCTGTGAACCATGAAAATCAGAGCCCAGGGCTTGAGTCCTGACACTTCTGCTGACAATAGGCAAGCCACGCCACTCTGAGCCCCATGTGCAAAAATGGAATGATCTCTCTCCCTCCCTTGCCTCCCTCACTTCAGTGGATTGTGATGGCATGTGGAAGGTGTGGTAAACTGCACAGTACTATCTGAAAGTTATCAGGAACCAAGGTTTAGGGAGGTTAGTCACCTTAAAGTCACACAGCTATCAAGTAGCAGAACCAAGGTTCAAACTGGAAGACACTGAAGTCTCTGGAATGTGTGTGTGTGTGTGTGTGTGGGGGGGGTGTCTCCAATAACTTTATAAAGGATCAATGAAATAATGCACAAGAAAAGGTCAGGCAGACCATAAAGTGCAATGGCTACGTGAGTCACTCCTGGACTGACCTTAGGATACCATGTCACATCCGCCTGTGGGATCCAGAACTGGGTGGGTGAGGGGCTGGTGGAAGTGTGCCCATCAGTGATGCTGCTCATGGAGACAATAAAGACCGTCTCCCACATCCAAATGAACAACTTCTGTGCTTCTGGGGACATTTGCCAGAGCTCTGCAACATCTTTTAAACCCATCCCATGGACTAGCACACTCAGGCTGGCAGGTCTAGGCTTGGGAATAACAATTTTAATGCACACTTTTTATTAATGTCTGAAGTCATGAAATAAAATGAACAAAAACCTCAATCCTATTTTTCTATAGCAAAAGATGCTCTGTTCCAACTCAGACTTTGGATGATTACACTTCAGAGAACACACGTGTGTCTCACAAAACTAGTGGTTTCAGAGCATGGCAACATCACAAACCAGAAACTTCCCCCAGACTGCACTTTCTGAGAGGCAGAGGGAAATTGGCAATACTTCCCTAAACCTTTAAACTAAGGGTCCACATGTACAAGAAACCCAAAGGAGTGAACTGGAATGGGGCGGGGATGAGAAGGAGCCTTGGAACTTCACTAAACAATGGGGCATAAGAACACCGAGTACATATGCTGATTGACCTACTCAGTTTGGAGGCTGGGATGTCAAATCCAAGGAAGTTTAAGGGCAGGAGGAAGAACTGCAAAGGACATTGCTATTTTTGTGGTGATCGCAAGTCAATTAATGTTGTCCTTGGAGCCTAACTTTATGAGAGCCATTTTAATGTTGTGTTTGTAAGAAAAGGCATTAAACTGCTTTGGCCTACTGGTCTGGAGCTCAATAGATCAGAATGACATGAGTGAATAGTGAGAATTAGCTGAGGCTTTTCCAGAGATAGGACCCCTATAGGAAAGGACTTCATGGGGCTGAGCAAGGAGAACCTTCCAAGACGGGGTTGAAAAACAGTGTGTAAACTCCACATACATACAAGTAGCATTTAATAACTTTTATGAAATTGGTTTCAGAGCAAAACCTG
Organism: Lyroderma lyra; assembly: GCA_004026885.1. Taxonomy (NCBI): domain Eukaryota; kingdom Metazoa; phylum Chordata; class Mammalia; order Chiroptera; family Megadermatidae; genus Lyroderma; species Lyroderma lyra. The sequence continues at coordinate 146,664 of PVJL010001845.1, forward strand.
TATTACTGGAATACAGAAGTGAAGGTGATAGGAGGGAACAATATGATGAAGTCAAACCCAAATCAGGTGGAACAGGTTAAACACGAGGGTGAATTCAGAGTCCCATCCCTCCAACCCGCACCCATCCCCTTGCTGCTGTTCCTGAGTATGGCCTGAGCACAGGGCTGTAGCTCCTCCATGGCAGCCACAGAACAAGGTCCATCTGGAGAAAGAAAATCTGGTGCCCTAGAGTATCCGTAGCATTGAGAATGACTGTCCTGTGGGCCCATGAGGTTAAGAAGATAGGAACGGAGTTGGAGAGGAAGTGCTCAGGCTGATCTCCCCCAGCAGTGGGTCTCTTTCTTCCAGCCTCCCCGGGGCCAGAGAAGGCCTGCACTTAGGCAGATGTAGCATTGTCTGTTAGGAACATATCTCTTCTAAGAAGAGTGTTCAGGGGAGATCCCTGGTTGGAGTATCAGAGAAAAGACACAAATGGAATTTTCCTGGCCAACGCCCACTTTTGGACAGAGGGAAAATGACTAACATATCTCAGGCTTTGGGTAGTCTTCAGAGAATCCCTTGGCTTAGGCTGGGGAAAAAACCCTAGCACTTAGACTCTCTTTGGGATGTGTACAAAATGTCAAATCAGGATCCCAACCCTTTGGATAGAGATCACTAATGAAACAAAAACAGATATGGAGAAATGTTTTAAGATTGAAAAAAAAAATGATAGTAAAGGTCTAAACAGTGTTTCCATGAATTAAACTCCAAACCCCAAATCCACAGATTAACAAAAATTCACATGTACTAATAATCCCAAAATTATTATATGTGGGTTTAGGCAACACATGTCTTCTGAGGTGAGGCCCCACATTTGTTCTCTTAAATGTATGAAATCAGAATTTTCAGCCATAGAATGAGATCCCTTTTATTTGAGATGGGAATCCAATATCTAACATTAAAACATTAAAAGAAGGAAATAGTGTAGCAAATTCCTTTTAATAGCTGGGCTCAGAGTCCACAGGGTGGCTGATCAAATTCTGGGGCTTAAAACACAAGTGACAAAGTTCAAATTAGTGATGGAAGAAGAGGGAGAGAAAAGCAGGAGAGACTGAATGACCAGCACCCTGGGAACCAGTGTCTGTGAGGTTCTAACTGCCCAAATGTGAACCTAACAGCAGCTTCTTGTAGCCAGTCCAGATGCTGACGTCCTGGTACTGGTCCTCTTCACACTATTTCAACATTTACTCCATGTGCTTCAACAGTTTCTCATGCTGCTGCAGAGGAACAGCAGATACCTTCTAGATGGAGGCTGGAGACCTAAGGTAGCAGCAGTAAATAAATATCTTGCATATATGTCAAATGCAGTCCTCAAACAAAGCCTTACATCTTAGTAAAAGAGGTCAGAAAATACCAAGAAAAATGATATGTTTTTTCCTCCTACAACAATGTTTAATCTCCATGCCAAGAAATCCCATTTGATTCCCCCCTCCCAGCCCCACCTCTTGAAATTAGGTGACAAAGTAGAAATCCAGTTATGAAAATAAAAAGGCAGAGGTATATGAGCCCTGGCTCAATAAGACATATTAAATACACAGCATCCTGGTATCACAGGACAGATGAAACTCCTAGACATTGTGGGGAAAGATGGGCACTGGAGAGGTAAAAACTCTACTTTGAGATCACTCACCCATGAATAGTGTCACTGACGGAGGGCTGCGCGAGGGGACGAGGGAGAGTGGGGAACATACACTCGTGGATGGGACATTTTAAGTAGCTATGTTTATTATTACTTTTTTCCAGCAATCTTGCAAGAGGCAGAAGTGTGACACTGAATTGAGTGAAACGAGCATGTAGGTGGGTTGGCAAAGAGCCCTTCTCTTGATGCAGGCCTCTCTCTGGCTTGTCAAGGAATGGCTGGTTCCACCGCTGGGCTGTGTTTACTCTTTCGCTTCAAGGAAAAGGGTTTCTTGAGGGAACAACTTTACCTCCAATAATGATTTATTTGGGTCCAGCTGGGTTATCTAAAAAGAAAGAAAGCACAAATTCAAAAGACTGGAACAAGCACTGTTTTTTTCCAGATGATATTCAGTTCCTATCCATGCACACTTTTTTTCCATGCACATTGATCTTGAGCCTACTATGCATTGGAGTGAGCATTTTCATAGCTGTTATCTTATTTGATCCACAGAATAACCTTGTGATATAGGTGGTATTATTCCCATTTTATAAGCGAGTAAACCAAGGCTCAGAGAGGTCAAGTCTTCTAATTTAGTGGAAGAACTAGCATGTGACCTCAGGGTGCAGGCTCAGGAGACTGGACCTCTTCCTGGGTAGGTAGAGCTTCTTTGCTTCCTGTACAGCTCACCTGAGTCAACAGAACAGGAGGCCCTTGGGAAAGGGTGCAGATTGAACAACTGGCATTCCTGGGATCCTCTCCTTGGTTGACTCCTGACAGCAGGGCCTTTTCTACTTGGTGGGATAAGACCTAAGCCTTTGGGGCTCATCTTCCTGTTAAACCTACCTGTAATAAACTGTAAAATGCCCACTCCGTCATGCCCAAAGATGAGTATCTCCTTTGGTAAGGAGAAGCTCCCTAGGGAGGTCTATCATAATCTCCTTGTTGGGAGAGAGGGGCATGAATATTTAGTTTGAAAAAAAAAAGTCAATGCCATAACATGATTTTATATTTTAGAAATTAAAAAAAAACCCATTGTTTTGTAATATGAAGTATAGAGAATAAAGCTAGAAAAAACCTTCTTGGCTCAGTTGGGATATGCTAATCATACAAGGATCCTAAATTAGATTTATGACCTCCTAGGCTGGGGGCAGGGATGAAACGTGGACGTTTTCTGAATCTGAGACTGAGAGAAAGAAACAAAAATTTTCTGTTTAACAAAAAAGATCATGAATTTTAAAATGTTGAGAAATAATGGTTAGTGGAAAGGACAATGGGCTTTGGGACAAGAAAGATTCTGGTTTAAATCACAGCTGTGTTGGCTATTAGCTTTGCGGCATTGGAGTTACTGTCAATCTTGCAGGACTGATGTGAGGATTAAATGAGAAAAAATATATAATTTGCACAGTGTCTGGCACAGAGAAGGTATTCAATGATGGCTGCGGGTGCGTGAGACACTTTTTAGTGTGGATGAGCACACAGACAACCGGGCAGCGCTGAGTGTGCAGGATGGGAGGTTGGCCTGTGTGCTCTATTGGACACAGGAGCTCTAGGCCTATGGGTAGAGACTGCAGCACCTGAGGCAGGCAATCTTGTCTTCTGCTCAACTCAAGCCACACCTAATGAGATGATTCCTCTGTCTTTTCTGAGGCAACTGGGAGGGAGGCCCTGGGGGACAGAGTGTCACAGTCAGGGTGGTGAGCTAAAGGAAGAACATTATCTTCGACTGTGTCCAGATGGAAACCTGGTATGCCCAGGAGGGTCATTAAAGAGACACATCCACCTCCAGAATCCTCTCTACTTATCAGGAACCAGGAGCAAAGCTGCTGTACTGGTATGGCTTGGGCTCCAGGCAGATGGGCGGTAAGGAGGGCCCAGCCTGCTGTCTGTCTTCCAATGCACTGGGGGGCACGCTGCTCGCAAATGTTTACCTACTTCCCCAATTAACGTACAACACTGCACTGGCTTCTGTCAACAAACAGAGCTATGCTGCCTCTGCTTCTGACTCATTGGCATTTTCTGCCCAGCTGCTTCTGCTATTGTTCTTAATTAACATGCCAGAGCTCTTCCGCATCTTCCACTTTGTTATTTGTGGTTTGTAAATATGATTTTTGCTGGGAGAAACCATAATCATAATAGTGCCAGAGCTGTGCATACTGGCAGAAAGATATGCTAGGGAGCAAAAGAGGCTAGCAGGCTGGAGCATCAGGCCCAAGTTGAACCCCCCTCCCCAAGCCTGAATCATCAACATGCAAGATTAGAGGTTCAGAAAACACACCCAGTTTTTACACGAGAAAACTATAACCAAAACAAGTTGTGATTTTCCCTGTCACTTTAAGCGGAAGAGCTGGGACATAAGAAGGAGGAAACTAAAATTTCTTGAACATCTGTTACAATCCAGACACTTTAAATATGTTATTCCATTTAATCTTTAGAACAACTGTACAGGGTAGGTGGAGATGAAAAAACTGAGGCTCAAAGTGGTTGCCACTCACTTCAGGCCACATGGATAGTAAAAGCCTACCTATACAGATAATAGTTAAAAAAGGTGATGCAGAGTTAAGATTCAAACCCAGTTCTGACACGATGTATCTGACCTTGAAGAAGTTATACAACCAGAGAGCCTCAGTCTTCCCACCTGTAAGATTGAAATAACAGTTTTCCCTTTATAGATTGCTGTGATGGTTAAATGAAGTAATGTTGGTGATGCCTCTGCTGCCCAAGCCAGTAAGTGCTCAGTCTGTGGTAGCCATTACTGGTTGGAATGGTACTTGGGGTCGGGGCCCTGGTCTGTCTAAACCTCAAAAATGGAGCTTCTTCCCTAAATCCTCCTGGAGCCCAGGTCTGCACCAGGCTGCCTTTGCTATTTCTATCCCAATGCCCGGCAGAGGCATTCCCTTTTCTCTGAGGGAATAATGCCTCAGTATCTGGAGCCCCTGTTTTACAGTATCAGTGGGGCTGTGCCACCAAGGGACTGCTTTACAGCAAACATGGCTGTGTTTGGGCTGCTCCCTCTGATGCCCCAAATCATAAGCAATTTTTTTTTCTCTGAAGGTGATTTCAGACAAGAATTTGAAAGTGAACAAGGATAATCTCCTTTCCATTCCAAGTTGCCTAGCATGGACAAAGAGACTGGGTGGAACCTAGGGGGACATAGGGTACCATGCTTCTCCCCAGCAGGATAGTGGCCATACTGTGAAACCATCCTACAGCCCCTAGAAAGACATGAAACATGCAGGAGAGGCCTTCTGGTAGGCAGGGGCCTAAAAGTCATGTTCTCTGAGAAACAGCTGAAGAGTAGGCGATGCCTCCCTTGAGAGAGGGCACTGAGAAGTGGTAGTGGTGATGCTGCTATAGGGGCAGGGCAGGGACTGTAAGCCCTCTGAATATCTGAAGGACTGACAAGTAGAGCAGATGGGTTCTGTACAGCTTCCGTGTGCAGAGCGTGGGTTGGTGAGGTAAATTCGCAAAGGAGAACTCAGCTGGTCAGAAAGAACTTATTAACAGAGAAGCAGCTGATGGAATGGCTACTACTGCTTCTCTTTCTTTTGTCTTCTCTATTCCCTCCTGTTCTTTATTTTCATTTATCGCAGCAACTATCATTTACTGAGTGCCTACCATGTAGCTGGAACCATGCTAAGTACCTGAACTAGTCCTCAAAAGGTTGCAGATAGAATAAGGTTTCGACCTCAAGTCTGCCTGACTCCAAAGCTCAAGACAACCAGAATGCTTCTGGCCAACATGTCAACAGACTACCTTGGGGAAAAGGAGGTGGTAGGGAGTAGAGGGAAGTGCACTCTCTAGTGCCCTTAGAAGCATCCAAATAGAGGTTTATTTGAAGAACAAAGTGATAATGGCTAACATTTATTGGGCATTTACTTTATACTAGGCATATTCCAAGCACTTTATATTTTTAGAATAATTTAATTTTCATAATAATCCTCTGAGGTCACTTATCTGAAATAGGTACAATTATTATTCCCATTTTACAGATGAAGAATGAGGAAACTGAGCCATGGAGCAGATTAAGTAATTTGCCCAAGGTCTCAAAGCTCTTAAGGGCAGAGGCAGAATGTCGGTCAAGTCAATCTAGCTTTGGAATTCATATGTTTAACAACGAGACTATTCTGCCAGACCTATTGCTAAGAATTGAATCCACACAGAGAAAGAAGGTGACCCTGAGGTTGTTTCTAACCAAACTTTGGATATAAGATCTTCACTTTAAGAATGGCAAAAGGTCAGGGGTCAGGGGAAAATCTTGAAATGTTTATAAAATACGAATACAAAAACCCAATCTGAGCTTGTGTTCTGCCATTTACTTGAGACTTTACTGAATTATTGACTCTCTAAATCAACAGAGACACCCACCCTTTGGGACTCCTTGGGGTAGGGGAGGTATTGTCAGATAAGAAGTATGGTCTGACTTCGTCTATGTTAGAAAAGGAAAATCAACCATCTTGACATTTTATTCATTATATTATACTTAGGAAACTTGAATGGATATGTTTTCCTCACTAAATTAATAATACCAAATAGTCCAACTCCTCATTTCACAGCTGGGCAACCTGAGGCTCGGAGAGGTCAGGTGACTTGGCCCAGGTCACACAGTTGGTAAAATGCAGGTGCAGTATTCTGTCCCAGGTCTGACTTCTATTTGGGATTCTTTCTAGCCACACCATTCTGCTTTTCACTTCTTTTTCTTTAATACCTGAACATAAACATAATACTATTACTAGGCTGGGAGCTACTTGAGGGCACAAGCTGAGTAATGCTAAAAATAACAGTAGCAGCAATATATGCATAATATTTTATAGTTTGCAAGGTATTTACACAAACATTAACTCACAATCATGTAGGGTAGGTATTATTATCAGTCCTTTTTATTTTATTTACTTTTGCTAAGGCAATGCTTTTATTTTGCAGTTGAATAAAGGAAAGTCTGGATCTAATATTTTCACATTTAGAATAAATGTTATGGTTAACAAATGGTGCTGAAACAACTCACCATCCACATGGAAATGAATGAATCTAAATGCGAACCTTATACCCTTCACAAAAATTACCTCAAAATGGATCACAAACTTAAATGTGAAACATAAGACTATAAAATTCCTAGAACACAGGAGAAATCTAAATGACCTTGGATATGGTGATGATTTTTTAGATACAACATACAAGCCATGAAAAAATAATTGATAAGCTGAACTTAATTAAAATTTAAAAAATTTCTGCTCTGCAAAAGACACTATCAAGAGAATGAGAAGACAAGCCACAGACGGTAGGAAAATATCAGCAAAAGACACATCTGTTAAACGACTATCATCCAAAACATACAAAGAACTCTTAAAACTCAACAATAAGAAAACAAACAAACCAATTAAATAGTGGGCCAAAGGTCTGAAAATTCACTTCACCAAAGAAGATATACAGGTGACTAAGAAGCATATGAAAAGGTGCTCTACATCATATGTCAGCAGGGAATTGCAAATTAAAACTGAGATACTATTACACACCTATCTGAATGGCCAAAATCCAGAATACTGAAACCACCACATGCTGGTGAGGATGTGGAGCAACAGGAACTCTAAACACTGGTGGTGAGAGTACGAAATGGTGCAGCCACTTTAGAAGACAGTTTGGTGGTTTCTTACAAAACTTACCATAATGATCCACCAAACATGCTCTTTGGTATTTACCCAAAGGAACTGAAAACTTATATCTAAACAAAAACCTGTATGTGGCTATTTACGAAGTCTGACAATTAAGTTCATGAACGTGCCACTGAGCCCTTACAGTGGCAGCACTGTACTACTAAGTCAGTGAGGTTTCATAACCTTAGTATGTCTGTGTCTCATAGCTGTGTTAGTGTTGACGTGTGGCAGTGTTTTGCTGAGTGGCGTTCATTATTGTTGTTGCCTGTTTTTGTGTGCTGTCACAACAATGTCGGAGCTTGAATTAGAGCAATGAACAAATATCAAATTTCTTGTTCAACTTGGCAAGAGTGGAAGCGAAATCAGAGACATGTTAGTCCAATTTTATGGGGATAATGCCATGAAGAAAATGGCAGTGTACAAATGGATTAAATGTTTTTCTGAGAGGAGAGAAACTGACATTGATGAAGAGAGGTCAGGGCAGTGAGTAACAAGCAGAACTGATGAAAAACATTGCAAAATTTCATCAAATTGTGTGTTAAAAGCATTGGCTGACTGTGAGAAGCACAGCAGACCAAGTAAATATCAATAGAGAAACAGGAAAATCTGAACTGAAAATCTTGGCATGAGAAAGGTGTGTGCAAAAATGGTCCTAGAAGAGCTCACTGATGAAAAAAGCAAAGGAGAGTTGAAGTTTGCCAAGTCCTTTTGGAAAGTCAAGATGATGTTCTGGGCCATGTTATCACTGGTGATGAAACATGTGTGTACCAACAGGATCCTGAAACAAAGCATCGAAGTGCACAATGGAAGTCAGGCAATTCCCTATGATCAAAAAAAGTTCAGTCAGTCCAAATCAAGAGTCACAAGAATGTTGCTAACCTTTTTTGGTATCAGGGGGATTGCTCATTATGAATTTGTGCCAACTGGACAAAATAGTCAACCAAGTTTACTGTTTGGAAGTGCTGAAAAGGCTGTATGAAAAAGTTAGATGAAAATGACCTGAACTTTTTGTCAATAACTCATGGCTCTTGCATCAGGATAATGCACCAGCTCATACAACACCACTTATAAGGGAATTTTAGTCAGTAAACAAATAACTGTATTGGAACACCCTCCCTACTCATCTGATCTGGCCCCCAATGACTTTTTTCTTTATCTGAAGATAAAGAAAATATTGAAAGACATTTTGATGACATTCAGGACATCAAGGGTCATACGAGAACTGCTCTGATGGCCACTGCAGAAAAAGAGTTCCAAAACTGCCTTGCAGGGTGAACTAGGTGCTGGCGTCGGTGCATAGCTCCCAAGGGGAATACTTTGAAGGTGACAATAGTGATATTCAGCAGTGAGGTATGTAGCACTTTTTCTAGGATGAATGCATGAACTTAATTATCAGACCTCAAACAGCAGCTTTTTTCATAACTGTACAAATTTGGAAGCAACCAAGATGTCCTTCATTAGGTGAATGGATAAATAAACTGTGGTACATTCAGATAATAGAATATTATTCAGTACTAACAAGAAATGAGTTCTCAAGCCATGAAAAAACATGGAAGAATCTTAAATGCATACTACTAAATGAAGAAAGCCAATCTGAAAAGGCTACATACTGTGTAATTCCAACTACTTGACATTCTGGAAAAGGCATAACTATGGAGACAGTAAAAAAAAAAAAACAAAAATCACTAGTTGCCAGGGGTTTGGGGGTGGGGAGGGATGAACAAGCAGAGTACAGAGGATTTTTAGGGCAGTGAAAATAATCTGTATGATACTATAATGATAGATACATGTCATACAATTGTTCAAACTCATAGAATGTACGAAGCCATGGGTCAATCCCAATGAACTATGATTATGATGTCACTGTAGAGTCATCAATTGTAACAAATACACCACTCCAGTGGGGGATGCTGATAATGGGGGAGGACTGTGCATGTGGGGGGACAGGAGTTATATGATACGTCTTGGGAATTTCTGCTCAATATTGATGTAACTAAAGCTGCTTTAAAAAAATAAAGTCTTTTAAAACAATTCTTAGATTGAATTTTTTCAGGTTTCCAATGTATTTTAATAGCTTTTGGGGGAAACGCATTACAGTAGTACTTGGAAATGATGCCTTGGGAATCAGCCCCCCTCTGCAGATGAGGAAATGAGACCCAGAGATTCGATCTGCCTATGACTGTACAGCACTAATTGGCACAGGCAGAAGGAGAATCTAAGTTTTCTCACTTGTTCCCCCATCATTTCTGTTGTAACTCCCCCACCTCCTACATGTGGCCTAATAGGGTTCTTTCTCACTCTGTAAGTTACAGCCTTCAGTTTCAGTGTGAGAAACTGGGAAGCAATAAACCATCAATGGTTTCCCAAACTGTCTTCTTGCTTTTAGAGCAAAATTTGCATCTCAGAAAGTTCTAGCATCCTCAAGGAAATATTCTCCTGTTTTCTCTGATATTTGTCTGCTCCCTTCTGGTGAGCAATTCAACCCCTTTCTAGACTGTATGCTGGTAATACTGTGAGTAGAGGGAGCCCTGCACAGCCTGACAGGAGCAACCCTTTGCCACACTGGCAGAAAATTTGTAAGCCTTTTGTAGCTTACACGATGAGCAAACACTAGAATCTCATCCATACTGATTCTAACCCCCAACCCCATGTGAAAGACAACCAGGTCCCTCTTCTACATCAGACACAAACTCACCACAATAAACTTCCCCAAGTATAAGGAAATCTACCCCTTCAGTTATGGACCATCTCCTGCAAATCCTCCCTTACCTTTCAGCCCTCAGCAAGCTCTCCCTCCTCCACATTCCTCTGTACTGACTGGCAAAGCTACACGCTATTTATCACTGTCAGAATGTAAAGGGCCAGAATATATGGGTTTCAGTTCTGGCTCTAGTAATACAACTTTGGACATGCCATTTTTCTTCTATAAGCTTTAATTTTTGTATTTTAAAAAGTGTGGAGGTTAGTTATTCAATACAGTCAATTGGGCTGCAGTTGGGCTTGGCAACAGAAACACTTGGGTTCAAATTCAAGCTTTTAGTCAAGTCAGTAAGATGGTTAGAGCTCCAGTTTCCTTCTCCATTGGGTGAAAGAGTTGTTGTAGGGGTTAAAATAGCCATCAGAAGGCCTGACACATGAAAGCTATTGTGATTCAATGCCTTCTTTCTGTCTAGTAGATGTCACCTGTATGGTGTGAGCTCCTAATGGTTGGAATGCTCCAAGTTCAATCTAGGGAAGGAGACTTGGGTTGGATTCCCATTGCTATAACCTGCTAACTATCTGATCACCACGGATAAGTTACTTAACTTTCTGCTTCATTGTTTCTTTCTTTATAAAAATGAGTCTTTCTTTGTCACCCAGAGGTGTTGTGAGGACTCCATAAGATGAAAATTATAAGCTATGAAGCATTTATTCACACTCATGCTTCTGCATGGAGGGACTCTTGGATGCTCTCCCTATCTCTTACAATGGGTGAGAAGAGACCTATCTGTTTGGTGAAGGTGGCAGAAGAATCTGGGCTCAGCCCTTTGCTTTTTCTTTTCTGGAGCCAACCGGCTCTCCTGTTATCAAGGTACAAAGAGCCTAGAGTGTCCAACCGTCCCCAGGACTGGGAAGGAAAGTCTCTAATTTAAGGGCAAAGAATATATTAGCAAGCCCCTTGGCTGCAGTTACCAAACTATCATATCTGATAAATCTTTTTAGTAGTAAAGGTGAGATTTTTCAATTAGTCTTATGTTTTTCAATTAGTCTCGAACTAGTTAGGTGAAAATGTATTATTTAATGGCCCTTAAAACCCCAAATACCCCCACAGCAGTAAGCAAGTGATTAACAATTATTTGCTCTAACTTGATACAGGGTCATAGTTCTTTTTTCTCAAAGTCTATTTCACCTTGATTACACGGTGAGGAAGTCACCCCAAAATCAATTCTAAAATACATTTCCCATCTATAACATAAAGTTACAACAAAGCTTATTCTTAAAGAGATGCTTCTTTAGACCCAAGTTATTTGAACACAAAAATAAATGTACTAATGAACTCCCTTCTGAAGAATATGTACATATAATGACTTATTTTTACATAATAGCTTTCAAAGCACTTTGCCACATATTACCTAAACTTCAGAGCTATCCTAAGAGATTGGGCTAATTTATCCAGATTTTTACAGATGAGAAAGAGGAACATTACTTACACACGCTCATACAACTAGAAATTGGTGGAGGCCACAATTGAACTCAGGTCTTTTCACTTCAAATCCTGAGCTCTTTCTACTTTATCAGGCAGCATTAAGGCTGCATATGTAAATTCCCAGATTATAGGGAAGCTGCATATATCTATTTTGGTTTTGTTCAAAATTAGCATTAATTTTGAACTTGGGAGAGCAAACTCATCTTTTTGCTATGAGTAACTTATTCTGTTAGTATTCCATTTGAAAAACACACATATTAAATGTTGCAAGTTTAAAAAAATAATTATTAAGGTCATCGCTACCAAAAAGTTATCATTTATTTGGCATTTTGTAAGTGCCAGGCATTACACTAGTTGTTCTACATATTAATTAAATGGTCATAACATTCCTATGAGATAAGTACTCCTATTATTCCCATTTATAAATTCTCTGAAATAAAAAATGATTAAAAGACTTTCCCAAGATTAAACAACTAGGAAAGAAAAGGGCAGACTGCACCCAGGTTTGTGAGCTTCCAGCCTGTATCTGATGCATTGCCCTTCACTGCCTCTTAACCTCTGATCCTACTTCTCAACAAGGGACAGTTAATGTGACAGCTGGTTTTCCCTTGGGCCTAAAGAAGGGAGGCACTCTGTAGCTGTGGCATAGCCGTGTCCCAGTTGTGGTATGGGCTTTGTGGTTTCCCACAGGCTATTTTTTATTACTGTCACCTTGGTCCTAATTACTAATTGCCCATTTTCTTTAAATATCTTTTGATGAGCTGGGAATCCCTAAAGAGAGCAGTTATACCCCCAAACTATCAGAGGGAGAACTTAGGAACTGATTTGCTGGTCAAATGCTGATCAGGGTGTGAAAAAGCTTTTGTAATTGTAAAGTCTCATGCAAACATATCATCATCATCATCATCATCATCATCATCATCACAATCATCACCATCATCACCCACAACAACGCCAATTGAAGCTCCTAGCAACTTTTCCTCTATATTTGCTACAGGTGGTAATGCAACCCCCAAAGAAACATCCATTGTGGAAGGGTCCATTATGGGACTACTCTATGACTTATTTCCAATCAAGATTCCTGTGCAATTTTTGGACCAATGTCTCATTGAATCATAGGAAAGAAGTGGCACGGGGTGAGGGTTTCCAGAAAACAGTGACATATGCTCCATTATTAAACTGTGGTAGTACAACTGGGGTTTCAGAGAATGAGGTTGGGTGGGCTTCTGTGGCTGCAAAAACGTAGGGTGCCTACAGGACATTTTCTTTCCTTCACTTTTTCGGGGGTGGGGGTGGTGATGGGAAGACAGTAGAATGACTAAAAAGCTAAAGAAAAAACAAAGGGAGAGATACTAAGGTGACAAAGGTATAGAAATTGTATCTTGTAGGCTGCCTGATCTGTTCTTTGTATCATATTATAACAGTAATAACAACATTAACATCCATTGGGAGCTTACTGGATGCTAACTGTTCTAAGTGCTTTATAAGAACTACACAACCCTATGAGGGAGGTGCTATTACCCCCACCTTAAAAATGAGGACTAGGAGTTCAGAGAGATTATATAACCAGTCTAAGATTGCATAGGCAGGAAGTGGCTGAGCAAGGATTTAAAACTAGTTCTGGCTCCAAAGTCTGTGTTCTTAACCACCTCACTAGATAATTTTAGTATTGTAGTCACACACTGGACTATTTATTCTAAGTGTCCTGTCGGAAATGACTGTCCCCTTCGTGTAACTGAAGCACATACCACCCCATAACAGAGTATACGGGGGCTGTCCAGAAAGTATCCAGCCATGCGATATGAAAAAGAGGCATTTATGGCTGGATTCTTTTCTGACAGCCCTTGTATTACCTCAGGCACTTGGGTAAATTTCACTCAACTGGTTCCTCAGTTATCACAGACCTTGTGATTGTTAGAGCTGGAGGCTCTTTAGGGGTCATCTCTGTAACAGATGGGGACAGAAAAGAATTTCACTCACCTGGTGAGTGAAAAGAATTTACTCAAGGTTATTGAGCATTCATGGCAGATCTGAGGCCAAATGTGGATTCTTCATTCCCAGCTTGTGCCTTTAGATGGCCAGTTTAATGAGGACACCAACTCTAAAGTGGCACATTGTCAGGGAGACCCTAAACCCCAAAAGCAGGACATGATCTTTTCCTTGCAATGGTATCCCTGACAGTGGCTTTGACCACTATACTATTAAACAAGGAAGTTAGTGGAGAAGGCCCAGAGGGAAGAGAGAGGCTTACATCAAGAGTGGGTGGGGGCAGGAAGGGAAAAACCCCTTTAGTCTTGAAACAGGAAAAGATCCAAGTTTGCGGGGTGATCATAAAAAGCATACCGAAAGCATACAAAGAGTGAGAGCAGGCACGTCTCCTCATCCTGGGAAACCCGTTCCCAAGGTTAGTCCCTCTTGGGCTCTGGAAGACACAAACTGAAAACGAGGAAGTCCTGCTTTATAGGAGGGGGATGCAAGCTTACTGTCCCTGATAGTGTGATAAACAGGTTGTGGGCAAATTCATGCATGAGGATTCTGTAGTATGGCAAGATGCTGACCTCATCCTTGGGGGAAGCCAGAATTCACAGGGCTGGGATGCCTCAGACCCTGAGCGGCCTAGTATGGTTACCCCAGGGAGGCACACAAACATTTTCAATGTGTACAGCAATTTGAAAGAGGCTGGAAAGCACCAATCTAGGGGACATGCCTCACATGCAGAGGCTGATTGCTATACGGAAGGCTATGAGGTTCTTGCATAAAAGGTTCCTGGGATGTCTCTGAAAAAAGATTGGTCCACAACACTAACCACTGTATTTGGAGAGAAACCTGTTAACTGCTTAAGTTCAGAACTGTAATCTTACCTTAAAAACCTTCTGAGAAACCCTGATTATTGTTTGCCCAGAGTTTCACCATTAGGCATGGATTACGTGCTAATTACAGAGGCAGTAAGGAAGAACACTAGTGGGTTTTGAGTCCTAGTTCTGCATGTATGCTCTTGAGCAGGTCATTTAACCTCCAGAAGACCCAAATTTCTCATCTGTAAACTGGTGACGAAATCACCCAACACCTAATAAGCTCTAATAGATCATTTCCCTCTGGGTCTCTCCTTCATATTGCCATTCGAGAGAGAGCTGAACACAATATCTGATCCGTCTCTCTTCTACTTAAAATTCTACATGGTTCCTTAGGGCAACAGGACAGGCCCCCTTTGCTTTGGCCTCATTTTCCCAACTTATAAATAGGCGGTATTTTTGGCAAGGCTCGTAGCATGCCTGTAATGGAAGACAAGGCTGAAAAGACAGCTTGGAGATAAATCATGATGGGCTTGAATGTCTTAACTAGGTTTAAACTTCTGAAAAAACTTTTGTCCCTGGCTTTGGAGAGGTTTGGAGTGGCATGCTCGATGTGCTCTTCAGACAGAGTGGCTAGGGAGAAAGTGTGCATTCTGAATGCATTTTAATACTTGAGCAGGAACATGGAGCCTGTGCGTGTGTAACACTGCACACAAACACCACTCAAGAGCTGGAGCTTTGAACAGGAGTTAAAAGAGCTGAGTCCCTAATGACATACAAAAGACTTGCCGGTGTGATTTATTCTGATGTATTTACTTATCCAATTACCAAAACAGCAGGAGATCATTAAATTTTCTAGTTACCAGATGCAGCAGGTTCAATATCTTAAATGTTACCAAGGCTCTCTCTGAGCTATTTTGATATTACATTTCATCTGCCTAAAAGCTTATGAAACTGGAAGGCAAGAATCATAAACAGAGCAGCTGTTTTCTGTGTCCAGCAGGCACCTGTACAATACCAAACCTACACCAGAAACTCCCAAACTCTTTCTTGGATTTAAGAATAAGTACTATGAGGAGAAAGAGATTTAGGAGAGATGCTAGGGAAGTGGTACTTTAAGGTGGCTGGAGATATACATTTTTACCTGGCCAGACTTTTCTTCATGCTCATTGCTATCAGTTCAGTTTCCATGACCACAGATGGTCAGGGACCAGAGCAGAGGAGGAGAAAAAGGAACACACACCCTCTGGGAGCCTGTAAACTTGGCTCCTAACCCTAGGATACTGCTTCTGATAACCTGTGTGATCTTGCACAAGTCGCTTTTGAGCAAGTTAAAGACAGAATTGTGTCTGCTGTTTCTGTATTTCCGGCATCCAGCAAAGAACCTGGTGCATTATATGCTCTCAATAAATGCTTGTTGAATGATCAAACCAGAGAATGTACATTATGGAACACTGAAAATAGGATTCTCAGACAAGGTGACTGCCAAGGTCTTCTGGAAGACTCAAGGTCAATGTTTAAACTGAAATGTAGGCACTGGCAATGCCAACCTTTTCCACTCTTATACTTTGACCAGACATAGCAACCCATTTCTGGAGGATCTGGCTTAGATCAGCTACAGTTATACACCAAGTTATCCATCTATGGTATCTCTCAGGTTATTTTGCAGTTGTTTGTCTATGAGTCTGTCTCTCCAGTTAGGTTGAATTTCAAGGGCATATAATGAGGCCTCACTGGCTATCTAACCCCAGGGTCTAGTATACTGCTGGAAGCTGTGAATTCAGTAAATGTTTGCTGAAAGAAAATCTACTGAATGACTGCATAGAGGCTCTTCTCTAGAGCTTCCATCAATTCAAAGAAAGGGATTCAGGAGGAGCGGTATCCCCAGACCTCTCCCTGCAGCCTCACTGCTACAGCTGCCAGGGCCTGTCAGTGACACCATTAGCAGGTCATCCCAGCACAGCCCCCAGCTCTGCACTCTCTCTGGCTCAGGACTTCGTCCTGTTGCACAGACATAGGCACTGGCAATAAGTGTGCATCAGTTGCCCTTTCAGAAGAGACAGATTTTTTTCCTACTTAAACTGCTGTTGGAACTGGCTAATTAGAAGGATTTTAAAAATCTTAATACTCTAAACAGAGAAAACTGGTTCTGAATTATTAAGCAACATTTTCAATGCATTTGAACAACCTTAAGTGACTTAGCTGCCACCTGATCCTAAGCTCTGGCTCAGATAAATAAATGTGAAATATTGTCAAAGCCCCGGCTTATAGGAGCCTCCAGCTACAGTAAATAAAAGCTTAAGTCCCCATAAACTGCCTGGGGCAGAGACATTCTCATATAAAAGGAGGGAGAAGCTGATATTAAATAAAACCAGTAGACCACGAAGCCAATAGTTTTGTCCTAGTTTTCAGAACAGAGTTGTCAGTGGGGCAGGTATTTTCTATATCCAGGTCATTTAATCAT
Organism: Lyroderma lyra; assembly: GCA_004026885.1. Classification (NCBI taxonomy): domain Eukaryota; kingdom Metazoa; phylum Chordata; class Mammalia; order Chiroptera; family Megadermatidae; genus Lyroderma; species Lyroderma lyra. Next base: position 163,414 of record PVJL010001845.1, read on the forward strand.
GGAATCACATAGTATCAGAGCTGAAAGATGATTTAGAAAGAACTTACTATATAATCTCTTCATATTTCAGATGAGGAAAATAAAACCCAGAGTATGTACCTTGCTTAAGGTCACACAACAAATGGCTGAGAGTCAAAATTCTGCCCCAAGATGCATGGCTTCCCATCTTAGGCCCCTTCCCACTATGTCACATTCCTCTGAGACTATCCTGCTGGAGATGTCAAAATGAGAGGCTGACAAATAAACAAGTGGCTACTAAAAACACCTGAAAATTTTAACAGGGTTGGGGATTCTAGAGCTCAAATTCCACATTCCATGGTCCCCCCCACACCAACTTTGGAGTTTTCTTTCATGACTATATAGGGGAAGGGGAAAATGGGGAGGCAAGGCAAGAAACCAGGAGTAAGTGAGGGTGAATGTCACCATAATGGTCCCTCTCTTGTCTGTCCTCTGCCATGAGGATACCGTGAGTTTCTGCCTTGTGCGATAGAAAATACAAAAACAAAAGCCAAACCAAAACAGTGAATGCATGAATAAGTAGGAATATGTTTTTCTTCTCATTTATTTACCAAACAAGTATTTCCCGAGTATTTACTATGATGTCAGAAACTATGCCAGGCACTGGGATACAATAGTGAACAGGCACTTATCTCTGCTCTCAAAAAGTGTAGAGTCTAGGGCAGGATGCAGATGAGAAATTTACTGCAATTCAGAACAGTAAAGGGTTACACAGGGAAGAGGGCAGTAGGGGAGCATGAGGAAGGTAAACACCTAACTCAGGCCTAGGGTGTCACTTAGCTCCATCTCCTTCCTCCTTGTCTCATTCTAATATGCACAACTCTTTCCTACAATCTCACCATTTTACTGACATACTTTCATACACAATAAGCCAGTATTAATTGCTTACTATGTGCCAGGCATTATATCAGAAGAATTAGAAATAACCCCAAATAACTTCAGGTTTGATGTGTACAATTCTTTTTTTTTTGAATGTATATTTCACTTTAATTTTGTGACTATTGTAAACTTGGGCCAACCATTTCTTTTGGTTTTCCTAGGCCTTGATCAACTTACCTTCCTTTTCTGCATCTCAGTGTTTTCATCTATAAAACAGGTCTTTTCTAGTTCTCAACAGTCTAAATGCACACATGAGAAAGGCTTGTTCACACAAGGCTCTTACATACAGCTAACTAGGAGAAGGAAAGTGAAATAAATTTGGAAATGTCAAAAGAATCTTCAGGTTTGGGATTCAGCCCCTGACATTAAACCTGAAGCCTAGAGGTTCGAGGTGAAAAGCAGGGTGTAGTCTGAGTGAAGTAGGTTGGGGCTGGGGCTGCAGTGACGCCGGGATGGGGGTGTGCTGGCATGTCGATGCATGTGCTAATGCACTCTGGAACTCCATAACTGGCTCTGAAAATTACAAGGAGTGTTTCTAGAAAAGGTTAATCTGCGCATATACATGTTTGCAGTTGTTCGTATTTGCAATGGGATTATTATACAGATTTTAGACGAGCAAAGTGTGTCTGCACAAGCACCTGGAATATTGAGCACAGAACTACTGATTTTCAAATTTATGGCTGGAGGGGGTCAGAATGGATTGTATGTACAGCTTCAAAAATTTATTTGATTTCTGATAATAGCAATTTTGAATGGTTAGTGCTTTATATAAACACCTTATAAAATTAAGTTCTGGGGCAAAGTAAATAATTTTGTAAAGGTTTAAATATATCAACATACCTACACATCATCAGTAATAGGCACTCTGTTTTATGTTTATCATGGTATGGGGAAAGAACTTGGGTTTTGGGAATCAAATATTGGTATGGATGTTTATTGTGCAACCTTGAGAAATTTAAGCTTTCCTAAGCTTCTGTGTCATCATCTGTAGAAGGAGGATAATAACCATCTTTCAAAGAATGTATCTACTTGATTGTGCATATAGCAGGCACCAAAATAAATGGCTTTATTCATGTCATCAGTCCCTACCACTCAAGGTCCTTTGTAAATAAGTTACAAAGAGGAAAAGGGAGATGTTATTGAGGTTCTGAATTCCATTTGGCTTCCATGAAATGTCTGTAATCACCGGAAACATATTTTAAAGACTCCTTTGTGTATTTCTTTGATTTGGTCAGGGGCACACCATAATGGTTATCTTACGTAATACCACCGGTTCTCTCAATACCTCTGCGAATTAACAAGATCCTTTCCTCTCCTTGCCATCAACTTCATCATAATAGCTGAAATATACTGAGCATTTACTGTGTGCTGGGGCTTTATAAATATCATTTCATTTCATTTTTACAACATCCCTGTGAAGTAGCTACATGGGGGCTAAGTAACTTACTTAAGACCAAAGAGCTAGGAAATGGCAGAGGTGAGATTCAGTTTGGGACTCCAGATCCCAATCTTTTAAGCACTACCCCATACTGTCTCTCCATCACTCATCTTCATATCTGCTCCAATCACTGACAGGGGCATTTTCTGGTGTTGACCACTCCCATAGTTTAAATCTCTTTCTCTCTGTTAGAAAGCACCAGCTAGACTTTCTCCTGGCACCTCAGACTCAACAAATCCCAAAGTGAACTTGCCTCCTCAACTGTCTTTCTTGATTTCTGCACATGAACTACCACCTCTCTAGTCATTCTGACTGGGCACCTCTAAGTTACTTTTGATAACTCCTCCTTCCTACCCTCCCTACCCTGACATAGCTACACAATCACTAAATCCCACTGATTCTTCCGCCTTCTCTTTATCCGAACTGCTGCCATCTTAGCTCAGACTCCCCCATACATACTGTCATCTTGTCTACTGCAATAGTTCTATCTGCTCTCCTTTCCCTAGAGTCTCTCTACTTTAATCTTCCCTGATAAAAACAATCAACAAGTTTGAGATAGTAGGGAAAAGATAGAAATGTTGCTCTGCAACTTGTTAGTATGCCAATTTGTGTTAACTATTTGGTAGTTCTAAGCTGAATTTTTATACCAGGGTTAGTACTTATCTTAACTAGTTCAAATTTCCACTAGAATTGGTTTCCTGAGGGCAAAACCTTTGTCTGGTCTATTCATTACTGTATCCCCAATGTCTTGTGCATAAGAGGTGCTCAAATAATATTGGATGAATTAACCCATAGAAAATCCTTCAGTTATTTTTTTCAACTATCTCATTTCCCTCCATGCTCAATTTCATATCCTAAATTCCATCATAGCAAACTGTGTGTGATTCCCCAAACATATGCTGGCTTATATTCCTATGGTTTTTTAATACTTCTGCTTGACAAATGGTCATTCCTTAAAAAAACAAAACAAAACAAAAAAACAAAACAAAAAAAACAACACAAAAAACCTTGTATTTTGAAAAAATTATAAACTCACAAGATGTTGCAAAAATAGTAGAGTCCCTTGTACCCTTTACCCAGCTTCCCTCAATGGTACCATTTTATATAAAACTATAGTAAAATATAAAAACCAGGAAACTGACAGTTGCATAATATTGTTAACTAGACTATAAGCCTTAGTCACATTTCATCAGTTTTTATGTGTATTCATTTGAGTGTATATATGTGAATATTCATATGCAATTTTATCTCATTGTATAACCACCACCACAATCAAGATAACCACAAAATTTACAATCACACCCACTCCCTATAACCACACCCTCTATTCTTGCTAACCACTAATTTGTTTTCCATCTTTATAATTTTGTCAATTCAAGAATGTTATATATATGGAATCCCACAGTGTATAACGTTTCGAGATTGGAGATGGTTTTTTTTCACTTACAGCATAATACTGTTGAGATCCATCCAAGTTGTTGTATGTATCAAGAGTTCATTCCTTTTTATTGCTGTGTAGTACTCCAGTATTCTTTAAAACTATTTGTTCAAACCCTGTTTCTTCTGTGAAGGCTTACTGACCTCTAAGGAGAACTAAACCCTCTACTATTCCTTGGATTCCCATGATAACCAGCATTGACTATCATAGCACTTTTGACCGTTGAATACCTTTATTTGTTTCCTCACCCATAAAGCCTTTGGTTACATTATTTTATCTTTAGGGCCTAGCAAGTACCTGGTAAAACTAGGTATGTATTATATTCAGGAATGAGTTATAGTATTGTTGGCCATGATTTCAACATTAACAAATCAGTATTCCATATAAAATAAGGTGTTTTTAACACAAACACAAAAAACCAAAGGTTATGCATTAATTGGTTGATGAAACTGCAACAAGAGGCTCATAGGAACTTAACCCTATCTGCTAGTAAAACAGAAGGTGTTACACTCTAAATATTTCTAGTTGAACACCACTCTCAACCTTTTATTATTAGTCATGCATGGCACACTGTTTGATATCCTTACTTTAAAAAGCTGGTAGCTTCCAACAGTTAATATTGGACAAAGATTCTTTGCCCTCTTCAAACCAAAACATAAAAGAGAAAATCAGGATCGGAAGAAAGAAGTAGTGATGGGAAGAGAAATAATCACCATTATTACCATCATAACAGTTACCATGATTAAATTCTTACTGTGTTAAATCCTGTATATAGTGAACATTTTACATTCATTTTTTCATTTAATGCTCACAACAACGCTTTGAAGCTGGTATTGTTTCTCCCATTTTACCAAGAGATTAACTAATCTCTCTAAGATCACTCAATGAAGAGCTGATCTGGAATTCAAGGCCAGGTTCATTTGATTCCACAGCCTAAGTATGCTCTTATCTCAGGCTATAATGCCCCTGAAGTGTGATTGAAAAGAAGAGGTAGTGTTAAATAAATCATCCTTACAGTGTTGACTTATATAACAAGCAAGGAAAAATAAATACCAACAACTCCCCCTTTACTTTAGCCAGGTTGAAGAAAGTATTCTCCCTCTGTGAGGGAGAGTTGGCTGCAGACTCTGAAACAACTACAGGGGCTCTCAGCAGATCACTGCAGGTTTGGGGGCAAGTCTATATAAAATATGTTGGTGCTCCAGAAACTAGGAGATGGCCATATCTAGGGACTGTGCTTTTCTCGTGTTCTCTTGAAAATCTCCTTTGAAGATACAGGGTTAATTGGTGCTTATTAGCATTTTTTTCTGATGCTACTTTTACCCTTTGCTACAGGACTACATTCTGTTATAAGTGAAGGTAAGAGGCACAAATCAAATGTGTACAAGTTTCCCAGTTTACAGTTTCACATACATACCCAGTAGTAAATCCCAGAAATAAATTTCAGATGTGAATATCTTAAGAAAAATTATATGTGCAGAGAAAATTCAACATAGCAGGCTTAATGGCTATCTTTTTCAAAGGCTTGCTTTTAAGGTTGGCCTCTGGTTGACATTTGGTAACTTGGTTTTTTGGGGGTGGTGGAGGGATAGAGGGTTCCCACCATTCCCAGAAATGATAAGAGTAGCTCACTATGCCTAAACTGTTTGTGGAAAAAATACAGTTTATGCTGAATACCTGCTTTCCTTCTGGGATTGTGGAATTTTGGTTTGTGCCAGGCAGAGGTTACCTATGTGATCTGCCTCCAATAACAACATTGGGTACTGAGTCCCTTATAAGTTTCCTTGCTTGGCAACATTTCATATGTGTTGTCTCAAATCATTGCTGGGGGAATTAAGTGTAACTTGTGTGACTACTGGGAGATGACCCTTGGTTTCCTCTGGATTTCACCATCTGTACCTTTTCTCTTTGATGATTATCTTTGTATATTTTTACTGTGATAAATAATGCTGTGAATATTACTACAGTAGACTCCCAGTTAACTGGTACCCATGGGGATTGGTACACTCTAGATACATGTAAGAAGACTCTTCATTAACCAGAACTCAAGAAACCGGCAAAATTTTTTTGCCAGATGCTTGAAATTTTGCTGGTTGCTTGAGTTCCAGTTAATGCAGAGCCTAAAGTATGTGCTGAATCCTATGAGTTTTGCTAGGATATCACTGCACCTTGGAGTAGACTTGGGATCTCAGTCCCACACAGTTGGTGTCAGCAGTGGGATTTAAAAGAACAGCTTGATCTGACTCATTGAAATATGGTGAAAATACTGTCTGGGAAAAGACAGTATGAAGGGACAGGGAATGATGAACTTTGGATACCTGGGTAGATATGGAGTTATTTATCCATAGTATGAAACAGCTGCTGAGATATTATCTGTTGTGAGACCTAAAAGTTACCTATGACATTTTAAAATAATAGATCTAATTCCAGGAGAGATGGCTTGATGGCTCCCCTGACTACTATTGGCTTTGTTGACGTTAGAAGGGGAAAATGGTGCAAACTTGTTATGCCTTTGGTTTTTGTTCTTTCAAGTGGCAAGAGAAAGGGTCACAAAATTCCCAAAGGTGAGCTTTGGATGGGCCAAAAACAATAAAAGTTTGCATTGTTCTCTCCTTCAAGTGGGAGGAAAAAAAAAAGTTAAATCATTTCCCAGAGCTGAAGCACAATTTTAGATCAACCAGAAGCAAGAAAAGGGAGAAAAAAACACTCTAGCCATTTCTTCAGCTTAGTTGTTGTCATCTCCACTGCAGTGGTCAAGTACTGTTCCCTCCTCCCCTACTTTCCTAGCATTCCAGCAATAATCTTTCCCTAAGCATCTTTAATATTAACCCTGCAAAGGTTAAATTTACTGCTAGCTGTTTGAGTAAATGTGCCATGAGAAAAAAATGGTGGAGGGGGGAAATAAAAAAAAGTAACAATTTTGTGTTTTGTGGTTGTTGTACCTGCATATATAGTAAAAACTGACATAAAACCTTATATGCTTTTAATTTCATAAATGCTAGAAAATCATCCAAACCAGGGAAAGCTACAAAGATAAAGTGTTAGAACTCAATTTCCTTACTTTTTGCCACTGGTGAATGGGTTAAAATTTAAACTCTTTGAGTACTGGAAATAGAACAAGTCTCCAGTACTAAAGATTTTTACTTATTGGAGCCTCTGGACAAAGGGAGACAACATGGAAAAGAAGCAATATCCAGACAGAGATACACCTTGGAGGTTTTAAAAAGCAGTTTTCTGTTTGCTGATGAGCTCTTATAAAAGATGTCTGGTTATCAGAGGCTGTTGGTTTTCCAGCGTGCTGCATAATTTTGAGTACATACATTTGGATAAGACCAAAAGGGCTTAGGAAAGCTTAGCTTGTCACTTAAATTTGGAAAACAGCTGTCTGGCCCTGCAGCATCTTGGCTTTGCTGCTGCTGAAGAAAAGTTTCTGGCTTCTTTGGAAATTCTAACTCCACAGACCCTAATTGCCTAGACAAGACTCTAAACTAAAACCTAATATCGTCTGCTGTGAGCTGTTTCAGCATCAGAATGTGCTGTGCTGAACTGAAAGCAAGCACAGGCTCAATGGATAGGACTATGACTCTAGGACCACTGTAAATTTAGGACACTTCTCTGTGGGGCCTGAAACTGATAACATCATGGATGTTGTCTATACCATCTGGGTCATATACTAATGTCCACGGAAGAGTTTGTTTTTTGATGGGACCATCTAAAATCAAGCTGCTGATTGACTTATATTTGATACAGAGACTAACTGTATTCCTAACTTGTGATTCCTGCCAAAAGCTACAAGTTAGGGGAGGACATATCACAAAGAGTGTGACCATTTTGCCCACTGTTGACAGACTGACTCTTGACTTCCTTAGGGGGATATGTCAACTGTTGTTGACTTGTGTTGACTTCCCAGACTAGATGCAGTTTGGAACACTGGACTAATACATAGCTTGACTCTACTTTTCTTACCTTTCTCCTGGTACACATACTTTAGAAAGATACCTGGATTATTAAATACTGCTGTTCTCAAAAAGGAATTGATCTTTTCTGGGCTGCTCACTAGATAAATGAACAGGATGAAAGGGATGGAAGGTTATGTAAACTCTTTTTGAAAATTTTTCATAATTCAGGATTTTGTCCCGACCAATTCCTAAACATGATGTGTCCTTCTGGTTAAGCTGTATAAAATCAATTTTCTATAAAAATCTTTTGTTCTTCCTGCATATATAATCCTTCCAGAAGAAAGACTGGATAAGAGTCAGGGATGATTAAAAAAACAAAAATTGTAATTGCTAAATGGGACACACTAGTTTTGTAACAAAGGAGCAAAACAAAACAAAACAAATACATGGCATCTAGGAAAGTGCAGGGGATGGAGGAAGGCATTAAAGATCATGGCTTTTCAAAACTGTCCCTGGGAACTTTCCCCTCTTCCTGAAGGAAAACTCCTCATGCTACCTTTCCAAGCTTCTGGGAATGCTCTGAATTCAAACTCACTGCTGAGTCTACAATCACACATGACAATGGTGACATGAGACAGCAGGGGGTGGCCCCAACTCCTACCCTCCACATAGAATACCCTATGATATTGTCTACACTTATGAGGTGAACGGACTGGTGTCATGGACAAGCAAAACTGTTTGAGACTGATAGCCTGAGGCAGCCCCTCTGAAACCAAGGGCTAAACTAAATTATTTGGACTGAGAACCCAAGGGTGAGAGTTACCACAGTGGGCCTGACTAATGTATGTTTGTTCCTCTTGGGGTGCTCTAACAATTGGTTATCTTGTTTCCAGGGGCGCTATGTGTGTGTGCCCTTTGGGACTGTCATTTCTTTTTCTTTTCTATTTTATTACTTGATTTGATTTTATTTATTTCTGGGGAACTGTATTTCTTGTGTGTGCCCTGATATTGTGACACTGCCTCAGCCCTGGAAGGCATTCAGGTCAGCTTCAACTTAGCCAGAATTGTGCTGTACTTAAATTGATGCTTTGGGCCAGGTAAAAACAAACAAACAAACAAACAAACAAACAAACAACTGTCACTACAGAAACTTAAGGAGGAAGTCATTTGGCTCTCTAAGACAGATCTTAATTGTTAATGGGATTTGTTTTAACTGGCTAAGTCCAGGATCCCTAAAAAACTTAACTGATACCAATATTGCAGGTTGTTCTCACCCTGAATGTAGGGTTCTACTGATCATAATTTTTCTGTAAAGTTGCCTTGGTGAAGAGCAAAGTGGGTGAAATGGCAACTGACATGGTCACAAGGTCCAGGAACACCATGGATGAAGGAAATGGTTAAGAAGTAGGGGTCCCACCCTGGCCTGTCCCAGTTCACGGGGCAGCTGCTGCTTGGGCCCCACCCACCATCATCCTGGAAGTGATGCCACCCATTGGGGCCAGACCTCCTGACTCACCTGAGAGAATGTAGAAAAGTGGGTTTATGCGTGTAATTTCCTGATTTTTATGTGTTGCCTCTAGTTTTTTAAAACATCATGTAGACATCAAATCTAAGAGGCCATTAACTGTAATATTTAATAAACAATTATTAAAGATAAAAATGAGCAAAGGGGGTAATCTGTGCAGAAAAGCATTAACAAAGGAGGCCTGACTGCTATTCATTAAAAGGCTGGCCTTTGGCTGGTGTCTGGGAACTTGATTTTCAGCACGGTTCCCACTGATTCCCAGAACTGATAGGAGTACCTCACTAAGCCTAATATGTTTGTGCAAACAACTAAGTTTATGCTGATTATTTGCCTTCCTTCTGGCATTCTGGAATTTTGGGATGTGCCAGGCAAAGGTTACCTGTTTCTAGTGATCAGACTTCAATAACAATTCTGTCTACTGAGTCCCTAATACTCGTCCTCACTTGGCAACATTTCACATGGGCTGTTTCAAGTCATTGCAGGGGGAATTAAGCTCATCCTGTGTGACTCTTCTGGGAGAAGTCCCTGGGAAGCTTTGCCTGGTTTCTCCTGGATTTCACCCTATGTACCTTTTCTCTATGCTGATTTTGCTTTGTATCCTTTTGTTGTAGTAAATCATAGTCATGAGTATTAACTGTATGTTTAGGCTGTGAGTCCTACTAGAAAATCATAGAACCTGGAGGTGGTCTTGGGGACCCCCTGACACATTATATAAAAATGTTTTCTGGTTAGGATTAAAACTATAGGCTTTGGAGGTTGAAATTACTATGCAGACATGTAATATAACGTCTCCTAGCCCCAGCTGTCTTATTCGTAAAATGGGGCTACTATCTATGCCTTAGGGTTTGTATAAAGATTAAATGAGAGAATACTTTCTGAAGTGTCTGGCACAGGGTCTGACAGAGTACAACATTAATATAACTGTTTATTTAATTCCCCTGTCTGACTGAGAGCTGGAAAAGGCTGTAAGAACCGGAGATCACCAAATCAGTCACAAAAATTTCAAAGAAAACTTTCATATCTGATATCCACACACTTTTGGAAGGCTCAGACCCAACTCGTCTTGAAACTAAGCAGAAATTTGCACCAAGACATTTTATTGGAAACATCTTTGTTGTGTAGTCACATCTCCATGCTATCCCAACCAGTGGACTCCGTGACATGGAGGGAGGAGAGAATATGCTTCCTTATAGCTAAGTATGACTGAAAGTGAGATGGTGTGGTTTTAACCTATACACAGTGCCCTGCCCAGGGCATGTCCATTTGGTGAGTTATGTTATTCTCTCCCAGCACAAGTCCTACAAATCTTAAAGGATTATGTGTCCTGAGTACCTACCATGCCCTTGCCCTCAAATCATCTTACTTAATTCTTACAAACACCTCATACATGGCTATTACTATCTGCCTTTACAGGTGAAGGAACCAATTCAGAGAGGTTATATAACTTGCTGAGTTCCACCTGGTTAACTGGTTCTTTATGTCATCATGCTGTCTCCTTGTCAAGATGCCAATGCTCAGAACACATTTTTCCTGCACTGGGGGACTGTAATAAATAGAGGACTTCTTCCTAAGAAGGGTCTTACTAACACAAGTGACAAAGGGCAGGACATGCTCATATTAAAAATGAGAAATGTGTCTAAAAACTTATTTTTTAAAGGCTAGAGACAGGTTAAAAACAGTGACTTTCTGGAGAAGGATCAAAGAAATTCAGCATTCCTAAATCAAATGGCATGCCATCTGTCGTTTACTATGTGTTTTCATTATCACTTCTGATCTTATCATCGCAATGTATCTGTGAGGACACATGACATGATCCTCACTTAAAAGATGAAGTAACTGAAATATAAAAAGAGAAATAATGTACTCAGTGTAACTCAGCAAATAGATGGAAGGGCCAGCATTAGAACAAAGATCTCTCTGACTCCAAGTATAGAGGGAACAGAAGAATCTATGGAACCATTTATCAAAATACTACTCAGTCCAGGTGTTAGTAGACTACATACAAGCATCTCTCTAATCTTCCCCTTGTTGCCTGCATTTTTATCTCATTTTAAGTACTGCAGCATTCCCTGACTATTCTTCTGGCTTCAGTCTTTCTCCATGTCAGTTCACCTTTCCAGGAGCCAGTGAAATATAACAGAAAGAATCAGCACCTTCATATTTAATTTCTGCCTCCTGGCTATATGGTCTTGGTCAAACCATTTAACTTCCAGTTTTAGTTTCTGTATCTGTAAAATGGAAACATTTGCCTGGTGTAATAGATTTTGGACATGGGTTTGAAATCTGATTCTTTGTGCCTTTAATTTTTCAGCTATAAAGTAAGGGTAATACCAATCTCATAGGGTGGTTGTAAAGATTCAATTAGATGATACCTGTAAAGTGCATAGCAGAATTGACTGATACACAGTGGGAATTCAATAAATGGTAGATATCATTAGTATTACTTCACAGGTTGTTTGCTTCATTCCTTCAAGAGACATTTACTGAGCTTCAATTAGGTTTCAGGTACTGTTCTCAGTGCCAGGTATATAGCAGTTAACATATAAAGTTCCTGCCTTCAAAAAGCATTCATTCTAGTAGGTGGTAGACAATAAACACTGAAATATCTATTATATGTTCCATATAATAGATACATATATATTACATTGCTATCAGTTCACTGGGGAACAAGAAAGCAGGTAAGAGGCATAGGAGTTGCGAGTCTGGCAGGGTGTGGGAGGTGGGGGTAGAGAAGAGGGAAGAAAGACATTTTGTATGGGTTGGTCAGAAGAAGCCTCATTGAAAAGGCACTATACAGGAAGGAGTAAGGCATGAACAAAACAGATATCTAGAGGAAGAAAACTCAGTGCAAGGCTCTGAAATGGGAAAATGTTTCGTGGTGCTTCAAAAATAGCAAGGAATGCCAGGGAGTCACATCAGGGAGGGCCTTTCAAAACCTTGAACTAGATGGGGAGTCATTATTGGTTTTGAGAAGAGAAGTCACATGATCTGCCTTATCTTAAAAAAAAATCACTCTTAGTTTTTTAGAAAAAGAGACTGAAGTGGAGGTGCATGGATGGAGATGGAGTGGTCAGTTAGGACACTATTACAATAGTCTAGACAAAAGATTATAGTGGCTTGGACTAGGGTTTAGTTGAGGCTGTGAGAAGTAGATTCTGGATATATTCTGAAGGTAAAAAACAGAATTTGCTTATGAGTTAGGAGGAGAAAAGATAAGAGGAGTCATGGATGACTCCAAAGTTTCTGGCCTGAACAAAAAGACTGAGGTTTTCATTTAATGAGAGGAGGAAGACGATGGGGGAGCAGGTTTGAGAGAGGGTAGCAATCAGGAGTTCGCTTTGACTATTTTTAATTTGAGATGCTGATTACATATAAAGTAGCGATGATGAACAGGCAGTTGTGGTTTCAATGTCTGGAGTTCAGGAGCAAGGTTGGACTAGATATACACTTAGGAGTTGTAATTGTATGAATGATAATGAAAGTCGTAAGACTGAATGAGATCATCTAGATAATGAGGGTAGAAAGAGAAAGGACCAGAGGACTGACACTTATTGAGTACCTACTATGTGCCAGACAATTTAATTTTTAAATTAGGTAGTAATGTATGAGTAATTATTCTTACTTTGAGGATAACCAAGACAGCCATATCATTCCTTTGCCCAACAAACTTTACATGGAATAAAGTCAAGCTTCCTTGACGGGTATTCTAAGTTTTTTTTTATTTTTTTTATTTTTTTTATTTTTTTATTAATTCATTGGGTATTCTAAGTTTTATACAATCCTCCTTCTGCCTTTTTCTCAGAACTTTACCACACAAACCCTGTATTTCAACCAATCTGGTCTACACCCCACCGTCTATCCATGCCTCACGCTTTCCAGCATTAGCTTCTTTCCTTAAGCTGTCCTGGCTGCTGGACAATGTTCTGTCCTCATTAGCCCATCAAAAATCCTAACCTCAAAGTTTTGTTCAGCTGCTACCTCCTTTACAAAGCCTTTCTTGGTCACCCAGGCCAGCAGGGATCTTGGCCAACTCTGGTGTCTATTGCTCTTTTTGTCTGATGACTCTTTAGGATCCAATGCATGAATTGCACTATGAGGATTATTTGTAGGAGAGGCCAGGGTATTTTCAAAGGCAAGGACCATGTCTTATTTCTTAGCACTTAACACAGTGCCTAGCAAAATAAAAGTTGGTTAGATAAGCAGAGTGTCAAATACAAGTAAAGTGTACATTTTACCTTCATCTGGCTGTGATCTAGGAATAGGAATTATAAATGTGAAGAAATCAGAGATGATGAAATCTTTTCAAATAAAACTAAGATTGATTTACACATTGAAAGTATTTTTCTAGATGATAAAATACCTTACTAATTTATTTCTTACCTGGCTGAGGAAGCATAATGGCAAAGGGATTAAGAATATGGACTCTAGAGCAAGCTTGTCCAACCTGCAAGCCTAGGGGCCGCATGTGGCCCAACACAAATTTGTAAACTTTCTTAAAACATAAGAAAATTTTGCACGGACCTTTTTTTTTTTTTAGCTCATCAGCTATTGTTAGTGTTAGTGTATTTTATGTGTGGCCCAAGACAATTCTTCTTTTTCCAATGTGGCCCAGAGAAGCCAAAAGGTTAGACACCCCTGATCTAGTCCCTCACTTAGGTTTATTATCTGGTTGTGATATTTACTGTGACACTGGGCAAATTACTTAATCTTTTTCATGCCTGAGTCCCCCCATCTCAGTGAGAATAGTATGAATATTCACCTTTAGAATGGTTTTTAGGATTAAATTATATAAATTAGAATAGTGCCCAGTAGAGTAAGCTCTCAAAAACTATTATTAAAAAACGTCTTATTTGGAACATTTGGTTGTTGGATGATCGCCATGCTTATTTTTTGTACTGAGACAGTACAAACACTTTTATATACACTGCCTAATTTGAGCCATTGGTTCTGGGAGAAGAATTACTGTTCCTATTTTATAGAGAGGACAGCTAAGATTTAGAAAGAGGGTGTGCCTTGTTCAAAGTTGTACAGCTAATAAATGATCTTTTGATTCAGTCTAATATTCCTTCCTCTGTAGCACTGCTCTCCCTTTATCCCACCTCCTCAGTTATTCCAATGATAGAGAACCCTGTACTATGACTTGTATGTAAAGCATTGATTCAGTATGTAAAGCATTGTTAAGGCATAGAATGTTTCATTTCATTACTTAAGAACAATGAAAACTTAATTACTTGGAAACTAATACACTTAAACAAAATAAATAACCTGAAGAAATATAAAGTACCCTTCCTAGAAAGAGTATTTTTTTCCCTTTAGACAGCTGTTATAACAGATTAGAGTTTTACATAGAGGCCTATTAAAACAGCAGCTATATTTTTCTTTAAACCTTTTGGTATTTAGTTTCTTTTGTTGTAAATGTTATATAAACAGTTTGCCAAATGACTTCAACCCATAAACACAGTGTCCAGAGCATTTTTCCTTTCACCGCTTTTGAAAATGAAGCAATTGAGAAGCTTAGGCTACAGTTCTGAATGTATGCTCTCAAGCAAGGCATTTCACCTCAGGCCCTCACATTCCCCACTCACTGACTGGCACAATACCACTAGTCTTGCTATGTCCCAAAGCCCATAAGAAGAGTGAGGTAACTCTGTGAATGCATCATGCATGTAAGATCTCTTGGTTTCTTTCAGTGAAGAAGTTTATTGCGGCTTAATGGTGGGATGCGCGTGGTGGAGAAGTAATGAGAGGGAGAGAGAAGAACTGAGTGGCAAAAGGAGATGGGTGATGTTGTGAAGGATTCTGTAGGCACTGGTAAGAAGTTTGGACTTTTTCTTACAGGCCATTAGAGCCACTAGAGGCTTTTAAGTAGGACAGAGATGAGATAGGACCAAATCTATGTTTCAGAACAGTGCAGAGGATGGGTGGGAGGTGGGCATGCAAGTCTGGAGTCGCAGATGAATTAGAAGTCCTAGGTTTCATGTGGGCTATGAAGACTTGGGCAGTGATATGGGGGAAAGGAGAAAAAAAGAACAGATTTGAGAGAAGTTTAGAGGCAGAACTGACATTGTGACCAACTAGATATGAACTGCATCCCATTCCAGAGTCACAGTTCTTATTCTCCAAATCTTGATCATTTAGGAACTGGGAAATCTTAAATAATTAGATATGGTGATATAAATTCCTGAAGGAAATGGAGCAAGCTCAGCAGAGTAATTTTAACATCTATTTCACTGATTAGATGCTTCATTGTGCTTATCTTGAAAACATAGATTTTAAGATATAGGCATTAAAATTTTTCCTTTGGTTCTGTTCTGTTTTGATTTTTAAATCAAACTTAGTCTAATGTAAATTGAAAATCAATCCCACTGCAATATTAGAGGCATTAACACATGTAAGTCACTGAAATGCAGAAATATTTTTAAATATTGGTGCTTGGAGCTGCAATTTATTGCATTTATTATGTAGTATCTAATGCTTATTTTCTAGTTCTACTGTCCTATGGCTCTAATTTTAAAGTGGAATGCTATAATCTATTAATAAATTTGTAAAAGGAGTCAACAATCTTAAAATGCAATGGCCGTAAGAAAACCTGGGTTTTAGTGTCAGCCCTGCTATTATAATTGACCGTGTGACTTAAAGAAAGCACATCATTTTACCATGATTTGATTCTCCCATTTGTAAAATAGCATCACTGGCGTTGGTATCTCTGAGATCCTTTGCAAATATGAGATATTACAATTCCAATGATACATTCTTAAATCTGGGTTAGAGCATTTGGATATTTTTAACATAAATAGCCATTATTGCTCTAGAGAGAGAATTCACTGCTCTCATGTTTTCTTGACCTATAAGCCTTTTCCACCATTTCTGCCTCTCTCCACTTACAATAATTATATAATAGCAGATATATTTATTATGTGGTAGGAACATAGTAGTTTATATTCATTTATTTAACACCTACTACAACTCTCTGAGCTAGATATTATTTCTCTTTCAAAGGTGGAGAAATAAAAGTTCAGCAGGGCCAAGTGCATTGTCCAAGGTCATACAACAGGTATATAATGGAGTGGGATTCAGATAAAAATCTAACTATGATTAAAACTTTTACTTTTAACTATGCTATTCTGTTTCTACTCATCCAACGTTTCTATGTGTAATGCTTGGTTCAATTTTATTTCCTTTATAATGCCTTCCTTTATCACTGCAGGGTGAAATTAACTATCCTTCCAACTGTGGGTGCAGTTTGTAATGTGTTTGCTTTAGATGTATGTTTTCACTAGAATGTGAACTCTTCAAGGTCAGTAACAGTTTCTTTTATTTTGTGTCATTAGCGCCTGGTATGAAAGCTGGCAGCGTGGTTGCTCAGCAAATATTTTGCTATACGAAAGAACAAATAAATGAATGAAATGCTGATTAAAGTACTCACAGTTCCCTGTGGTAGGAAATAGGGTATCTTGTATTACTAATGAAGTCAAATGTCATTCAGCAATAGCATCTAGATACAGACTAAGTTCTACAAGGGTAAGGACTAAATCAGGAACACAGTGCTGAGCTTACTGATTAACATAATGAAGGTGGATGGGTGACAGAGGAAGAAATCTGTATATCCTGAATTTTTAAGTCATCCCTCCACCCTACCACCAGTTCATGTAAACAAGTGTTTACCGAGTGCCAACTCTATGGAAAACCCTGCTAGAATCTTGTTTATACTCCTGTTCCTTTAAACCAGGAGTGTCCAATCTTTTGGCTTCCCTGGGCCACATTGGAAGAATTGTCTTGAGCCACACATACAATACAGTAACATTAATGACAGCTGATGAGGAAAAAAAACAGGTAGCCAAAAAAACCCCACCACCACCAACTCATGTTTTAAGAAAGTTTACGAATTTGTGTTGGGCTGTATTCAAAGCTGTCCTGGGCCGCATGTGGCCTGTGGGCTGTGGGTTGAACAAGCTTGGTTTAAACATTAGAGAAAGAAAGAAGAAATATTATGAGTTATAGTTACAGAGGGAAAAAAACTTGAAAGCTGGGGGAAAGTATAAATATATCAGTTCCTTGCTTTAGAATACATGTAAAATATATGATACTGTATTTCTGAATGCATGATTGTCTGCTTTGGGGGTTCACATCTATAGATCTAGAGGAAGAAATGTTCTTGGGACAAGAAAAGGGGCTCACATAAGTGTGATTATATGAGATGGGGCACACAAGTCACCAGTCCTGAAGCTAACCTGCCACTTTCAGCCTCCTTTCCTAGTGCTCACCAATTATTTTATAAATAGAAAAGACCTCACTTTCCAGTTGTAGGCAGAGCTTCTCGGAGTAATGTGGATACAAGTAGGCAAAAGAAGAAAAATCGAGGAAGCATAAAAAATGAGAAAGGGAGAGTAGAAAGAAGGGAGAAAGGATAAAAAAGGTAAAATAGGATTGGAAACAAGGGGAGAGATAGGAAAAGGAGTAGGAGAGAAATGGGAAGAAGAAGGTTGGGGGATATGGACAACCTCACATTGAGTGGCTGTGGGCCACTGCAGCTCCAGAAGGGAATTGGGGGGGGGGCTGGTAGGGGCTCCTTACTCTGACTTTGAGGCAGGGTGAGTAGTAGCAGGGGTCAGTGTCATTCCTCAGTTTTTAGGACTCAACTACCTCACTAGCAACTACCTTGCAATACTCAAGCAAGGTAAATAGGCCACTACTGTTCACATGGCTCTAGCAAATCAGTTCTGGAAGTGAATACTATTTCTTTCCTTGGTAGCTGTTATTAGCAAAATAGAGAACAAAATAACAAAAACCAACAAATAACTGAATGGGCTTAGCATCTTGACAATCAGCTTTTCTGGGGAAGGCCTGTGTCTGCCGCTATTCTGGTCACCCCACAGTGTTCAGTTCAGTGGTAGAACCACCAGACATTTAGTAAATAGTTGGACAGCTGGGAAATCTTAACATGAACTACTGTTTTGGTTGGGGGGCGGGGGTGCAGAATGTTTAACAGATCCTTTGGTGACAAACCAGTCTCTGCTTTGTGGAGAAAAGGCCGAAGACAGTAAGACTGAGAGTTAAGTCTTAACGTTATTTGTTATTAAAGAGGTGAAGTCTTAAGATGTGCTTTTTAACAGTCTTTAGTTTGACTGTAATTTAAGATGACTTTTACAAATTAGATCCTAATCCTTGCAGACACAGATGGCTGTTACAGAATAGCCTTGCAAAAACACCAGTCATGTGACTTTAGAAGAGCATTCAGGGAAGAATGAAGGGACATTAATTCTCACCCCACTCCTGGCTCTCGGAGGTCTATTGAGTCCTGGGTGGGCTTTCTGGGTTTAGGACTGGGTCTGGAATCTGGGTGGGCCTAGGGCGCCTGTTCTTATTTGGAAGAGCCTCTCTATTGCACTCTGGAGTCAGAGATTTAGGGTCAGACCTGAGGTCATTAACATTTCACAACAGTAACTGAATGCTTAAAGGGGTGAGGCACCATGCTGGGAACTTCAGAGAGACAGACATGAACATGATATGGATTGTCTCTGTAAATAATTATAGGACAAATGCTATGAGAGAAAAATGTACAAACTGCAGTGGTTACACAGGTGAGGAGCTAGGAGCTTGGGAGAAGGGGAGGACTTCTCATAGAGTATGACATTAGAGGTATGCATTAAAAGATGAGTTCACACAGGCCTGGAAAAGTGGGTTGGGTGGATATATACTCAAGGAAGAGAGAACAGAGTATGAAAAAGCACAGGGGCATGAGAGTCTTTTGTGTCTTTAGTGAATAGTGAGCAATCTCTTCTCTCCTGGTGATGGAAATAGGTAATGAGAGGCAGGATTTAAGGTGGGAAAGGTAGGTGTGGACCAGATTTTTGAAGTTTTTTGAAAACATTGTAAAGGGGTCTGTACTTATCCTAGGGGAATTAGGAGCTACTAAAGAGTTTTTAAGCAAGAAATGGGATGATCAAAATGGGATTTTAGAAAAATCACTCTGTGGCAAGTAACTTCAGATTGATCAAGGACGATAAAATGGAACTGTGATAGGTGGGAGCTCTTGATTTTTCTTACAGAAACAAACCTTTGATTAGACTTTCCTCTGGGCAACTGGACCAAACTTAATCTAAACTGACCTTTGGAAGGGGGACAGAGGCAGAAATGAAGTAAGGTGTGAAAGGAATACTGGGAGATGAGACTGTTAACCAGACTGAAGAGTGTTCTTTAGCAGTGTAGAACAAAGAGTGCATGACTGAGGTCTAAATTAAGAATAAGTTTTCTCTAAGACTAAGTGACCAACCATCTGTTTGGGGCTAATTCATACTGATAACTTAACACAGTCTCCATTGAAAAGGCTAAATTCTTGGTCAGTAGAGCTCAAGGGAGGCAGGTAGCATGCCCAAGAACCCTATGAATTTCACTTCAAAGTTCCCCTGCTTATTTACAACAGCAACTTGCCACAGTCTACATTTTTAATTGTGGAAAGACATCATTGATACTGATCATAAAACTCAGATCCTTTAAGAGACTGCTTATCCCTACTCCATCCCCAGTAGTCAGGTTTAAAAATTAATTTGAAAGAAGTGAAACTTTAATTTTAAAAGCTGGAAAAGTCCTTAGACTCCATCTCTTGCGGTACTTCCATTTTACAAATGAGGCCTCAGAAAGGGAGTGAAAAAACCAAGGGCTGAGATCTTAAAAGTTTTCATCACAAGAAAAAATAATTAGTAACTATGTATGGTGTTAACTAGATTTATTGTGGTGATCACTTCACAATGTACACAAATAATGAATCATTATGTTGTACACCTGAAACTAATGTAAAGTTATGTCAAATTATACCTCAATTAAAAAACTAAACAAAACAAGGGTTGAGAAGGACTAATTTAACTCCTAAGTTTTTTAAGTTCTTCAAGGTGAGATGTTCATAATAGAACATAACTATGAGAACCAGGCTGATCCTGAAACTCTTGGTAGTGGCTCTTTTCTAAGTGTTCACATAGTTAGAGTTCAACTTCAGTGTCAGAATTTAAGGTAGTTTCTTACTTAGCTGTGTGGTCCCCAGAACATGTGCTTGCATGTGTTGCCTTGTGCATGCTTGTGGATCTTATAGTATAACGAAAAGGAAGAGTTCAGAGCAGTAGGTGGGACTAGTTAGAGAGGGGCCAAAGGCCAGCATCTGGGGTCCATGCTAGTTTCCTTGATTTAGGCCTAAGTGGTAGAATCCTCATCCCACATGGGGGACTTGTGACTGAGTGATGAAGCTAAACATACCAACATTGGTTTCTGTCTCTATCCTGAAAATCGGATGATGTGAGAGACTAAGATGAACCTTCACCAAATTTTTGGTCTTTGTGTTTAGATCAAGTCCAGGTTCCAGACCTATTACTAGATCATAATGGAATCACAGAATCTTGAGATTTACTATATATCTTAAAGGCAAGCTAGTCCAAGCTCCCATATAAAGTAGGAACAGTAGGAATGAATCTTTACACACACACACACACACACACACACACACACACACACACACGGGCTGTCTGGAAAGTATCCAGCCTTTTAATATAAAAATAGAGGCATTTACCTTTTTTTCTGGACAGCCCTTGTATATCCATTATTGCTCAAAAGGGAAAACTCAGTAGTGTTGGGTTACCTCCAATAATAATAAAATCACTACTTTACAACACAAAATATTTCTTAGAAAATATTTTCTTACATTGGACCAAATTTGCCTCCTATAACTTTCACGTCATTGGTCCCAGTGCTGTCATTGGAATCCTGCAAAGTCAGATTTCTCTTTTTCATGGCAAGTCTTCAAGTAGCTGAAGACAACAATCACATTTCCTGTGTCCTTTCCTTCTCTAGGAGAAATGTTCAAGATGATATGATTTCTAGTTTCCTCACCTTAAATATCAGCCCTGTTCTATACATGTTCCTATTTCTTCAGGCTTCAGGATGGAGTTTCAGCATGGAGCCCAAGGACTCTTTCAGGGGTAGATTATCTTAGTACAGAGTTGAATAGTTTTTCTCTTGTTGGGATCATGGGATTATACCTCTAAAAATGCAGCTAGCTTTTTGTTGGCAGCCACAACACATTACTAAAGTATATTCAGCTTAATTCAACCATAACCTCTGCTAATATATGGTCTTTCTATCCCAAACTTGAGGAACTGATTTTCTAAACCTAATGCAGAAAGTCTCTCTATCTCTTCATATTTCTGTAATATTGCTCTAGGTTCATTTTTTGTCTATTGTTTTAGTATTTTAAGGTCTTCTTAAATCTTTTCAAAATCCATAAATCTGATAAAGTCTTCATTTAGTTGCTAATAAGCATAGTGAGTAATAATTAAATAGGGAAACTCTTGGCTCCCTCTAGGGACAGGGCAATCTCTTAGTCAACATCTTCTAGACACACCATTTAATCAGCAATGAATCTACCTAACTACAGATTTATCTCTCTACTTTGATTCAGAATACTATGGAGATTATTAAATAGCTTGCTCAAATACAGATACACAGTGAATACAGGTCATATTCCCCAACTTCCCAAGCTAATAAGAGCTATC
Source organism: Lyroderma lyra (assembly GCA_004026885.1). Classification (NCBI taxonomy): domain Eukaryota; kingdom Metazoa; phylum Chordata; class Mammalia; order Chiroptera; family Megadermatidae; genus Lyroderma; species Lyroderma lyra. Next base: position 185,150 of record PVJL010001845.1, read on the forward strand.
AAATCACAAAATATTTCTGGTTTAGCATAACTTGTTCTTAGTAAACCTATAATCATTGACCCTGATCTAGCTATTAAACTGTTAGGCACACAATTTTCAGATCTACAATGAGGTGTACAGAGATGAAATCTTGGGAAAGACTATGAATGCTGGAATAGGGGAAATAGCTAGAGGGAAAAAGACCTAGTACCAAACTTCTTACTAACACTACTGGGCACATGTCTGCTGGCCTGGGAAGCCATACCTTCTCCAAAGGCTGAGTAGAGAATGGTGTGCAGAACAGTGAAGAATTCCTGGGTGTGTGGTCTTGTAGCAGGCTGTATCATGGGTCTTTCCTTGGACTACTTTGTCCAGCCCTAATGATGGGGTATCTCCCATCTGGACACACTTCCCAAGACAGGCGTGGGAACTTACGTCTCTCCTAGGAAAGGTACTCAGTAACTTGAACTCGTCCCATGGAAATCCTTTGGAAGCTACAAAATCAAAGACAATCTGCAGCTTATTGCTGGCCAAGAAACGCCGCTCGAGGAACTCGCCACTGGGGGTCCGGATCCGCAGTTTGCTCACAGGCTCAGCATCTTCTTCCTTTGGCTCTGGAGGCAGGGCCTGCTCTAAGGAGAGCCGGATGGCCTAGGGAGGGCAAAGAACAGGTGTTAAACTATGTGCTGGATGCAACTGTGAGGAGAGGTGGGGAAGAGAGACTAAGAAAATGCTGCTGTTTTCTACAAACTCATCAAAAAATTACTGCCTGTTTATTAACCAAGCCTAATGCTTGAACAGTGAGTCATGTTTTTCATTTACTTAATATTAGCCCAATAGGCAATTAATTAAAATAAATCCCACCCTGATGACATATGTTATTAAATTGATAGGTATTGCCATTGAAATGTAATTTAATTGTTTTTTTACTTAAGGGCTCAGGTATCTGTAATTGAGGAAATAGGTATCAAATACCCAGTTGCTTCCTTTCTAGGATATGAATTAAGGCTATTAGAAGCATTTACTACACACACACACACACACACACACACACGTGCGCGCATGCCTATTTATATTTGAAAAACATACATTTCCTAAGTGTTAATAGAAATGACTTAAGAGTTTGTGAAATACTGGATAATATAATGACATCAAAATGGGATGAAAAGATTCTGTATGGGGTGATGAAAATTTCTGGAAACAGATATGGTAATAGTTTACATGCAGTGAATGTAACCACTGAACTGTACACTTACAAATGGTTAAAAAGGCAAATTTCTGTTATATATATTTTGCTACAATAAAAACAATGGGCTAAAATATAATGGAAATAATTTAAAATAGGTTTACTGGAGGCAGGGACCATGGTGCTTGCCACTAACTTGCTGGAAGGTTTGGCCAAATCCAGATTGGTCCAAACCCTTCATTTTACAGGTAAGAGTACAGACGCAAACAGGTGGAGTAAATTGTTGGGAAACTAATGGCTACAGCTCTGCTAGAACCCAGGTTTCCTAGTTCTCAACTTACAGTATTGTTTCACATTCATGAAACAATTGGAATGAGGTTAGAATGTCTCTAACGTGGGAATCTATGGCAGAAATTCACTAAAACTTTTTTGTTTGTAGCACTTTGGGGCGTTCCTTAGGTAGGTAAGCCTGGCCCTAGCAATCTTAGCTTCACAGTTACATTCTGTTCCTGGTTACTCTGACATTTCAATGTTCCCAATTTGTTAGCAGTACAAAAACAAAAATTCCCCCTAATTAGTCTACAACTATTATAATTAAGTACATCAGTGAGAGAAATTGGGGTTTATGTTCTCTAAGTCCTCTTGGCAATTTTCAAAGTTGGTGTCACTCTTCAAATTGGGAGGAAAACATAAGAAAACTCTATTAAACAACTCTTAGATCAAAGGAGAAATATAAATAAAAATTACAGAATATCTAGAAAATAAAGATTGTTGAAGTGCTTCATGTTGGAATTTATGGGATTCATCTAAAGGAGTGCTCAGAGGAAATTCATAGCCTCAAAATTCTTATATTATTCAAAAGAAAAGAATAAAAATAAGTAAATTAAGAATTATACCAAAAAAACCAAAACCAAAAACAAAAAACACCTAGGGAATAATCCTGATAAAATAAAGAGAAAGAAAGCTGAAAATAAAATAATTAATACAGCCAAAACCATAAAGGAATTCATTAGAAGAAAAGAAAACCCTAGTTAACCAATAATAAGCTGGTTCTTTTTAAAAAAATAATAAACTTCAACAAATAAACTTCTATAAATAAAAAGATGTCCATGAAAATGGTAACCTATAGAGGGTGAGGAAAATAGGATGGAAGGCATGACAGTATTTTCTGAATATGCCTTTTTATATTTTGGACTTCTGACTTATATAAATGCATTATCTGTTTTAAAATGTGTTTAAAATAACCAACAGGAAAACAAAGTTTGCCCAGACACCAGTATGGATAAGAAATTAATTTGTGTCATTTAGGAGGATTTGATTGATTCTAATGCCAAAGTATTTTTTTTTTTAAAGCATTAAAAATTTCTGTAGTGTATAGGGAAAGCTAGTCTTTTCTAGGACACTGAGGCCATTTTCCTTTTGGAGGCACTGGGTATGCCACCTGCCTTTAGGGAAAGATGGGCATTAATATATGACATATGTAAAGTTCCTAGTGTGGTGTCTGATACATAATAGCCTTCAGGTTAATGGTTGCTTAAGTTGCACTGGTTAAATAGTCCTATATTCTCATTTTTTATTAATAATATGAGGAAGCTGATATCCAGAAATGGAGACATAAAAAAATATAGTTCAAAAATGAGAAAAACAGTTGAACTATTTCCTTTCACCTTTTTTTTTCTTATTTTTGGATAGCATGAACCAAAGTTTACCTAATCTTAGTGTTCTGGGTCAGCAATGAGTTTCAGCTGAATATTTTCAAGTATTAAACTACTTTAGTAACACTATCATCTATTAATAACCCAAATAGATGAGCCTGTGTATATCAAAATTAAATCCCAGTTGCACTATATATATTATAGCATTCCCTATATTGTACCACAGTTATTTCTTTAATGTCTGGTTTTTCCATTAGCATGCAAGTTCTGTTAGGGTGTGGGAACATGTCTTACTTCTTACTCCAGGTGTTGTGCAGAGCACAAAAGAGACACTCAATATGCAGTAAGAGATGGAATAAACTAACATGTTAACTAAAATATTGCATGTGAAAGTGTTTAGTATGGTGACAAGCACACAGTAGGTGCTCAGCATATGCTAAAAGAATCTGAGTCTCATGGGCTCTACTAGTAACAAAAAATTGATCATTATGAGTTTCCTTTCTCTGAGGTCCAGCTCCCTCCAGCATCAACTGTTTAGGTTAATTTCCTACATATGTGTCCATTAAGGGCTAACCAAGAGTTAAAAAGCATGATTCCTGATTATAAAAGTAATAAAATATATTGTAAAAATATTAAATGATAAGAAAAACACTAAAATTAATTTCTAAATTCACCACGAGATAGCCACTTCTATCATTTGAGTATTTACACCCACTAATATTTTAACCATTTTAAATGTATAATTCAGTGGCATTAAGTACATTTACAATATGGTGTTACCATCACCACTATCTATTTCTAAAACTTTTGCATCACCCCAAACGGACATTCTCCATTAATTTTTTATGTATATTTTATGTAAATATACTTAAACATTTTTTACAATATTTGAATCAGTGTTATATTGCATAAAGCTTTACCTTCTGTTCAAAGCCATGTATTTTGTCATTGCTCTAAAGTTTTTATTGAAATATTACGTACTCGTACATATGAAAAAGTGCACAAATCTTAAGTATATAACTTGATACATTTTCAGAAAGTGAACATACTTATATAACCTGTAACACCCTGATCAAGCATCTCAGAAGTTTCTTTTGCCCCTTCCCAAGATTACCTTCTTCATTGTTAATCACTATTCTGACTAATGCTGCAGTTTAAAAACTTCAATCTTTAAACTAAATGTAATTAAGGAATATAATTAAATGTGTAGTTAGAAAACAGGCTTTGGGCACAACAAGAGGTTTGGTTTTTATGAACTTTAGTTACTTCACATAATAGGGCCAATAACATCTTCCTCAAAGGTTTTCATATAAAATGCAGTAATGTTTATAAAACACTTAGCAAGTGCTAACACTTGGCGAGCACTCAATTTATAAGTGCCTAACATAGGACCTCATGCTGTAACACTGTGCTCAACAGCTGACAGTCACTTTCGGTATTTTCATTATTCCCTTTGCACCTACTTCAAATCAGAACTTAATGTGATATTTCCTGGTTTCTCCTCTTGTTCTCCCCTTAATACACCTGCCTGCTTTCTGTTTTGACATTTCCCTGTACAGTATAACAACAGATGCTACATTATTGTCTGAACTCACCCAATTATACTACAGAAGAACAAACAACAGTAGCTCATTACTGCATTCATTGTGTGCAGACAATGCCTGCTCCTCAATGCACCAAGTCTCAGGGCTTTACCCCAGAGTGAAAACAGACGCCAGCTATCCCACACCAGTGGTCCAATGTGGGAAACAATGAAGAAATATTAGGTCAATCAGCAATCTTGGGATCTGAACACCCAAGTTTTACTGGCAAAAAAGAACAAAACTACATCAGTAATTCAGTTTCAAATATACTGGCTAAAGCAAAGGCCTTGTACAAGTAAATACTGTTGTAAAACAATGACAGAAAGGACACCTATACTTGAATAGCAGCCTAGTAAACACCACTGTTAAACTTCCATTTGGTATGCTCAACAAATAGGTTTTTAAATCTGCATTATTTTAGGTTTGTAACAAAACAAGGAAACTTACATAAATTGGAAATATGAACTGATCTTGAACTTTTTGTTTTACTAAATATATGACGATCCAAAAGATTCACATCTGAGGGATGAGAAATGGAGACTTTTTGAAATGAAATTAGGCAGTGAAGATATATACCCAGAAGACTTTCTACACAATTACATTTTAAAAATTTATTGGGGTGACATTGATTAGTAAAAATTACATAGATCCCAGGTGTACAATTCTACATTACATCTCCTCTGTGTTGTATTATGTGTTCATCACTCAGAGTCAGTTCTCTTTCCATCACTGTATATTTGTCCCTGTCCCTTCTCCCCCACCCCTCTCCCCTCTTACCCTCGGGTAACTTCTAAATTATTGACTGTGTCAATGAGTTTTGTTTCTTTGTTGCTTTTGATTTTATGTCAACAATCAAACAAAATTTTTCCATCCCTGTCTCTTACTTTACCCACTCTCCTATTCCTCCTCTTATCTTAAAGAAGCACCTTGAACATTCTTTGTAGTACTGGTTTGGTGATGATGTATTTCTTTTAACTTTTCCTTATCTGAGAAGCTCTTTATCTGTCCTTCAATTTTGAATGCTAACCTTGCTGGATACATTATTCTTGGTTATAGATCCTTGGTTTTCATCACATTGAGTATTTCCTGCCAATCCCTTCTGGCCTGTAAAGTTTCTGGTGAGAAATCAGCAGAGAATCAAATGGGTATCCCTTTATAAATTACTATGTGCATTTCTCTTGCTGTTTTTAGAATTTTCTCTTTTTCTTTAACTTTTGCCATTTTAATTAAGATGTGTCTTGGTGTGTTCTTGTTTGGGATCATCTTGTTTGGGATTCTCTGTGTATCTTGGACTTGTATGTCTATTTCCTTCGCCAGGTTAGGAAAACTTTCAGTTATTATTTCTTCGAATAATTTATTGATCCCTTGCTTTTCCTCTGTCCTTTCAGGAACACCGATGATTCTGATACTTTTCTGCTTAAAATTGTCCTAGAGGACTCTCAAACCATCCTCATTTTTCTGGACTCTCATATCTATCTGTTCTAACTGGGTATTTTCTGCTGGCTTTTCCTGCAAATCACTGCTCTGCGCTTCTATTTTATTTAGTTTGGTGACTTTTATTCCATTCAGTTAAGGTAGTCATTATCTCTGTCTGGTCCTTTATAATGGTTTGTAAGTCTTTTTTAATACTTGCTATCTCTCTGTTGAAATTATCATTCAGTTCCTTAAGCATTTTTATAATCATTGCTTTGAGCTCTGTTTCTGATGGGTCATCTGTCCCCATCTCTTTAATTCTCTGGTTTCTCGTATTTGCAGCCTCTCTTGACTCTATCAGTTGCAGTAAGTAAATACTGTAGTCCTAAGTGAGCAAAGGCCTAAAGGAGAGAAGGTGTTCGCTGCTTATACTGGGCAGGCAGAAGTCTGTGGGGGACAGGCAGTTGTGGCTTTGTTTTCTTCCTGTAGCTCTGGGGGTCATGCAAGGAGTTTGCATGTGATTGCGCCTTTCTGTTCTGGGTTTGCCCTGTGAGCAGATTCTGCCCTGAGCCTTGGGATCTGCTGTCCTGTATGCTGGTCTTTCAAACCATCCTGGTTGTGGGCTGAGAAATGCACACACACAGCCCCTCTCTCCTTCTCCTTTCCGGCTGGAGCACTCGTACGCAGCTCCTCACTACCCAGTCACTAGCCCCCTCCTCTGGGAGCTGGAGGGAAGTCTGGCCGCAGTGTTTTGTGGACCGGTCTGTACCTCCTGGGGCCAAAGTGAGGTGGGTGTGGTATCTCAACGCCCCGCCTATGGGCCTCCTTTCCTCTGTCCTATGGACCAAGTGAGGCCCGGACCGCTCTCCCACCACCTTCTTCTCCCTCCCTCTGCCAGCTGTAGAGTTCTAAGTGGGGACCGTGCAGCCACGTTCCCGCTCTTCCTTTTATTTCTCTTTTGTTTAACTCTCTGCCCACCTGCAGGTACCTAATATGAAGCGTGGATATCCAAGCTGTGATTGGGCATTGTGTAGAGGGCCCTTGGTTGAGGTATAGGTGTTTTATTAGTTGTAATCTCCAGAGGAGTTTTTCAGAGGTCCCTCTCACACTGCCGTTTTGTTGCATCTCCACAATTACATTTTTTACAGGAAGGATAGATAATATACACTTACACCAATCTCTTACAATAAAAATCAAAGACTGGCTAATTTACACACACACACACACACACACACACACACACACTATCTTTTAGGCTTCTATAAATACCCATCAAGTAACAGTTTACAGATGGATGAAGCAGAGTGCAAAATATACTAAAGTTAGCATGCATTAATTCCATGAATTCTTACTGAGCACCTCCTATGTGCCAGGCATTGTTCTAGGTGATGCGAAAGTAGCAGTGAACAAAATAGATGTTTAAAAATCTGTTTACATGGAGCCTATATTTTAGTAGAATGGGAGAAAGACAACAAATACACAGAAAAACATAGTTTGTCACATGGTGATGAGCACTATGGAGAAAGTGCTAGTAGAAGGGAGAGGGGGTATAACTTTAACTAGTGTAAACTTAAGTAAGTAAATACTGTAGCCCTCAGTGAGCAAAGGCCTAAAGGAGAGAAGGAGTCATATGGACGTTTAGATCTAAGAGAAATATTGTAGGCAGAAGTCACAGTAACTGCCAAACCCTAGTGCAAGGCAGCCAATGAGGCTGGAACAGAATGACAGGGTGAGAGAGGGGCAGGAGTGGAAGCTGGAGAGGAATCAAAGGAAAGGGGTGACTGAATCACATATGGTGTTGAGTAGCCCACTTAATGATTTTCCCCCCATTTTTAAGTAAAAGTATAATTTATGTAAAGTAAAATCCATCCATTTTAATGTATAGTTCTGTTAGTTTTGACAAATACATATATCTGCATAACTATCACCACTAATCAAGATAAAGAACAGTTCCATCAACTCCACTCTCCGCAAAAAACTCCCCCATCCCTAGCTTCTGGCAACCTCTATCTAATCTGTTTTCTGTCCCTAGTTTTGCTCTAACAGAATGTTATATAAATGAAATCATAAATATCATTTAAATAGCCTCCTTCATTTAGTGTAATACATTACAGATTCATTCATGTTGTTGAAATATCAGTAGTTTGTTCCTACTTGTTGTTGAGTCATGTAGGAGAAGGGTTAAACCCAGAAGAAGCAGAACCACTGGGTAGAAGCTACAAAGACATAGGTTTCAGTTTAATGTAAAGACAGAGCTGCTCAACAATGGAACTGGTTGCCTCATGAGGTACAACACCTGTGTATTTTGAGGGGATGGTTTGGAGGTGCTCTTTGAGCATACCGACTGTGGTCCTAATGTTTGACACCTAGAAGACATTAAATAAATGTTTAAATGAATGAGGATGAATGGATGGAACAGTAGAAATCAATAAAAAATCCCTTCCAGTTTTATAAGTCTATGACAAGATTTCTCCTGTGTTTTTTCCTAGAACTTTAATAGTTTTAGGTTTTACGTTTAGATCTATAATCCATTTTCAGTTAATTTTTGCATATGATGCAAGATATAAATTGAAAGCTTATTATTTTGTTTTTATTTTTTGCATATGGATATCTAATAGGTGCAGCATCATTTTTTGAAAAGACTGTCCTTTCTCCATACAACTGCCTTTGAACTTTTGTTGGCAATCAATTACTATATATATGCAAGTCTACGTCTGGACCATTTGTTCTGTTTCATTGATGTGTGGGGTCTATCTTTTTGACAGTTCTCACACTGTCTTGATTATATTAAGTCTTGAACTCTCACAGTGTGAGTCCTCCAACTTTGTTTTTCTTTTCTGAAACTATTTTGGCTATTCCAGTTCTATTGCCTTTTCATATACATTTTAGAATCACCTTGTCAGTTCCTAAAAAACAATCTGCAGAGATGTTGATTAGAATCACTGTAAAGACTTTAGTTTTTATTTTATTTTATTATTATTTTTTCATGTGGGTAGTTCCCTGGCTGGGAATCGAACCCAGGCCGCAGTGTTGACAACGCCGAAGCCCAGCCACTACACCACCAGGGAACTCCCTAGTTTTTATTTTGAGATACGGAATCACTGTGGGTTTCTAAAGTGACATGATGTGTCAACTGCTTTTTAGGATTTATTGAAAGACATATAGGAAAGGCAAAAACAAAGGCATGGAGACTAGTTGGGAGGCTACTAACGTAATTCAGGTAACAGATAACGGTGACTTAGATGAGGTGGTGAAGTTAGTGCTAGAGAAGCATTTTAGTTCTGCATGTATTTGGAAGGTGGACCCAATAAGACATGTTCATTAAATATGTATATGAAAGACAAAAGTCAAGGATGATTCCTAAGTTTTTGGCTAAAACAACTGGAAAGATTTTCTACTTATTAAAGATAAGGAAAAGTGTAAAAAGGAGCAGGTCTGGGTGGCAGGTTAAGACATGTTAAGTTTGGGATGTCAGACATCTAAGCGGAGATAATGGGCTAGAAATTAGATATTCAAGTCTGGAGTTCAGGGGAAGGGAGGAGCTGGAGACAGAAATGTGGAAGTTAAAAATGTATACACAGTATTTAAAGTCACGATACCAGATAAAATCATGGAAGCAGCAGAATGAATCTTACATGGGAAAAGTTGGCCTGATCCAGTTCTGTAGCCATTCTCTGCTCCTGGAAACAAATCATCCATCTAGAGTATGGCTAATTTACTACAAATATAGCCACGTTGCTGGATAAAGTAAATCAAGGCAAATGGTCATATTTCTTAAACCACAATTCAAATATATGACCTTTGGGCTGCTTTGGAAATGAAGAACAGACTGTAGGTTATGATTTGGATACCATGAAAGTAGAATTTAATGGTTCATGAAGATAGTAACAGAATACTTCAAATTGGAACTAAGAAATCGTGAATATATGGTCTTTATAATTATAATAAAGTATATTTATGTAATTGCCTCTACCTTATTAAGTTGCTGTAAAGATTCTATAAGATACTGTCTGTAAAGTGCTCAGTGCAGAGTTTAGCACATATTAATTGCTCAATAGATAGTGATGATGTTGATGGGAGGGATGATTATCCTACAGCCCAGTGTAGTGGTGTTATCTTTATGCGACAAGAAGCAACTTACACATGATAAAAACACAAATTATAAAGAGCAGTTTTAGTTTAATAACCTATTCATGGTCCCACCTTCATTCTTTAAGTGTGAAGTAATAGGCAGAAAGAATACTGGATAGGAACTCTAGCTCTGGTTTTACTAGGCAAATGATAGATTAAGAATTTTAAAATAGGCTTTTGAATTCTGTGATGATCTTACTTTCTTCATCTGTAAGATGGTAATGATACCATCGTCCGTAGCCATTGTGTAAGATGGTTGTGAAGACCAAGTCAGAAAATTGAAGGGAAATATCAAGGCTTCCATTTCCATTCTCTTCTGTTCTCTCACTTAATGGTCTTCAATATTATCTAACATTTCTACTTGAGGAGGCACCAAGATGCAAAAGGAAACAATTTTGGTAGAAAAGCAAATAAAGAACTTTTTTCTTTTCTGTTTGAGGGAACCAGCAGCAGAAGGTAATAGCTTTGTGCCATTTTCTCCCACCAACAATTTCCCAAAACTTAGACCTTTTATTTTAGCCTTACTTCTAATTATTAGACTATGTTTTAAATTTGACCATTTCCTACTGTTCCCTGAGAAAGCCTGTGCCTTTCTCCCTTTGTTCATCACTACCCAGCCCTTGCCCTAACCTTCCCCAGCCATCCAACCATCCATTATTCATCAATCCATCCAAAATGCTCTTCTACTTCCATCTTTAACCATCAAAGTCTTACCAATCCTCCAAAGCCGCTTTCTCTGTGAAGTCTTTCTTATTGCCTTCCTAGTCAGAAATCATCTTCCTATAAATATCTTCAGCACTTTGTGCTATCTTAATGGTTTTTATAATGTATCTTTTCCTCTAGTTACTTTCTATTTATCTACCCTCCTGTATCAGACAGTGGGCTTCTTAAGGGCAGGGACTATGTCTCATAAATACAATATAGTTTCCAAAGCACCTGATACAGTGATTTGCTGAATATTGACTGATTAAAAGATCTGGGAGTCAAAAATCTTAGCTGAAACCATCTCCATTTACCAAAAATTCAGTGGCAAAAAACAATATTCAGGAAGGATTTCTTAAAAGGTAAGTAGTTCACGCATTTCTCTGGTTACTAGAAAATCCAACCTTTAAACTGGACTACCAAAAAAATATTTGGGCCTTTGCAGAAATGCTTTTACTAAACTGTGCTTTTTGGCTTATGACTTTGAATTACATAAAGTTTTAAGACGTTTTTATACATGAGTTGCTATTGCTATTATAGCTACTGGATACAAGCAGAGATAGTATTCACCACGCTGCACAGCTTCCTTTTGAACGGGATTCACAGGAAACATTGCTCTAAGGTCTCAGTACTTGAAAAATTCTGGCACCTTTTGAAAGAGTGACCTTTATTAGATGTTATAGACAGAGTGAAAATTGTAAACAATCATACTTTCCTTTATTTTAGCAAAAGAGAAGCATTGAAAAAATTCTATGGCTCATCTTGAGCAAATGTACAGAACTCTATCACATGCATTTGATGCCTGTGCTAGATTATCTGTTGTCCACATGTTATTTTTACCTCTTTGCCTTTATTCTCCCTTGTCCTAATTATTCTCTTTTCTTTCTTTTTTAATGCATTTAAATTGCAAATATTTATGTAAGTTACTTGAAACTCATTTTGGAAAGGATAAGTTAATATATAAATCAGTAAAATAGGGTAGATTTTTGTTGTAATTTTTTTGTTTTTCCTTTGTGTTAAAGCCTTTCTTTTAATCATGGCCAAGGATCAGATCAAAATGCCTTCCTAGATTTTACTGATTTCACTCCAACAGTTATCACACAGCAAAATGAGGTCAACCACTAAGGAATTTCCCCATAACCAAGGTGATGTGAAATATTCATTACTTCATTTTTCTACAAGATTTTGAAATACTAGAGATAAAACCACTCTTGTTACTCAATGCAATTATATGAGTTAAGACTTCTGATTAGAAGGGGAGGCAATGTCACTGTGAAAAGTCAGGTGACCAGGTTTCTGGTTCAGACTGTGTGTCCAACCGGTTTGGCAACCTAGGCAAACTATATAATCTCGCTGGGTCTCAATTTCTTCAGTTGCACAATACCAGTTTTCCCCAAAGAGTTGTTTGTTGTGCACTAGCAATGCTGGTGTATGTTAGCTAGTATTTCATGAAAAAAAGGGTCAAATAAGTCTGGATAAGACTGAATTAAATGAAGATAAATAGATGAAAAAGTTTCTTAATGGTGGGATTTATAACAGCCTTTAATTGTGACTCTTTGGGGAATAAGGGTAGAATATGCAGCACTATCTGAACTTGGTGTTTTGGGAACACATGAGTGGACAAGTGCAAGTAATGACTAATTGCAAAATATGACCAGTCCTCCCTCTCCATGCCCCATCCTCTCACATGTTACAGGTGGAACATATATACTGAGGTATGTTTATGGAGCCTTCTATGAGAGGAGAGAAAAGTTTAGCTCAAGATAATAAGGCAAATCATCAAAAGAAAGTACATATGCTCCCAATCTCTAGATCCAGAATATGCGGTTAACTGTATACACCTGACATTTAGTGAGTATATGGCTAAAGATATACTATTTCCAGAAGTAGCCTAAAAAGCACCATGACAAACCTCTCTTACATTAACTTCCGTGAAACTCTATATACATGATTCCTGTGGACACATATAATAGCCTGGTACTGCAATGGAGTGAGTGAAATAGCATGAACTTTGAAGTCATAAAGACCCCAAGGTGAGAATCTCTGCTGTTCTCATTTCTATGTGTGACTTCTCAATGAACTTCAGCTTTCTCACTTGTAAAGGAAATTTCTAACCTTGTGACCTGTTTTAATGGTCAATGAGTAAGCAAAGATAAAGCAGTTAGCAGAGCAGCTGAGACACAGGAGATGCTCAACAAAATATTTCCTACCTTCCAGAACTGAGAGTCTTCAGTGTACAGGGACTAGGGTTTATCAGGCATGGTATCTTGTACATATGTGATAGGCACTCAATGGTATTTGAACATGAATAAACTTCGATTTCCAAACAGTGAAATATTATACATCTTTCAACACCCAGCTCAAATATCACTTCTTCTACCGTGTTGTCTGATTCTCAAAGCTGTACCTGATTTTTACTCTGTCCCTGAACTCTTTAAGTATTTTGTTTTTAGTTCTCATACGTTATTTTGCACATTTTTCCTGGATTTGCTGTAACTTGTAGACATGTTGCATCTTCCCTACAAGATTATCATCTCTTCCTGCAGGCAGAAAATGTTTTATTATCCTTTGTTTCAGTCCTCCGCACAGTTCTTGTTCAAAAATCACTTTTGAATGAGTATTAGGTGGCATTTTCTTGTAAGAATGATGACTAATGGAATTTTCCTCAGTCAAGTTAGGGCTTCCAGGCTTTTCCATCACTTGTTAGATGGCTTCCTTTTCATCTAAGTGAATTTTGCTACTGATCCCATGTCTAGAAAAAAATTCTAAAAGTGCTTTTTTGAGAAGCCACATTAGGAAGTCATTTGACGCCCTTCTTTTTGTTCTCACTGCACTTTAGGCAAATCTCTGTAACTTTGCATATGGTATTGCAGTCCTATTTTCTACAAGACTATGAACTGCTGAAGGGGAGGACCCATATCGGTATCCCTACCCCTTAACCTATTTGGGGCACATACTAAGTATTAAAAAAAATTGGCAAAATGAGTGAATGAAAAATTATCTATATTGTTATGGACATGACATGAGTTCTGGTGGAAAAAATCAGCCAAGCTAAATGGATTTTCCATATTTAGGGGTCCAGTGCAAGGTGTTTTAGAAGTAACTCACAGTGTCTTTTTGGTGGGCAAAGTGAGACCTGGGGAAATACAGTCTTTGTATTCTTGGGGTGAGACAATATCCAGGAAGGATGGGAGTATTGTCAGGCAGAAACGAGGAAAGTAACTGAAAAGAATAAAAAACTATAAATCTAGTACAAGGTCAAGTTTTCTAAGAGTTCCATGTAACAGATCAGGAATGATTCTTTTAAGGAAATGTTACATCTTCCCTATGAAAATGAGTCTGGGAAAAGTAGAAAGAAGTTGTGAGAACTATAGACAGCTTCACTATATCAAATGCAATGGAAACAAACCTAACTTTGGAATAACTTCTCTAAAAATCATGCCCTACCTCACGTTCCTCTTCTTGTTCTTTGCGAATCTGCTCCAAACGAAACTGTTCTGCCATTTCTCTCTCATAAGCTTCTCTCTGTTGAGAAAACAGATAGGGAGTCAGCACTCAAGAAACACTGGTTTACTTTAAAAAAATAAAGAAAAGAAAAAGGAAAAAAGGCGTCATTTTCGGCATAGCCACAGGGACACTGTGGTGAAGGAAGTGCTCTCCGGAATGAGAATGGAAATGGAAGCATCAGCAAAGCACAGCTCTCCGATCATGGTGGGTTCTTATTCAAACACCTGGGTAGCTCTGGGTAGTGTGGAATGCCAGATCCTTCGGAGCCTCTCTTTGGTCTTCCCTTCTGGTCTTTTCTGCTACGCACACCTCCTATTCACAAATATCACGATCTGTTCACAACAGTCTCTATCAAGCATCCATGATTTCTGACACTTTGCTGCTAGCATGTTACTTCATCTCTCTTACCTGTCTTTATCCAGTTTATATATGACCTCTTGTAAGAAACCCCCCACCCCACCCCCAGTACTTTCCCACATCTTGGCTCTTAAAAAAAAGCTAGAAAAACTTTCCACTGAAACTCTTGTTCACTAAACTCACAGAACTCAGTGCTTCCCTTATGACATTTAGGATCCTTGCCTAAGTGTTAACAGTTATCTGTGTTCTTGACTTAATCTACTCTATACCACACTGTGAACCTCCTTTTGAGGGCAGAAGCTATAGCTTATTCATTTCCCCCTCCTTCAATGCCAAGGACCAAAAGCAGGTGCTCAAGAAGCATTAAATAACTTAGTGGTTCTCAACCCTGGCTGCACATTAGAATCACCCAAACAGCTTTTAAAAAATTGCTAGGTTTTACCAGATTCATTAAAAAAAAAACAACAAAACCAACCCAATAAAATAGATACTAGGCCCATTTTTGTTTTCATTTCCATGGTTCTCAACAAACCTTACCTTGTCAAAATGAACCATACTTTAAAGGGTCAGGGTAGAATTATATTCTTTCTGTTAACTTAATAAGCTTTCTCCATTGGAAACCCAACATTCTTGGGAATCAGAGTGATAAATGGGCTGGTATTTAAATAATGAAAGAGTGTTTAGGATTGAGTTCTTTATCCCAGAAGTCCCTTGACCAAACCTACCTTTGCTCTGTCAGCCTCAAGTGAAAGACGATAGGCCTCATCTTGCTCTCTCTTCACATTTTCTCTGGCTTCACGTTCATCCTTAAAAGAAAAGGAAAAGGATTCAAATGTGTTTTACTACATTATCTTTTAAAAGAAAAAAACAATGACAATCCCCTTGTTTTATTTACATGTGAATTTATTATATTTAAAAAAGGCACTTTTAAAGTGTACAGGATATAAATAAGCAAACAATAAGACAAGTAGCACAGCATATTACTAAAAATAAAATGTTTGAAGCCTAGCTCTACCACTTAAAAACTGTGTGACCTTGGGCAAGTTATTTAACCTTTCTAGGTCTCAGTTTCCTCAATTGTAAAACAGTAGTAACATTTGTCTCATTGGGTTGTGAGAATAAAATGCAATAATATATAAACTGTCTAAGCAAAGCACCCAACAGTTCATTTTCACAATGATTAGTTTCCTTTGCTTTCTGCCTGATTTTTAAAAAATAAACTTGGAGATTGTCAGTATTGGACTAAAGACTGTGAGAGAGTAAAGGACTAGGAACTAATACCCTGGTCAGCCCAGAAAGAATCAGAAAGCAAAATACCTGGTTAACTTTAGTCCACAACACACCACTAAAGCTTGGTTATCAAGTATTTCCTCATAACATTCATACACATAAAGTGTGAATAATTCAGAAGTTCTGTAAGTTGAAGATCTTTTACAATATTTTTAGCTTCTGAAGTGATTATACCATCTGTCTATATTTAAATTATTTCATATAAAATTAAAACCTCATTCAACTACCAGAATTTCTCATGTGTTAAACTCTGAAGTTTAGCCAATTTATATGTACTTAAATTTAATAAATACCCACTCCTGTTGATGTAAGAGTGTAGATTCTCTTTCTGGTCATTTTGTGTAATAGGATGAATCATATAAAGTCATCAATATTTGACGGTTTTTGACCTATAAAAATGGGAATTTCATGTGGTTTAACTTAATAATTTGTAACTTTTGTTTTCCCCTATTCAATAATTGCTTACTCAAGGCTGAGTATATGCTCAGCATTGTCTTAAGTGCTCTCTTTAGTATCTACTCACAACTGTCCTCCCTGAAGCCTCATACTCCTTTTAGTTTCAATGATTCAACTAATTTCACAATCTCTTATAGAAATAGCAACATTTCAATGATTCCCAACCTTTCAAATAAAAATTTTGGAAGATTTAGGTGTTGCTGGCCTGAAGCTAATTGATACCTATGATGAAAAAATATGCTGGGGAAAGTATATGTGGGAACAAAATATTAAAAACAATGTTTAATCTGAGAGACCACTTAGATTGCAAAGCAGCCAGAATAATTTACATGTCATATAATACTACACATGAATAAAAATGGGTTTTGAAAACTTAGACTCAGAGACTTGTACTTAATTGTTGGTATTTATATTTTAAAGAAATAGAAGCATATTCCTTTAAATATATTTTCACTAATTTCTACTGGTTATTTCCCACTTTCTTCTATATGCTACAGTTTCACTATGACCAGATACAATCAGCCTGACAGGACCTATTTTGTGTTTCTCTTTATATTTGCATTTGCCTAATTCATTACTCTATAAATTCCTTCTCTTGACTCAACATACAAGTTTGAACAGAGTGGTCACTTAATAGCTGATTTGGCCATAGCTGATCTATATTTGATATAGAATGTCTTTATTTTTTAAGTCATGGAGGAGAGGTAAAGGGAGGATTAGCAGACCTGTGTTCAAGTCCTAGCAATGCCAGAAGCAAGCTGTGTGTTCTTGGGTAAGTAATGTCTCCCTTTGCAGTAATTTATTAAAGAATTGAATTTTTAAGGATTTTATACCTCTGTGGACAAGTCTATCTTTCCAAATTTAGATATCCCTAATATAATCAATATCTATGAAAGTAATTTTATCTTCTTATATTTCAAATGGAGAAATAATTCAAGATGTTTACAATTTTAATTTTACTTTATTTTCCTCATCCCACCCTTCAAATTAGATTAGTTTTCCTTCATAACATTCTATACTTTCCCTTTAAAACATTTATCCAATTTTATTTATCATATAATCACTTAATGTGAGATTCTCCCATGATACTCTAAGTATCATAAAGGCAAGGACCTTGTCTATATTGTATACCTCTGTATTCCAAGTGTTTCATACAATGCCTAGTTGTTGGGAGGTATTTAAGAAGCATTTGTTGAATAAATGAATTGTCTTTCCAGGTATAAAATATCTCTTGTCTGCAGTAAAAATTAAGGAGGAAAAAGATATAGCTCATTCACAAAGTGGCCCCATTTGAGTCAATGAAATTGACTGGCTGGGCAGAAATGACCTGTTATGACACTATGTACACACAACAAAGAAACCCTCTAAAACAGCAGTTCTCAATCTATGGGTCGCGATCCCTTTGGGAGTCAAATGACCCTTTTACAGGGGTCACCTAAGACCATCAGAAAACACATGTTTCCGATGGTTTTAGGAACCGAGACACCGCTCCTCTATCCGTCTCCAGGCGGGTCCGCCCACATGTAGATACGCCCACATACGAGTACCCGGCGTGACGACATCATCGCGCCAACCCCATCACATACACCCCGTACAAATACAGGTGTATGTGACAGGGCTGGCACCATAATGTACTTATGCGGGCCAGTTACACATGTGTAGAGAGCAGCTACTGTGTATAAAGCAGCTGCTGTGTTGAAAGCAGCAGTACTGGAGGTAAAAATGACACTTCATGAATTATAATTACTGGGTAAATGTAAAATCATGTACTATAAAATCAACTACTGCAAAAAAAAAAATATATCTGTACCATGGGAACTTAATCTGGATGCTGACTGGTCTTTTTATATTCAGCTGTGGTTGATGTGAATACTGCTCCCTTGTGATAGTAACAGGTATGTAAAAAAAAAAAACAACTCAGAGAATGGTAAATCATAGGAAACTTTAATGAACTGTATTGACTGAACTATTCCATGTATCATCTTTTGTATTATTAAAGCTATTGTTATATATTATTTTCATTAGCAAACCATCCCATGACAATGGATCGTGTAGAGAACATTAAGAAAAGAAAATACAGTGAGGATTTTTTACAGTAGGGTTTTACCTCAATAATTATAGCAGGAATTGAGAAACCGCAATGTGTTATTTGTTGTGAAGTTCCATCAGCCGAATCTATGAAGCCGAACAAACTAAAACGCCATTTTGATAGCAAGCATCCGAGCTTTGCCGGCAATGATACCAACTATTTTAGAAGCAAAGCTGATGGACTCAAGAAAGCCAGACTTGACACTGGTGGCAAGTACCACAAACAAAATGTAGCAACCATTGAAGCTTCATATTTGGTGGCACTCAGAATCGCCAGAGCTATGAAACCTCACACCATTGCTGAGGATTTACTGTTGCCAGCAGCCAAAGACATTGTTCGAGTTATGATCGGAGACGAATTTGTTACAAAATTGAGTGCAATTTCCTTACCTAATGACACTGTCTGCAGAAGAACAGATGACATGTCTGTTGAAATTCTTGATCAGGTAATCCAGGAAATTAAATCTGCTCCACTTCAAATATTTAATATCCAGCTTGATGAATCTACAGACGTTGCAAACTGTTCCCAGTTACTGGTTTACGTGAGGTATATTAATGATGGTGACTTTAAAGATGAATTTCTTTTTTGCAAACCTCTTGAAATGACAACTACTGCACGTGATGTATTTGAATTTGACACAGTTGGTTCATTTCTGAAAGAGCATAAGATCTCTTGGGAAAAGGTTTGTGGTGTTTGTACAGATGATGCTCCAGTTATGCTAGGATGTCGATCTGGATTTCAATGTTTGGTACTGCATGAGTCACCAGAAGTCATTGGAACTCACTGTATATATGATTCATTGGCAAATATTAGCAACGAAGATGCTGCCACAAGAGTTACAAGAAGTAATGAAAAGCGTCATAAGTTCTGTCAATTTTATAAATACGAGCACTTTAAACAGTTGACCGTCTTTGCAACTGTGCAACGAGTTGGATGTGATGAACAATGCTCTGCTATTTCACACTGAAGTGAGATGGTTGTCGAAAGGAAAAGTTTTAAAACGTGTTTTTGAGCTTCGTGATGAACTCAAAACGTTTTTTAATCAGGAAGCAAGCCCGCAGTTCGAAGTACTTTTCAGCAATAAAAGCAAACTGCAGAAAATAGCTTACTTGGTTGACATCTTTGCCATCTTGAATGAGTTAAATATATCACAGCAAGGACCAAATGCAACATGCCTCAATTTGTCTGAAAAGATCCGATAATTCCAAATGAAACTTCAGTTTTGGCCAAAAAAAAATTGGATGAAAATAAAATTTACGTTGCCTACTTTATCTGCTTTCTTTGAGGAACATGACATTGAACCAGACAAAAGGATTACGATGATAATTTCTGTGAAAGAACACTTGCACATGCCTGCAGACAAGATTTCATCGTACTTTCCAAATCTACCTGACACCCCATTTGCACTTGCCAGAAGCCCATTCACAGTCAAAGTTAAAGATGTTCCTGAGACAGCACAAGAGGAGTTCATTGAACCTATTAACAGCGATGCAGCAGGAACTGATTTCTCTACAATGCCAGTTACAAAATTCTGGATCAAGTGTTTGCAGTCATATCCTGTCCTGTCTGAGACTGTGTTGCGCCTTCTTTTTCCATTTCCAACAACATATCATTGTGAAACAGGGTTTTCCAGCTTGTTGGTTATCAAGTCTAAATACAGAAGTAGACTTATTGTGGAAGATGATCTTCATTGTGCTCTTGCAAAGACTGCCCCGAGAATTTCTGATCTGGTGAGAAAGAAGCAATCTCAACCTTCGCACTGACATTGGCTTTTTACACATACTGTTGCAAAATGTAGCAATGTAGTTTACTGTTGTTATAGTAAGACTGTTACCCATGCTACACCATGCTTCAAGACAAAATTTCATTTATTTGTAATTAGAAATAAATATGTCACAATATATAATTACATATTGTTTTTGTGATTAATCACAATGCTTTAATTATGTTCGATTTGTAACAATGAAAATACATCCTTATCAAATATTACAATTCATAACAGTAGCAAGATTACAGTTATGAAGTAGCAACGAAAATAATTTTATGGTTGGGGGTCACCACAACATGAGGAACTGTATTACAGGGTCGCGGCATTAGGAAGGTTGAGAACCACTGCTCTAAAAGCTACCACAGCTGGAAACTCTTTGAGCACAAATATAACTTATAATGAAAGTACTCTAAGAAAACAGCTCTGTTTTAAAACAGAGTGTTATAGATACGAAAGGCCATTAAATACAGAGATCCCTGCCACAAAATGCGGCATCTGTTCTGAGAGGACTTCCTGAACCAGCTAACTTGCTTCCTTCCCTCCTCCTGCCTTCCCTTTCACAAATATTCATTAAGCATCAATTTTATATTAGACATCATGCTAGTACTGGAAATACAGAGGTGGGCCACTGTTGAATAGGGGTAGACAGGGTCAATCATGCTCGAACTGCCTTCATTCATTATTTTATGGAGTCTACTGATTTACTGTGAAGAGTCCAGTGTTCAAGTTTTGTATTATTTTCCTTCTGTTCCTTAAATAATATCACTCTCGCCACCTGGAAGACTTCCTGCTCCATCAGCTCTACCACTCAAAATCTCACCAGTTTTTCATATGCTTTTAGAAATATAAGGGATAAACATGTCCAAAATGAGTTACCCAAGACCACTCATTAAGTCGGTGGCAGACTTTATGCTTGAATCCAGGTCCCTGCAGCTTCCACCCCTCACCTTGTTCCTGGCAGGCCAATGCTCCTTCCCTTTCCCACAGCCCTCCCGCACCATCGCAGACAGAAGGGCTGGCTCAGGAAGAATTTTCCTAAACTCATAATGTTTATATAGCTCCTTGTGTGTTAAAGTTGCTTATGAATGGCTATCATTTCTTCTTTCCTGTCTTGTAGATTTTATAGTTGTTTCTCCAAGTCTCTGGTTCACAGTCATCTCCAAAACTAGGATTTAGAGAACACTGCTTAGGTATTTTCCTCATATTACACTATTCGATATTAAAGAAACTTCTAGGTGTTGTGGTTTAAGCTTTCATGTATAAGTCTGTTCTTAGAACCTGTCTTTGTGAAGGTTCCCCTTCCTAAATCCAAGAGGATGCATCAAAGTAACTAGAAATACATGTTGATTGTGTGGAGGTGGAACAGCCAGATAATAAATTTCAGGAATAGGTCTTGGGTGCTTTCTGGGGTATGGCTTGGGCTGCTTGGTATGAAATACTTGTCACACTAAAATGAGGAGCCAGATTGCTCAGAACTAAGTGATGGCCTCCACTGGAGCCTTTCATCTCTAGTATACTTGTCACTGCTCTCATGCTGCTTTGTGCTACACTCATTGTGTATTTGCCTCACTGCTCCCTACCTGAGCTGTAAGCTCCCATAGGGGAAGGACTCGGTATCTCCTATAGCATCTAGGGTACCATCTTATATATGGCAAGCATTCAACACATATTTGCTAGATGAAATAGTAAAATTATCAGTGCTCAACAGTTATATACCTAAAGTTCTGAAGCCTCTAAGTATTCTTCAGTCTAGTAATTTTTATGAAAGTCTATTTCCTATTCTGAGTATTGTAATGACTTGCTAAAAGTGCTGTAATTAGAATTCAAACCTAATCTTTCTCTCTCCAAAAGCCTATTGTTTTTCTCCACTGTGGCACAGTAGATGGCTCAGTATAGTTCTGTATCGCTGAGAAAGTAGCCATTGAATTAGATTTCATTACAACCCATTAAAACTAACGTCTATTAAAAATAATAAAAACATTTTAAAGTTGTTAAATGGTTCCTAAATGAGAAATGTAACCAGAAATAAAATTTAGGTGTAACTTAGTAGTGTTTAAAATTAGTAATCATCAGTTAATTCCCAAAAAAACTAATGCAAAATTCTAAATTATCAAATTGAAGCAGGCTATAGTGGTTAGGCTTGTTTCAAATACCAAATACACACACACACACATACATACATATATACATACAACATTTGTTTTCTGAATGCCTGGGTTAGAATGTATACCCTGTTCTTTGCCCTAATAAGTAGGACCTTGTATAAAAGGAAATGGTCCTGGTATTTATTCTTAAAGAGATATATACTAAGACAACCTGAAATTTCTTCCATATAAATAGAGATAGTAGATAAAATATAGCAAAAATGTTAAAAATATTACTCAGCATGTGAGAAAGAAAAAAAAAAAAAAAAAAAAGAAAAGAAAAAAAGAGAGAAAAGTCCTAGGTACCAGAAATGAAAATCAGAGCTTGGAATAATGAGGTAAAAAGGAATTTTACAAGGTAGTTTATCAGTCTTGGTAACCTAGAGGCTCAATTGGACCAGAAGATTTTATTTTGGAGTCAAGCAGGGCATAGAGCCAGAAAAGTTGTCTGTGGGATAACATTGGCAATCTAATATTAAGTGTAATTGGAGTCTAGAAGTAGGGTGCAGGCAGAGAAAAATTATTTTAAGAAACCAGGGCCTAACATTTTCAAATTTGATAAACACTATAAAGCCACAGTTCCAAGAATTTGAATGAATACCAGGCAAAAGAAAGTCGACTAGAGATTAGCTGCGACTGAGGGGAGGAAATGGAGAGTTAACTGCTTATTAGAGTAGCTAGAATCACCAGTTTATAGGTGACTAGAAGTGATGTGATACTCCTGCCTTTTTGCTGATCTTAGGAGAAAAGCATTCAATCTTTCACCAGTAAGTAAAACGTTGGCTTGTAGGACTCTTTTTTTTTTTTTTTTTTTTTTTTTTTAATAGATGCCCTGATCAGGTTCTACTCTATTTCTATTTTACTGAAAGTTTCTGTCAGGAACGAATTAGATTTTTGTCTAATGCTTTTTCTGCATCCATTGAGATGAGCACATGGTACATCACACTGATTGATTTTCATATTTAAGGCAAGAAAAAAAATAAAAGCATCTGGAATGAAAAGAAAGAATAACGGTCTTACTCACAGATTAAATGATTTGAAATGTGGAAAACTCTATGACTCCTACCAAAAAGCTATTAGAACTAATAAATGATTTTGGTAAGGCTGCAGGATATAGAATTGATATACAATAAGCAACTGTATTTCTATATACTAGCAAATGATCAAAACTTATAATTTAAAAAATATCACTTATAAGAGCAAAAAAAATATGAAATACTTAAGAATAAATCTGGCAAAAAAGATGTACACTGAAAATTACAAAACATTGGTGAAAGAAATTTAAAAAGACCTAAACAAATGTATAGAGATGTAATTTCCATGGATTAGAAGTCAGTATTTTTATATGTCAATTCTCTCCAAATAATGTACTAATTCAACACAATCCTATAAAACTAGCAGCAGAATTTTGTTTTTGTAGAAATCAACAAATGCATAAAATTCATATGGAAGTGCATTGGATCTAGAATAGCCAAAACAACTATGTAAAGAAGAACATTAGAGGACTTATACTACTTGATCTCAAGATTTATTATAAAGTTAAAGTAATTGTATATGGCATTGGTATAAAGACAGACAAAAGAAGAGTCTAGATATAGACCTGTGCATATATGCTCAATTGATTTTTTTAAAACAATCTGTGAATGTTCAAGTCCCTTATATAAAATGACCACAGTAATGCATACAGTCAGCTCTCTACATCTGCAAATTCCCAACTGTGTATCAAAAATACTTTTTTTCCATTGGCTGAATCCACAGATGCGAAACCTAGGGACAGAAAACACAAGGATAAGGAGGGCTGACTGTGTATTTGCTGAAAAATATTTGCATGTAAGTAGAACTGCACAGTTCAAACCCATGTTGTTCAAGGGTCAAATGTAATCAGACTGTCTAAGATGCATCAGGTAGGAATTCTAAAAGAATGAAATACAGAGAATAGAGCAATACTCAAAAAGATAGTATTTTTGAATTTTCCAGTATGGTAAAAGATAAGAATAAGTGGCCAAGGACCATTTCAAATGGTAGCCTCTAGTTCTACAGGACCTACTAAACTGAATAAACAAATAAGTTGGTTGAAGCTACCGCGGTCAAGGAGTAGAGCTTTCAATGCCACCTTGCCTGAAGGATACCAGCTCTGATTCTTGATTTTGCTGATCCATTAAGACTTCGGATGACTGGTTGTAGTAATAGAAATAGTACTTACAAAACTTGCTAATGAAAGTTGGTCCTAGGACAAGCACTGAAATCAATTGGAAGTGTGGCATAAATGCAGAATCTTGGGTCCCACTCCAGAGTGACTGAATCAAAATATGAATTTTAATAAGATCTCTAGGTGATTCCTATGCACATTTAATTTTGAAAAAAGCACTGCTTAGAAGACTGTATCAGTTTTCTTTCTAAGCAGGGCATCTTACAGAAAACAAGAATCGCTTTGCTTAAAAGTAATATATCTAATATTGATTGCTTAAGTGACATGTGGTTGGAATGCCATTTTTGCATTCAGGAAAGCCATAAACAGGGAAAGCTCATCCACATTGGTGCAGAAAAATGGCTAAATACTAGGACTAGGATCTAATCCTTTCGTAACCAGGCAGAAGTTTGGGAGACAAGACCTGTTCTTTTGAATAGAGATCCCCAAACAGGTTCCCAAAGAGACATGTCGACTGCTCACACAGGAACATGTGCACGGAGAGTATACATTCTAAAAGAGGTAAGAGAGACACAAACACATTTCGTCTCCAATGGCAGCCCTGTTACATGCAAAATCCAGCCAAATGCTCTGGAGACATTTTGCTTTTTGTGTGTGCATATGCATGCAGCAAAGATGATGTAATGGTCTTTGATAAAATCTGAATACTACATTCTGTGGCTGCTTCTCCAGTCAGGATTCCTCCCTGAATGTAGAAAGGTAAGATAGGAGGAGGAAGCTTACTTTCAACCATATGCACCATAGGTCAGCAAACTATGTCTTTGGGCCAAAGCTGTCATGTGGCTTGTTTCTATACAAGGACTGTCTAGAAACTATCTAGCCATGTAATATGAGAGATAGAGACATTTATGGCCTGACTTTTTCTGGAAAGCCCTTGTAAATAAAGTTTTACTGGAACATAGCCATATCCATTCATTTGCATATGTCTATGGCTACTTTGTGCCACAATGGCATAGCTGAACAGTTGTAACAGAATATATGGCCCCAAAGCTGAAAGTATTTACTACCTTTACCCTTTAAGAAGTTTACGGGAGAAAGGGGAGAGAGTGGGAGAGGAGGGAGGGAAGCTAAATATAAGGTGATAGAAAGAGAAGTCACATTAGGTGGTGAACAAGTTGACAATGCACTGTAGAATTGTATGCCTGAAACCTATGTAATCCTTGCTAACAGATGTCACCCCAGTAAGTCTAACAATAAAAATGAACTAAAAAAAAAGACTGATTGTTACTTTAAAAAAAAAAAAGTTGTTTACCAACCCTTTTAAATCATTCTAAATGTCAGTTACAGCTTTTTAAACTTTTAACTTTTAGTTAAGTGGGAAATAAAACACTAATGAGATTTAGATTTCATGAACACAGAGGTAGAGCTTTAGGAAAAGGAAAGGTCGGACAGGAAGAGTAATTTATTACAAAAAATTCAGAAGCTATAACCTACCTCTGACATGAGTGTGAAAGATTTAAAGTCAAAGGTCTCACAGCAGCATATTTCAAATTTCACACGGGCTAATAATAGAAAGTCTTGAAAGGGATTTCATATCATAGATAAAAGTAATTTGATTAAGCATAAGAATGCAAGAGAATTATTAATACATACTTGGACAGGTTTCTAGATATCTAGAAAAAGTAGAGAATTAATTTCTAACTCCAGACACATTTGAACTTGGAGGTTTAGGTATAGAACTTTCTATTCTGAATCACTTGCTTTTTTGGCCTTATATCTGGCAATGACTCTGCTGAACATCTACAATGAGTAATAAATTGGGTCAGGTACTGCGGGAAAGAAAAATATGTTAAACTCCTCCCTACTTTAAAAAGTGTTTTGAATTTCATCTAAAAGAAAGGGACAAAGGATATATTTTTTTCATTTAGAGATTTTGTTATATACTGCTGTTATATACTGCTGTTATCATATTTCTATTGATGAAAGCAGAGTGTCAGTAAAAGACTTAATCTTTTTAAAATAAAAATCATACCACAACACTCCTCTTTCCTAACTTTCAGTGATTTCCTCATACCTTTAGGATAAAGTCTAAATTTCTTAGCACAGCTGCCCTCACATACTGTACCAGCATACATTACAGTTATGAAGTAGCAATGAAAATAATTTTATGGGGGTCACCACAACATGAGGAACTGTATTAAAGGGTCGTGGCATTAGAAAGGTTGAGAACCACTGATAGAAGGCCTCATCTACTCTGTGGTAAGAATGAATTCCTTGGCTCTAGGCCTAATTTACTACAGTGGTTTCCATTGTGTAAAAACAGCTCTCCTTTCCTTGTCAATCAAAGCTGCCATTAACTAAGTCTTCACAAAGAAAAAGGTAGTAAGTATTAATGAATATCCCTCTGCCTGTATTTTTATTTCAACTTTGAATCCTTTAAAGCAGCGGTTCTCAACCTGTGGGTTGCGACCCCTTTGGGGGTCTAACGACCCTTTCACAGGGGTCACCTAAGACCATTGGAAAACACATAATGAACTTATGTGAACCAGTCACACATGTGTAGAGAACAGCTACCAATAATTTTATGGTTGGGGGTCACCACAACATGAGGAACTGTATTAAAGGGTCACGGCATTAGGAAGGTTGAGAACCACTGCTAAAGTCTTATATTTATTTCAAAGTTTACAAAGCACTTTCATATGTGATACAATAATCAGGTTGGCCAGAAAAGGACTTTCATCCCCATTTAGAGATGAGGAAACTGGGAGTCGGAAAGTTTAAGTGGTTTTCTCAGGGTCACACAGCTTGTTAGAGTGCAGGCCACTTGGTACCTCATTGAGAGCTCTTTCTGCCATTTCATTTCTCCTTGACCTACGCGCTCATTCTGTTACTCCCCTTCTAAACTTTCTTCCTTCCAAACACTGCAAATACAGTCCTTGAATCAGTATGGGAGATAGTCAAGGGTGATTTTCCTGGGAATAAACTGTTTCCATTTGCCACAAGGAATAAATGGTTTCCATTTGCTGAATGAACAGGAGAAACAAATAATAGGTTTAGTTTATTTCATTACCAATGGATTCTCCACAGAGAAGAGCAAGATGGTTAGGACTCAATATGTACCTCCAACCTTGTGTTATCCTAGAGTTGTCATTATCTATTTACATGTTTATTTCTCTCTTCAGACCCTAGGCAAACTGAAGAGACTTTTCCTCTGTATCCCTAGGCTCAAGCAGTGCTTGGTACTTCACAAATCCTTAAAAACAGACAATGAATGAGCATGTGGCTCCACAGGCATTTGCGTTGTAAGTTTATTATTTGTCAAAATGATTTCGCTGTAAAATAATTAATGAACTGCTAGTGTTCAAAAACAGTGAAACAGGAGTATGGTAAACCTGACACTCAACATTCTTTCAGGTTACATACATAAAAGAATAGGTTTGATACCTTTTATACTGAAGACTGAGACTAATTGTTAGACTGATTATATTTTAAAATCCAGCTATGAAAAGTTTTAAACAAAAAAATTTTTTTTCATGTTCTCCATTTTATTTTATTTCCTTTTAAATTAAATTTATTGGGGGGGGGTAATGTTGGTTAATAACATTATACTCATATGAGTTTAAAGTGTACAAGTCTATAATACATCATCTGTATCTTGTGTTCACCACCCAAAGTCTAGTCTCCTTTTGTCACTATAAATTTGACTCCCTTTACCCTCTTCATCCCCGTCCCACCCTCTTTCTCTCTGGTAACCACCATACTGTTGTCTGTGTCTATGAGTTTGTTTGTTAAACAGAGAATTTCAAGATAGTCCACTGCAGGACTACAAAAACAGAGAGATGAATTCACAAGTAACAAGTAACTTCTAAGTCTTGAGACTGTCTTGCTTTGCTAGAATATAAGTCTCTGGAATTTCCGGTGGAGATGTTTAGAAAAGATTCTTTTTCATTTGGATAGAAGTGGTATGTGAGAGTGAGTTGAAAAGCTGGATTTAAGACTGCTTTGCTAATTTCTTTAGTGGCAGGATTTCAAATGATAAATTGCTGTTTCAGTGTCTGCTTTAGAGGAAGCAGGCTAGCTTGTGAGGGCTTATGTTATAGCTAAACCAATCCAGAGAGAATCTATCTATCTGCCTGGTAACCTAGCATGAAACCTGCACATTTTCAAGCATGATGTCTCAGGTTCAAACCCTTGTCATTTCCTGCTCAGACTAAGAAGGGTAAGCTTCTTTATAAGTCTCCCAAATTCTGGTCCCTCTCCATAAAATTCATTCATTCACTTACATATTTATAAACATTTATGCACATCTTACTATATGTTAGGCTTTGTGTTAGGAACTGGAAACATAGGATGAGCAAGGCAGCTTCCTTTTCTCACTAGTTGTAGGAGATAGATGGATAAGCTTGGAAAAGAAGGCCATATGCTATATGAGGGTCTATTATGTGTTAGTCATTTTACATATGCTGTTTCTTTTCATCCCCACAAATGGGATATTATTTCCACTTGACATATGGGGAAACTAAGACTCGAACTGGCTACCTAATTTGCCTGTGGTATACACTTTGTCAGGGACTGAATCAGGTTTTATACTTAGGTCTGTTTCTAAAGCCTATGTTCTTTCCACTAAACCAATGGTTATCAAATTTTAAGATATATAGCAATCACTTATTATAGAAAACCTGTGAAAACACAGATTCTCTGCCCCATCTGCACAGACTCTGATTCATTAGATATAGCACAGAAACTTCAAAAATCTGTATTTGTAACAAATGTGTACTTAATAGACCACACTTTGTAAAACATTGTACCATAAAAAGAAAACAAAACATCAGATAAATTACAACATGATAATATCATAAAGATATGAACAAAGCGATGAGCAAACACCATAGGCATCAGAATTAGTTTCCTAAATTACAAATCTTATGATAATTTCTGCTTTAAAAAAGTGATGACTACAAACTGCCCACAGTTTAAGGTTTAAACTATATTGCAGAGCATAAAAGTAACTTCAAGATGTGGCCCTAATGCACATTTCAGGCTCCTCTCTCCTCCCTCCCCTCTACCAACAACTCCTCCTTAACTTACTGAATTACTTCTCATTGTTCACATGTCTCAAGTTATTTCACATCTCTAAGCTGTATCACACTTCCGTTTTTTTAATGTACTTCCTCCTTAATCCAAATGATTACTTCCTACTCATTCTCCCAAACTGAGTTTATATTACTATTGTTGTTGTTATTGAAAATATTTTATAAGCACTTACTAGATGTCAGGTACTTACATATATCATCTGTTTTAATCTTATCAAATAACTAATTGAAGAGGCTGAAGGACAAAGAGGTTGTAAGATTTTTCACAAGGTTATAGAGCTGCTAAGAAGAGTTATGAATTGAATTTAGGCAATATGATTCTATAAACTCTTAACCACTAACTTATAGTTGCCTCTCATGAGACAGCAAGCTACTCTTAAGCAAGGACTGTCTTCCAGTAACCCAAGGGCCTAATTCAAACCATATCTCTCTTTGGATTCTTCTAGCCTACTCTTATCTCTTAATCTGAACTAACATCCTTCTACTCCACTTGTAGGTGAACTATGTCTCCCTGTTTTGAATCTAATTATTTTCCAATTGCTTCATGTACTGAAGTCTCCTTTTTAGAGACAAGTGGCAAACTCTTGAAAACCACATCACCAAGTGCAGATTGGCACATGGCAGGCACTGAAAAAATTTTTGTTGGACTCAAAATTCAGAGCAAGCATTTTACCAGCTAAATTATTTCAGGGATTAAAGAGAAAGTACATGAATGGGGAATGGGTAGTTCTTCAAACGTGAAATGAGGGGGTGAGTGGGCAGGTATTTGTTAGTTTCTTTCTTGACAGAAGGCTGTCATTTTGAGAAGTGAATGTGAAAAGGCTCTTAAGCATATGGAGGACTGTCTTCCATGGTTAGCTGGTCCTGACTTTTAGAGTGAATTTCTGTAGTTCAGTCTCTTAGTAAATAGTAATTAGATAGCTGCAGCTATACATTTATATTGATATTTGGATTAAAAAGTTGTATAGACAGTTTCACCCCCTGCCCAGATAAGAGATGTTCACAAACACTTCGGGTTGGCTGCAAAGCTGAATCTTTGCATGGCTTTGCAAGAATAAACTAGTTCAGGACTGCAAAGGGTTATGTTCTTTATCAGAGTTACACCTGGAATATATGCAGTGAACAGATTCCATTGGTTGCATTCTTTGCACTTTACATACAGTTATTCTAGTCCATCTTTTCCTTACAACTGCTAACGTAGTATAATCAAATATATATACATGCATATGGTATAAGAGCTTTATGAAAAACAAAATTTAAGGAAGCAATTTTCTAGCGAAGGTACATATAATTTTTTTAAAGGAAAACGGGTAAATTGGTGCAGACAGTATAAAGTCTGCTGAAAGAATTAAAACTAGAATTACCGTATGATTCAGCAATTCTACTTTTGAGTAGAATTTATCTGAAGATAATGAAAACTCTAACTTGAAAAGACACATGCATCCCATGTTCATGACAGCATTATTTACAATAGCCAAGATATGGAAACAATGTAAGAGTCTACTGATGCATGAATGGATAAAGAAATGTGGTATTTTATATATCTATATCTAGATCTAGATCTAGATCTAGATCTAGATATATATATATATAGATATAAATATCTAGATCTAGATATATATATATAGATATTTATATCTATATCTATATCTATATAGATATATATATCTAAAATGGAATACAATTCAGCCATAAAAAACAATGAAATCTTGTCATTCGCAACAACTTGAATGGCCCCCATGGGCATTTATGTTAAGTGAAATAAATCAGACAGAGAAAGACAAAAAAACCACGTGAGCTCACTTACACATGGAATTAAAAAAAAGAAAAACAAATAAAGCTCAGAGATACAGATACAGAGAATACACTGGTGGTTGCCAGAGGTGGGGTGTGGGCAAAATAGGTAAACAGAGTCAAAAGGTACAAATTTCCAGTTATAAAATAAATAAGTTATGGAATGTACTGCAAAGCTTGGTGAATACAGTTAATAATACTGTATTGCAAGCTTGTTCAATCCACAGCCTGAGGGCTGGATGTAGCCCAGGATGGCTGTGAATGCAGCCCAACACAAATTTGTAAACCTTCTTAAAACATTATGAGATTTTTTTTGTGACCTTTTCTTTTAGCTCATCAGCTATTGTTAGTGTTAATGTATTTTGTGTGTGGTCCAAGACAATTCTTCTTCCAATGTGGCCCAGGGAAGTCAAGAGATTGGACACTCCGGCTGTACTGCATATTTGAAAGTTGCTAAGAGAGTAAATTTTTTTTCTAATTGTTAAATTTATTGGGGTGACATTGTTTAGTAAAAGTTATATAGGTTCCAGGGCTACAATTCTACAATACATTGTCTATGTGTTGTATTACGTGTTCATCACTTAAGAAAGTAAATCTTTAGTTTTTATCACAAGAAAAATCTTCCATAAACCATGTATGGTGATAGATGTTAACTAGACTTATTGCGATCATTTTGCAATATATACAATATTGAATCATTACGCTGTATATGTGAAACTAATATAATGTTGTATGTCAACTATACCTGAATAAAAAAATGTTTTGATTTACATTTCCCTAATTGCTAGTGAAGTTGAGAATTTTTTTTATATATCTGTTGGTCATTTGTATGTCTTCATGGGAGAATGTCTGTTCAGGTCCTCTGGCCATTTTTTAATCAGATTGTTTATTTTTTCTGTTGTTGAGTTGTACTAGCTCTTCATATATTTTAGATATTAGCCCCTTATCAGAGGTGTTGTTTCCAAATATTTTCTCCTATTTTGTCTCTTTGCCTGTTGATGGTTTCTTTTGCTGTGCAGAAGCTTATTAGTTTGATATAGATACTACTTCACACCTGTTTGAATGCCCATTATCAACAAGACAAGGAATAACAAGTGCTGTAGAGGATGTGGAGAAAAAGGAGGTCTCGCACACTGCTCCTGGCACAACCACTGTGGAGGACAGTAAGGACGTGCCTCAAAAAATTAAGAATAGGAGTTCCCTGATGGTGTAGTGGCTTAAGGCTTCGGCGCTGGCTCTGTCAGCGCTGCAGCCTGGGTTCGATTCCCAGCCAGGGAGCTACCCACATACCAAAAAGCAAAAAAAAAAAAATTAAGAATAGAGTTACTATATGACCTGGCAATTCCCCTTCTGGGTAGCTACCCCCCAAAATTGAAAACCTTAGTCCACCAAGATATATGTACCCCAATGGTCATTGCAGCACTATTCACAGTGGACAAGTCATGGAAAAAGCCAAAGTGCCCTGTGACAGATGACTGGATAAAGAAACTACGGTACACATACACAATGGAATATTACTCAGCTATAAGAAAAGACGAAATACTGTCATTTGAGACAAAATGGATAGACCTTAAGATCACCATGCTAAGTGAAAAAAGCCTGAGAGAAAAAACAAAAAAACCATATGATTCCACTCATATATGAAACATAAAACTGAAAGCAACAAAGAAAAAAAACTCATGGTCACAGTCAATAATTTAGCGGCTACCTGAGGGTAAGAGGGGAAGGAGATGGGGGAAGGGGGAGAGGCCTCCAATGGTGATAGGAAGAAACTAACTCTGGGTGGTGAAAACATATTGGAACACATGGACGATACTGGAGAACTGAAGACCTGGAACCTATATAATTTTTACTAACCAATGTCACCCAAATAAGTTTAACGATAAAAAAAATGTTATTTAAAAACAAAAAGTTAGAATTCCAAATCATTAAAAATCTTTCCCCCCACCCCACCTACCTACTGGATGCCCCATTATAAGAGATATATTTTATTTCAATTAAGTGAAAAAATAACAGTAAAAAGAGAAAAAAAAAAAAAAACCCAAACTACAAAAAGCCTGACTCCATAAGCTATCTTGGGCAAATAACTGTAGAAGTGAAGTACTTAATTTGAAATTAGAATCTTTCTGCCTAATTAACCAAGTAGTTCCTCATTTAATTTTATAATATGTATCTCTTGGATAATGGTAATCTTCCACTCTAGCCATCTATTGGGAAAATACCCTTCTTTCATCTAGAAGACACTGGTCCACAAGCACACCTGCTAAAATGTTGCTACTTTTTCAGTTTCAGCTTAAAAGAATTTCCCCTGGTTAGGCCTTTCTTTCTAACTTTGATAGGCATATTTCATACCCTATATATATTTCTATCAGGGATATTATATCATTATACTGAATCCTTTGTTTGCACATCACTGAACATCTAAGGGAGTGTGTCATTCTTCTACCTACTAGTGCTTATCAGCAAAATGTGGGCACACAGCAGGTATTAATACAAATGTGTGGATTTAGGAGCCAAAGAAATGAATTAATGTTGGTTTACTTGGTAAACATCTATGTATCATCCTTTAAAACTCAATGTTTCCTCCTCTAAGAAGTCTTCATTTTACCTCTGCACCTTTTACTTATTGTCACTGCTGTGTTTTCATACTATATTACAATTATCTGTTTGTGGGATCACAGGTAATGTATAGGGTAACTGGAGTTAAGGCCAATTTGTAACTGGGAGAAAAGTGCCAAAGAATTTTCAGGATCCCCCACGAAAGCTACAAAAATCAGAGAATTTACACTATCCTTTTGCTCATACTTTCTCCACATTCTAATGCTCTTTCTTCTTACCTCTGCACCTGCAAATTGTCCTGTCCTTTCCATTGTCAAAGAAGTCACTCCTGACTATAAGGCTTTTGAATTCTTCTAGGTCATGTAATAAACTAATTTTGTAAGAATATGGTTTAGCTTTCCAACTGTTGATAATAAGTTCCTTAAAGGAAAGTACTGCTCCTCACACATTATTTTAACCTCTTTAAAAACAACCAGTGATAGGCTCTCAATCAATTCAAGATAAAGGCAGAATACACATGTACTTTCAGCAACAAAATTCCTTCCCACAAACACAGCCGTACACTTCTTAGTGGGAAAGAAAATTTCATGAAGAATGTAACTGTCTCCAAAAATAAAGATTTAGGTAGTGTAAAATTTAAGACATGAACAGTTTCTTCATAATCTTTTTAAAGAATTATCTTTAAAAGAGTTTCAGTTAACAATTTTTTTCAGTGCCTGTCAGGTTTATGACATGAGGAAGGTCTCAGTAGCCACTTGAAAAGACTTTAGAAGAAGTAGAAGATTGAAATTTTTATTTGGAGAACATTAAGATAGTTACTTTTAAAACAACGATACATAAAAGAAAATACAGTAACTAGATATATTTTCCAAAGCTAGTTAATAATGCATAGCTAGAAAAGTAAACATACTTTGTTAGACTCTACAGTTACTAAAAACAAAAAGTGGACAGGTTGGGCCAGCTATTTAACAATGAGTGCCTTTAAAGTAATAAATGTTGACAGCCCAAATCAAAAAAGAATGCATTACTGAGCTATCATCAATAGTGTTCTGTCATTACAAGGCAGCTCCACCCAGTCTAAGCTTGTCAAAAAGTGTTACTGTAATCCATGAAGAAGTCCCCGCCTCAGGCAAAGGAAGGAAAAATGTGAAGGGCTGGCTCTGAACAGGTGTGTTGAACTATAATGCCAAAGTTGAGTCATAAATCTCTTTACATTAGTTTCAGATAGGACAAATCATTAACTTCTACTCTGAGGTGCCAAGCATGAATAAACAGATCCATTAGCAGGCACTTTAAGAGCAACAAATGTAAATAAGTAGGGTGTGGGTATAACTTTTTAACAGTGAGCACTATTTCATGCACAAGAGTGGACAGTTATGACAAACTTTCTTATTCTACTCAAATGAATATGATATTTGGGGATCTTGGAATGTCAGACCTACTCTTCAGGTCAGTCCATGAGAGCTGTTTCAGTTTATCCCCGAATCTTTTTTTTTTTTTTTTTGGTGGTTCCCTGGCTGGGAGTCGAACCCAGGCCGAACCCAGGCTGCGGCGTTGACAGCACCAAAGCCAAGCCACTACATCACCAGGGAAACCCCTATACCCTGAATCTTTAATTTAATGTACATGTAACTCAGTTTAAGAAGACATCATGATATATGAAAAGCACAAAAGTGTGTATTCTGGCTTTGACACACTTGTGTGACTTTGGGCAATTTATTCAACTTCTGTAAGCCTTAGTTTCTTCCTCAATAAAATGGGGATAATAATTATCTCATTAGGTTATTATGTAAACTAAAGAAACTATTTTCAGAAAATATCTAACACAGTGATTGGGACTAGCAGACTCAACACATGCTTGTTCCCCTCTTTAAGGTATTTCAGCTGACACCCTGGATTCCCTAAGAGGTAAAAGTTAGGAGTTTAAACAGAGTAATAAAATGCTCAAGATTAGAACTTATGAAGGCAGAGCTTGAATCTTTTCCACTCTATGTCAGTTCCCAGTAGTATCCAGCAAGTACTGAGCCCAAGAATCAACAATTCATATTGCCAGCCCACAGCAGTCTCTCACTTCTCTACACTCAAAAGTACTGAACATCTGTGTGTAATGTTTGTGCTTTCTTTATTACGATAAAATATACAATTTACTATGTTAACTATACAAGTTAGTGGTATTTAGTACCTTCACAATGTTATGCAAACCATCATCACGATCTATAATATTTCCCTAACTTTTTCATCACTGCAAACACAAACTCTATACTCATTAAGCAATAAAATCCAAAGTCACTCCATACTTTCAGTCTCTGATAAACTCCAATCTACTCTGTTTCTATAAATTTGCCTATTCAACATATATCATACAAGGTTGGGCAATTAATTTCATCAAAGGGGATTGCTGGGTCATATGGTAACTCCATTCCCATTTTTCTGAGGAACCTCCACACCATCTTCCATAGCAGTTGTACCAATTTGCATTCCCACCAGCAGTGTGAGAGTTCCTTTTTCTCCACATCCTCTCCAGCACCTGTTATTCCTTGTCTTGTCGAGAATAGCCATTCTAACAGGTGTGAGGTGGTATCTCATTGTGGTTTGGATTTGCATTCTCCTGATAGCTAATGAGGATGAGCATTTTTTCATACGTGTGCTGGCCATTTGTATTTCTTTGTGGGAGAAGTGTCTGTTTAGGTCCTACGCACACTTTTTAATTGGGTTGTTATTTTTTTTGTTGTTAAGTCTTATTATTTCTTTATATATTTTAGATATCAGACCCTTATCAGATGCATTGTTTGCAAATATTTTCTCCCATTCAGTTGGCTGTCTTTTTGCTTTGTTGATGGTTTCTATTGCTGTACAGAAGCTTTTTAGTTTGATATAGTCCCATTCATTTATATTTGCTTTTACTTCCCTTGCCTTTGAGGTCAGGTTCATGAAATGTTCCTTGAGCCCTAGGTCTGTAAGTTTACTATCAATGTTTTTCTTCTATACAGTTCATTGTTTTGGGTCTTATATGGAGGTCGTTAATCCATTTTGAGTTAACTGTAGTATTTGGTGAGAGTTCACAGCTCAGATTCATTGTTTTGCAGGTGTTTTCCCAGTTCTCCAACATCATCTACTGAAGAGGCTGTCTTTTTCTTATTGCATATTTTTTGCTCCTTTATCAAAAATTATTTGTCCATAAATTTGTGCATCTATTTCTGGGTTTTCAGTTCTGTTCCACACTGGTCTGTGTGTCTGTTTTTCTGCCAATTCCAAGCTGTTTTGATCATGAATTTGCTTTTAATAGCAATTGTAAGATAAAGTCTTATTTGAAATTTAAAAAAAAGTAAAGTCAAATTCACAATTACAAGGAACAGTTTCTTATCATATATACTCAGCAGATATCAAATCAGTATGATCTATGCATAGTCCAAAAGGAGTCTTTAAACTTAGAAAGGTTTTTCATAGGAACTGTACTTATGACCTGAATAACAACTTTCATAAACCACTCTAAAAACAAAGAGAAATCCTTACCTCTTGCAGTTAAATTTAAATTATATAGAGCCTTGGATGTTTCCTGTAACCCTCACATTCAATTTTGTGCTCAGTATTAAAGGAATTAAAGTCAATTTCTTTACCAATGAATTATGAGGAAACATAAATTAAGATGAAAGAATGAACTGGGAATATGCATGCAAATATTGTGCATTCATATTATTATACAGCATAATCTGTAAATCTAGTACCACTGAGACTCAAGATTTAAATGGCTGAAGAATGTGTTCAGTGAATTATTGTCAATGCCTATATTCTAGAATAAATGTAATCTTGAATGGCAACACACCCATTATTACAAATTCCTAACTAAGTACAGTACTTCATTATTTTAAAATGTCACTGTCAATTTATAGAGTAACAGATAAACATCTTTCCATCATATTCTTGATTACACTTCCCTCAGAGTAAATGGAACACTGACTTTTAAGATAAATTACAAACTTAACGTTTTTATAGCAATAAAAGAAAGCTAATAAGCATTAAAACTCTAAACTAGTCATAGTACTCCAGGTTTTCACATTTAGTAATGTGTATATATCAGGTTTTATACCACTGTAATCAAGTATTTAAAATAATACTATTTCATGTAAATTCTCCCAAGTATTCATTTATTCCATCATTTGACAAACATTTATTGGGTGCCTCTTTTGTTCTAGGTCCACTATTAGATGATAGAGCTACAAATGCGAATACGATACAGTCCTTGCTCTTAACAAAGTCACATTCTAATGAAAGACAGAGACAAGTAAATAAAGTAAAATACAGTAGTGCAAATAGTATACCTATGCTTCCCCTTTGCAAGAGCTAAAGGCTATTATTCTACTGAAAACACTGTATCTGAAAACTTTTCATCAATGCTCAGAAATCAAACATTCCCTTATTTGTTCCATGAAAATCTTTTTTATTTAATTAAAAGCAAACAAAATTAAAAAGGATAATTTTATAAATATCTGTGAACTTATCATCTTAAGTTTACAAATGCTAAAATGTGCTTTATATTTTATCTTAAATCTATTTTTCAAATCCAGAAATTTCTTGACTGATAAAGTGCTAATGATTACTTGAGATTATTATAGGTCCCACCTAGGTGTGTGACATTGGGAAATTAACCTTTTTGATCCTTGGTTTTCTCAACTAAAAAGTGGAGATAACAGTACCAACCTGTGCTAGATTATCTTCCATTTGCCCCTCAGTGTCCATGCTCCACCTAGCCAGCCTTTTACACAGGCGAGGTTCTCCTGCCTTTCAGCTCCTACTTGGGTTAGGTCAATAGGAGGTACTAGCAGGAGATCAGAGTGTGGAAGGAAAAGGAAGCTATCTCCTGGTTTTCTCCCTACCAGGTCACGAAGGGCTGGCTATATCCCTCTATTAGAGGCGGTCTTCTCCATATACCACCTTCTCCCTTTAGCCCTAGAGTCTGTTGTTGATTTTCATAAACTCTCCCTATATCATTATAAACAGTTCCCTTATTAAAATCTTTTCTAATAACCCAATTTGAAAGTGCAATCAGTTTCCTGCCAGAACTCTGATTCATATACAACCTCATGGGGTTGTTTTGAGGATCACATGAGATGATAAATGTAAAATGCTTAGCACAGTGCCTGGCATATTATAAATATTCAGTCAGTATTGACTACCTTTGTCATTAGCAGTATTGCTGTTACTATCATTATATTTAAGGTTCCATGCTTATGTCCTCTATACCCTCTGAATATGTTCAGGAAACTGAGAAATTCAGAATTCAGGAGATCTTTTACTAATTCTCACAGTGCTTCAAAAGTAAGTTCAAATACAAAATGCATTTATTGCTAATCAATCTCAATATTTAAAAAGAGTAAAAAAGACCTTAAAAGTGAGTGAAAAACCCATACTGTAGACCAAATTTCCTCGGGTATCATTTCTTTTACTGTAAATATGCTTTGGAATTCATTTCCTGCAAATTGACCTCCTGCCACCATGCCAAATCTAGCAAAGTATAAAATGTCCATAAAGTTAAATAAATTGTTGGGTTGTGGGGTCAACAAAAGAACAGATGGAAAGGTAAACTCAATGGCATAAAAGTTCTTGGTTAATCTGGAAATGCATCTTCATCCTCCTTACTTATCAATCATGACACAGGCAAGCATCACCATTTGATAAATTACCTCATCAAAATCCAATTAAAGGTCTACTTAATCTGGCGCCTTACCTCATCCTTTATATCTTCCTGTTGTTGGGCTGTGAAGATCTCCATTGCAGCCATGAGTCTCATCATTAAC
Organism: Lyroderma lyra; assembly: GCA_004026885.1. NCBI lineage: Eukaryota > Metazoa > Chordata > Mammalia > Chiroptera > Megadermatidae > Lyroderma > Lyroderma lyra. The sequence goes on from PVJL010001845.1 coordinate 224,800, forward strand.
TCATCCACTGTTGTGTTACCTAACAACACATGGAGATTGCCAAACTTCACATTAGTAATTATAAAATGAAAGTTATTCTAGAATCAATCAGTATGAAATAACTATAATCATAAAAAAATTTACAGACCAGTATGCTATCATTTAGTTAAAATTCTTCCATGTTTTCACTGGAAAGTTTCCTATGTTCAATAAGAAAGAGTAAAGCAGTATACTGGCTGTTGAAATATCCAAATATTTAGATTTGAGGGAAACAGACTCTCTCTCTCTCTCTTCTCTCTCTCTTTTTTTTGAGGGAACAGTCTCTTATAAAGATTTTAGCACCATAAATAAGAATGTCCAAATCATGAGGATCAAAAGTTCTTTCAACTTTACTTAATAAGACTAGTAATAACTACCAATTGTTTATATGCTAGTGATTGGTCTAAGAACTTGATATGTTATTTAATCTGTACAATAATTCTATGAAGCTGTCATTAAGATTTAGATTTTAAAGAGAAGGAAAATGAAGCTTAGAGAGCTCAAGCCGCCTACCCCACTAAGGTCAAGCTGGTTAAGTTCTAGGGCCAGGATTTGAAACCATAAGAGTCTGACTCAAAACCTGTCCTCTTTACCACCTCAATATGCTGTTTACTTAGAATTGCTTCCTATCATTAAAAATTCTTTGGTGAATCAAATGGTAATTCAATTTTTGAACAAAATTGATTTCTTTTTTTAGCCAAAGTGATATCTTCCCCTTTCAACTGTTTTCAAATGACTACACTATAATCTTTATGAAGGGGGTATTTAAAATGTTTGATTTTCCTTAGTGCTAATTTATTCCATGTCCAAGTCCATAACAAACATATAGCACATATATGCCACTTCTTGAATGCATCAAGTCCTGTTATTTGCTTTGGATGCATCTACAACAGAGAAATTCATGAGGATATGAAGGGATATAGCAATTCTTCCATCTTTCAGTCTATGGGCAGAAGAGTCTATCTTTCTCTAGGGCCTGAGAAGGGGGTCTTCTTGTCTCATTAATGAAATGACCACCATTGAGACAACAAACAGCAAGTATCCTTCTGGTTTTCTTCTGGGATAGGGCTTGACTAACATGATCTTTCAATGGTCCTTTTCCCCAATTTTCTGAATATTCACTGGCAGTATAGGGTTAAGGAACATCTGTGGTCCTTAGCAAAAAAGGCTAATTTGGTCACATCAGCACTACTTTCTCAATAAATGAGCTGGAGAACAAATATTATGTTGGTGTGGTATCATGGTACAGAGAGTGCAAAACTGGTTTTGTAGTCACAGTTATAACCCTAGTGCCACTACTTGATTATATGATCAAGTACCTAGAAATTGCATAGCACATGAGAAAGGCTTAATAAATATTCACTTAGCAAACAAATGAGTAAGTGAATAAATATAGCTCTCCAAGGATCAATTTCCTTATCTGCAAAATGAAGATAATACTACCTTTGTAGGGTTCTTAGAAGGATCAAAGATAAGAATTAGAGATAATACAAAGTGCCTGGTACACAGCAAACACAAATCACTGGTGGTTATTATTAATAGATAAGAGCAATTGTAAAAAGTTTAGGATCACCTTTAACATAGATTTTGATACTGGGTAAATTTACAAATTCTTATTTGTAAACTGTAGTGACTGACACTCAAGATATAAGGCATGAATACTTTATGGAGGATACTGGAATCATCAATGGGAAAATACTGTAGTTGTACAGGTAACTATATACTGACCATTAATTTTCAGGCTTAAGCCATTGCTTATCAACAATGCTTCAACCCTAACTGTAATGATTCATTGCCAAACTGGACTCTTAGGTACTTTATACCCAAGTCTTTAATGATCCAAGATGAAAAAATGGTACCAGTTAATGCAGTTCAGGGCAAATTTATTCTTTATAGCCTACTGTAGTGGTTTTCAAACTTTTTGGTTTTAGAACCCCTTGATACTCTCAAAAACTATTGAGATCTCTAAAGAATTTCTGTTTATGTTGGTTATACTTATCAATATAATTAAATTAAAACTGAAATATTTAAAACTTACTTATCAATTTATTTAAAAGTATAATAATAAACCTTTTACATGTTAATATAAATACCATATTTTTATGAAAAAAATGATTCTACATTCCAAAAGAAAATGTTTAGTGAGAAAAATGGTATTGTTTTAACATTTCTGCAAATCTCTTTAATGTCTGGCTTAATAGAAAACAATTGGATTCTCATACATTAAAATAATTATAATATTGTCTTTGTTGAAATTTATGAATTTAACCTCACTCAGATATGCAGATGAAAAAGGAAGGAGTATTTTAATAGATAACTGTAGATATTCTTCTTTGATATATCCAAACTGACAAGTGGAAGTTTCTTCAAGGTGAGGTATGTGAAGAATTTGAAATCATTATCAATGAACTTCTTGTACTGTTATATTAAACTCCACTGGTCTACCTTGCCCTTTGAATGGATCTTTTACTCATGCATGATTTTACAACATCATGCATTGGTCATGTAGAAAATACTGTTTCACTGAGTTATGCATTTCTTCTGAATGTTGAGACATCTAGTATATATATATATATATATATATTTTTTTTTTTTTTTTCTAATCACATTTCTTAACATCACTGCTGATGTAATCAGAAAATAAGCTATCAATCTAATAGTGAAAGATCTAATATTTTGCTTAAAAACTTAAATTTTATAACTGGCAACAAATATTGTCAGTTCTTTTTCTTGAAGTGGCTGAAAATGCCTGCTAAATAGGCTACAGAAGTATAGTTTGTCAGTCATTTTCAAGTAAAAATAATATTTGAGGAAAAAATGACTAGTTTGACTAAAGCAACATGTAAGTGTTTTTCTTTGAGACTACCACTGTACTTTGAAATGCAGCAGAAGCGCTTTATCTATAACTCCCCTTGTGTAACACAAACTATATAAAGGATTAAAAAAGTAATTTTTTTAACTGCATGTATATGAAGGTAAAGAATATGACTACTAGTACAGTTCTGTGTCATGGCCTTGATTTGTACTAAGATGCCAGTAGTTTTACACATGATTTCGTGCCTCCAGTGCAATTGTCAACACAGTAAAAAAAGGCAAAAATAAAAGTCTTATTACTACTGTGAAAATAATTTTGACCTCAAGAATTCCCTAACAGGGTCTAGGGGATCTCTGAGATCCATGGACCACACTTTGAGAACCACTAGTTACTGTGGTTTTGACAGGAAAATATTGCCTCTGCAGGGAAAACAGGAATAAAATATTATCTTCATTATCCATTTGTCCTATGCAGTTCGTTCCCCAAGCAGGTCTTCTTTAACATTATAAAAATGAATGCTCTAGTTATCAAGAAAACATAAAATACTAGAGGTTTTATTTTATTTGAATTTTAAAGGCGCTAGAATTAACACCCCCTCCTCCTATTATATTATCTGCTATAGAACTTTTGACTTAGGGGCAGAAATTAGGCATCTCAGACAGGAGCTTTAGCTTAGGGCACTTGAAACATCTTTTTCCTTGATTACAGAGAAGATATATTGCTTTCAATTTAAGCTTTGCCATGAATAAGGTAATATTTTATATGAATCTTTGGGTACATTAGTAAAGGTAACAAAAATTATTCACTTTTTTTTTTTTTTGGTAAAGAATGTAAAGACCAATTTCTTTTTTCGGTAAAGTTTAAATTCACAGGTATCCTATAGCTTCATGCCTCTCAGTGGCATCCTAAACATAGATTCACACAAATAAGGGGAAACAACTGTGACTGAAAATAATTCCATTTGCAATATCTAGTCATTGTTTCTTCTAGATAAAGATAAGCATTTATTACAATTAATTGACATTACAGCAAGTAATTTCTCTCTATACATACATATATATATATATATATATAAGAAATGTTATATTTGACATGACTTAATTGCTAGTTTAGAGAATTTTGCAATTCTGAACATTTAACATGATTATCCTATATCCCAAGGGCTGTGCAATTTTATTAAGACATTTCTGCTCAATTTTTGTGCAGCATATTTCATTTCTCATAGTACCTATATTTTTTAAAGCTGTTTGTCTTCAGGAAGTTCTATATTTTAAAATGCAAAGATATTCACCAATATAAAGAATTATTGTCAACTTTGATAGTAAATATAATAAGGTTATCACATATACAAAGAGACACTGTACTCCTCTTATGACATGTACTTTACCTTGTATCACATTTAATACTTCATTAGATGATCGCTTTCCCATAATAATCAGAAAAAGTGGAAACTGATCTGTTTTTTGAGTCCGAATGGTTTGTGCAACAACACTGCCAAAGTGTCTATTGCACATTGTCAGAAATCTAAAATGAGACAAAATCCAAAGTAAGTTTCACTTAAGAGTTTAATAAATTGACTAGGACACCAACAAAAACTCAAGTGTTGTATTAGTTACGTTAAAATCAGACAACCTGTCTGATATCTACATGTAAAATAGATGTAGATATATTTTGCTATAGTAAGCTTTCAACTAAATCATAAGTGACACAGAAATGATTATCATATAGAAAAGCAGGCAGCACATTCTAAATGCTGCCTGGAGCTGACAGTATAGGAATCTTAGTCTTAAACATTGCAAACTTACTACCTTATACTATGAGAAAAACAAACAAAATGAATTTTAAGAGAAAAGTATTTCTTAAATAGGACAAATATCTTGTGGTACCAAGTTAAATTGACTAGTGCTATCCTAATCTAAACAGGATTTAGCAACATTTTCCCAAGTTTTTAGAATCAAGAATTGTACTTCAGAATTATGTTTTCTCCAATAGTATCTGGTCTTTTAGTTTCATATTTAGTATGAGATAAAAATAATAATTCTAAGCTTTTGACCAAAAAAGCTCAGAGATATTAGCATACCGAAGTCTAGTATTAGTATTCTTGACACGATCGGGAATAAATGAAAAAACTGATAAAGCTTTTCTCTTCTATTAGAGGACTGTTTGAAATTAGCATTTCTTTCAAGAGAAAAGGGTAGCTTATGATATGTTTTCAGATCTGATGGTAAAAAGTAAATGTCATAATAATAATGAATTATGAAAGACCAAATGCAAATATAGAATGCTTTAATAAGATCCAATTTAATAAAGTCTGTAAAAATAATGGACTTTTAATAACACAGGTCACAAAAGGCAAAACAGTGGAAATTCTGGGGACTAGCCACTGGTCCTGGCTTATTAATTCTTAATTATGTTCATGAAAGGCAACTTAAATCATGTGTTTTCTTATGCCTTATGATAATATTTTAGGTAACAACTCCTCTGAAATGTATGTTCTAGCTGATGAGCAAAGTCCTGTTGTCACATGCATTAGAAGGTAAATCTATTTGAAAATACAAATGGCATTAAAATGTCATGTGCTCAGATTCATTTGATATCCAAATTCAAAACAGAATCAAATCTCTTAATTTTTAAAGCCAGTGTGTTGTTTGTCTATAAAAATTCATCCCAGAAATTTAGACTGAATTCTCCACAAAACCTGTGCTGTGACTACAGGTAAACTATGTTAAGGGCTCCTAGAACTGTTGGGAAGAATGTCAAGATGAGTTAGTACAACTGCAAGTAAATTCATTGGGAGGCAGGCTCATATACACATTTAGAGCATTAATAACTAGCCCTCCTGCCAATCTGAAAATGACAAGAAACCCATTGTTGGCCATGAAATAAATATCAGTGCCCCTAAGAAAATTCAGATCTTAACATTCTACAACTATTAGGGGATAAAACAACTGGTCTATGCCTCCATAGCAAATTTCACACCCATATGGTTTTAGTTCATCAGTGGAGATATGTAGTTCAGGAGACTAGAAAGTTAAGATCTCATTTTTCTTTCTGCTTCTTACTAAAATATTTGAAGTCAGTCTTGACTCTGATCTGATCATTGGCAACCTTTGAAATTAAAGATGTAAAAAACAAACAAACAAACAACAGTTGGAATGCCATTTCCTACAAAAGGGAGAAAATATGTCCATGTTGCTTTTTTTTTTTTTTTTGGCTTTTTAAATTCATTTTTATTGTTAGACTT
>PVJL010001846.1:0-230960 GCA_004026885.1 Lyroderma lyra
CTCTCTCTCTCTCCCTCCCTCCCTCCCTCCCTCTCTCTCTCAAACAGCACTCTGTCTCTCGCTGCCAGGAAGGTACAGAACAGAAAAGCCAGCTGCCTCGCCGAGCAAGCACGAGCCACTCAAACCAGGCCTCTCAGTGAACGAGACCGTAAGCACTAAACTGCCAAACGGCAAATTGGGGACAAGTAAGAGATCCGGAACACCTGGTCAATGGGAGGACGGCGTCTCCTCTGGTCGTTAATGAGGAAGAACAGGGATCTCCAATGAGGAGCAATTAGCCAGGGTAATGGATCACGCGCCAACTGCCGCACACTTCCAGGACAAACACGCACCGAAAGGGAAAGCTCCCAGACGGGAACCAACGTGATCCGAGGCGTGGAAAGGAAAATCAGGTCCCCAGCGCTGTTTCTATTTTCAGGAAAGGGAGCAGGGAAACAGCTACACGTTATCCACTAATAGCAAGGGACCCATAAAGAAGGAGGAGCTTGAGAGAGAGAAAGACACAGCCTGATGAGGAAGAAGCAGGGAGGGTGACAGCTTCAATGGCCCGCCTTTCCATGGGGGCGACCCGACACATGGAGAGACATTTTTAATGCTTGGCCCCCACGGTTCACCGCATCACTTGGGGATGAACTGGGTGCTGAGCAGCCTGACAGCCAGGTGTCTCGAGACGACAGAGGGCACGAGGGGCACATGGCACAGGTGACTTTCGTATCTAAAGGTTGTGCCAAGGCAGGAGTGGAGGGATGAGACAACGCTGGGCGGCATTGGAAGGCAAAAAAAAAGCAACAAACATAGAAAGCCACAGGCATTCAGACGTGTCCCCGCAAGACTGTTGTAATGGTCAGTTAGTTCATCAGCAGAACTGCTGGGGAGTGAGCTAACGAAGGCCCCCCGCACCTCCCCACCCTGAGTTTGGACAGCAGACAGCTCCCCAGCAATGAAATCCAAAGCTTACTTAGACCAAAATCATATTGCTCTTCAAGGGCAGCAAGTGTAAAAACCCACGTGGTTTTAATTTTATGCCACATGGAAAATTCAGAGTGGAGGGAAGGTAAATTTTTTATTTTTTGAAAAGTATCGTAAGTAATCTAGATACAGGCTACGTGCTTCAGCTGACAGTTGAAATACGTGCAAATAAGTGTAAGATGTTGTAGTTATGAAATCATTGTAAGTCAAAAATTGAGCAGACTTTCTGGATGTGAGAGGAATGAGATTGTCCAGAGAAAGCGCGTGTCAGCGTGAGAGCCCACAGGTGCACGCTGCCTTGTTATTGAGCCCTGTGACAAGGGGGTGCCCATCAGCTCTTTCCTTCTTTAATGGGGAGAGTAAACCTTCCCTGTCTTTAGAGATGATGGGCGAGTAAGGAGCATGGTAGAAAGCTGCGAGACAAACCACGGCAGGCTCCTGACATGCCCAGTTTCGCTTCCTCTATTACAATTTAGATAAGCAGTTTGCAAAGCTGCATGAATTCTTTCTGGCCATTGTTAGTCACATCCAGATATTGAACTGAGACTCAGAGCCTACGGCCTAGTGGAGCACAGAGTGTCAGGAAAGCCTCTGCTAGGCTCAGGGACACAAAGACCATTAGGACAGGCTCTGTACCCAGCTACCTCCCCATGCCCACCTTATCATCTCCCTTCTCTCCCGTCTCCATCCTTTGCTTGCTCTACCTGGGGACACTAGTCTTCCTGGTCTTCTAGGAGCTTGCTAAACTTGTTCTTGCCTCTGGGCCTTTGTACTTGCTGTTCCACATCTTGAGAAACCCTTCCTCGGATACATATACGGTTCCCTTCTTCACTCCATGTAGGTCTTTGCTATATGCCATCTCCGCACGACCACCCACTCTCTTGTCACTATGTGAGAGCAGAGTAAATATTCATTCACTTACTCTGTCTCCTGCTAGAACATAGGCTACACGAGGGCAAAGGTTTTGCTGTGGTATATAGTTGACAAATATTTGTTGAATTTGACCAAATACTCAGAGAAAACATTCCAGAGAAGTATCCGCTATTTAGTGCCATAAATCTCTGGCCACATGTCCCAACGTTGAGAGGTGGCTTTGGTAATCTGGGGCAGATGATGGTGGGCTGAATGGATCGCAATGCCTGTACTCAAAGGCCTATTCTAAAGCAAGTCTAGAAGTCTTCTCAGCACCCACCCTAGCAATCCTAAGACGGAGTCCTTTCCAAGTAGGAAGAAGTTATGGACTCTTCCAACCAGGCCAGCCGCTTGGGGGAAGAAAGAAGCAACCCAGAGACTTCAACAAAGAAAGAGAAATGACGTGCTGGTTTAGAAATATCAGCTTTTCACTCTCTGACATTCTATCAAATGTTTTACCTTTTAACTCTAAAGTCTGTCAATTGTCCTTGGACTTGACCCTTGCGTGAATGGAATGAATGGCATGTGTGTGTAAGAACACTGAATGAGGTCAATGGATTACACACCATCATACTTCAAGGATCCCCAACAAGTAAATCACGATGCCCAACCTATGAACGAATTAGAATCTTCTATTTTGACCCTGCCCCGTGTCTTGGACCTCTCCTGTCAGTGGTGGAAGGACTAACCGTCATCCCTTGTCCGCCCCCTCCTTCTTGACAACCCTGTCACACAGGCATTGCTTTGTGTCCTGCAGCAATTCAAGGGAGATGATAGCTCCACCTGCGAGAGAGGCAGCCCTCCCTCTTGCTTCTGCTCATCAGATGGCCTGGAAGAGCAGTCTGCCTTCCAAAGCACTTGATTTATAAAGAAACTTGTGCTCTGCGAGACCACCTCCTTAGTTTCTAATTATTATGATTTAGAGGGGAGAGGATTACCTAGCCATGTGAATCAGGAGCGACATGAATGTGCACACAGGCATTTCTGTGAAGCTGCGACCTTACTATTCACACCCTGTTCTATAAAGTCATCTTATGGCGAGCTCGTACTCGAAGTCTGTGTTAAAAGGTCCTGGTGTGTGCTGGGCTTAAGTTGACACGAAAAGAGATCCGAGGCAATTTGGTGACAAATATGAACACCAGCACTGAGGATGTCACAATGATCACTCAACGGAAAGCAGTTATTTCCATGATTTGGGGGTCCTGAGGAGAGTGAGAAAAAAATATGCATGGAAAGAGGTCATTGGAGACAAAATGACCCGAGTGGGGCACCTGGCTACTTTCTCATTCAGAGCCACTGTTTCCTCAGCACTGGTGATGAGTTCCTGTCTCAGCAGAGTTGGTGTAAGAAGTGTAGCTACTGAACGCGAAGTGTCTATGGATCACCCAGCAGCCACAGGTATTCCCAAAGCTGTGGCCCTTCCTACTCTCTCACTCTCCTACCTGATCTGACACCATTCTCAGGTCTCCGTAGTTACCACGAGCAGAATTTTGAAATCCTCAAACAAAATTAATATCAATTCACTTTCTGCTTTAAAATAAATATATGCCGTCTGGAACATGTAGATTGGAAATCTTAAAATCTTATAATTAACAGTAGAGAATCCAAGACTGTGAATCCTTGAGCAATTGCTCTAGTTTTTTGGGAGACAGGCCATACTCATCTGAAGACAATAATTTGCCTCCCTGTATGTCCCCAGACATGTCATTGCTCTCCCCTTGGCCTCTGTCTTGCCTCCTGGGTGGGCTCAGCTCTTTTCCATATGTGACATCTGCGGGGGGTGGGTGCTGGTTAGAATAGCAATGGTAGCGACCATTCATGCTGCGCTTCCTGAAGGCCAGGCACTGTGCTTATTGAGTGAGTTAAGTGAGTTGGGTATTATAATTCCCATTTTACGGACCAGGAAGAAACAAAGTGGCTAATCTGAGGTCATGTCCTGGGAGGCGGCAGAGCAGGGCTTACCATCATTTCTAGTCACTTCCAAAGCTATGGGATTTCTCCACTGACCTGAGGAAAAATTAAATCTATCCGTTCCTTCCTGCACTGGCACTCGGAGCAAGGGAGAGTCAGTCACCCAATGTGGAATGTGATCTCAGGGGTACCTCTTTTTGTCCTTCCCTTCTCCCCCAACACAATGCATGCTCCTTGAAAGCAGGCACTGGGTCAGTTCTGTGCACTGTTATCTCCCTAGTGCCTGAGGCAGTGCTGGCACAGCAGTGCCCAGCGAATGAAGGAAGGAATAAAGAGAACGTCTCACTATCCAGTGGCTGGACTTCTGCCTTATGGCCCCATTTCCGGGTCTCCTATCACAATGGAAATACCCTGAGGAGAAGCAACTGTTCAGTTTGAGCATCATTTTTGTGGCCCTCAGGTTCTTTCCTAACAGTAGGTTTTGATGGGATTGGCTGGAGGAGAAAATAACACAGGAGTGATGAGGGCCCTGCAAGGAAAAGGAGGTAGAGGCAGAGGCAGACAGCAGGTGTAAAGGCAGACTGCATTTGGCTCACCATTCCCCTTACTGAACGTTCTGTCAGGCTAAGTTTCTGTGTAATGGGAATCATTACGTGGGAGTTGTCTTTTTCCAAGCTATCTGGGTTGCCATTAGATTTTAATTTTCATCAAAGACATTTATTTTTAGAATGGAAACCCTCTCAAAGAGTATTGTCATGTGAAAAACATCTTTCCAAAGGTATTGTGAGAATCACCTCCTCAAAGAAGTGGGCTGAGGCCATGAGGGGTCTTCACAGAGTCTGACCCCAGGTGATGGGGACATGAGCTGGGCCTGGCTTGTGAAGAGTGGAGTGAGAGAGTTATGGTAATTTGCCTGAAAGATCCCAGTGTCTGTTATGGTTATGAAGAACCTTTCTTCTAGATGCAATTATGCTGTTCCATCGAATCTATTTTTGGAAGATCTCGGGTCGCATGAAGAAATAAAGAGGAACTTGGAAGTAAGCTCATGGTGGGGGATTCAGAGAGAGAGAGAAGGAGAGAGGTGAATTATTGAGCTGGGATCTTAGCTTCCCTCTAAATCTACTTTCCATAAAGAACACAAAACTCATCAGATTAATTTTTGCTCAGCTTTTCTTCTATCACTGAAGACTTGTAAAATTGATGAGTTCTAGTATTGAACCAGATGATCTTTAAGATCTTTTCCAATTCTGAGATTTTATGATTCTATATTTTGGAGAAAAATAATCTTGAAAGGCTTCGCTCAGAGCTTGCATGCTATCTTCTTCAGAGCAATAATATTTGTTTAATTTAGTCCTATTCAAAATTTCAAGATAACAGCTTGATGTGAACAAACAGAAAAATTTAGTATCTTGCCTTAATTATCAACAGGATAAAGTTCTAGTCTGTTTTGGTGGCCAGAAAAAGAGATGGGTAGCTTTGGTTTTGTATGAGAGAGAGAGAGAGAGAGAGAGAGAGAGAGAGAGTGAGAGAGGGAGGGAGAGAGAGGGAGATGATAGATAGATAGATAGATAGATAAGGATCATTTAGAAAACAAAAGATGACCCTTTCCTTCCTGAACGTGTGAAGTTTCTGGTTGGATGCTGGAAGATAACAAAGTTTCTCAAGGCCATTTCCATCTCTATGGCTCTAAACTTGTCAAGTTAATAACTCAGTGCTCAGAACAGAAGAAAGGACAGTAACTTGACCTGCTTCCATAGATCAGGAAATTACATTTGTCCTCAAATAACCAACACAGGAAAAACAGGATTTGAGAAAAGGTGCTACAAAGGACTGCAGGGCAGCCAGCTGGAGAGGGGTGTTCAGGTCACCCAACCTAGGTGTTGAAAAGGTAGTGTTGGGATAGATGGGAAACTGAGGCTTGAGATCTGACTCTGCCAGTGAATGGCTGTGAAACTTTGGGCAAAACATCTCCCACCTCTGGGGCTTCATTTCTTTGTCTACAAAACATGGGACTTTTTTGGGGGGGTTGTGTTTTTTTAGGTTATCTCATAGTTATGTGGATTTTCGTATGTCCCAGTCACTGAGGTTAAGTGTTTTATAAGGCTTTGATTGCCCAGAAGTTGTGGGCCTTTGGAACTCTCTAAGAGCATGAAGAGAGAGACACTGCTGGAACAGCTCCACCTCCTTGTGGGATCCACACAGAACCCCACCCCCCTTCTCCCTGCAGGTCCAGGGATCCAGGAAAGGAACCTCCATGCAAACATGGGAGTTGTTTGACCTGGAGAAAAGGCTGTGAGATGGGACTTAGTAATTTTCTTGCTCCAACCTGTGGAGATCCATTTCTAGGGAGACAAAGGGACGGTCAAATCTGAGAAGACTAGGGGAATAGATGGTGTGGCCTGAAGCTTGAAAGAGCTACAGCAAATGATAAAGGGAATGCAATGGCCCTGAATGGCGCCAAGGAGAACCTAGACGCAAGGGTTGTGTCACCTCTTAACCTGGAGCTTCAAGGCCAGGACTGATTGATGTTAAGGGCTCGTCCATCCAGAATAATTTGGATCAAGTGTTCGAGGTAGGCTGACCACACGTACCATTTGAAACAGGACAGAAAACAATGGTACTGTCCCGTTTCAAATGGTATGTCTGGTCAGCCTAGTTCTAGGACAGATAGGAATGCCTTTGATGAATTTTGAAAACCCCCTCCACCAGCCCAGTCCTCTGAGATAAGGAGGAGATATTTTTTGGGGGGTGTGGTGGGGAAGAGGGTAACAATTTAACCTCGCCTTCACATTAAGAAAAAGCTCTTGGTGGACATTTGATTGGAGAAGGTATAAATAAAATACTGAGTCAGTTGATGAGCTGTGTTGTACAAAACTTCGTTGCTGAACATTTTCATCTGGTTTTTACATCGGAAGTTGGGGCAGGGACCTCACTAACTTGGGAGTCAGGAAAACCGGTTTAATCCTGGCTCTGATGTCCCCAGCTAACTGTAGCTTCTTTATTTGTAAAACACTGATAACAATCTCTGTTCTGTCTATCTCACAAGATTGCTGTGAGAATCCAATGAGCTAATACAGTGGAAGTGGGTTGGAAATGGTCAGTTATCTGACATGATATTATATAACACATCAGAAAAACAGTTCATTGGTCAAAAAATGAACCTGTAGTAAAAAAATCAGTTGGGGAAGGAATATAATTAAAATGTTCTTTCATAATTACGGGGGCTGTCTGGAAAGTATCCAGCCATGTAATATGAAACATAGAGGCATTTATGGCTGGGGATTTTCTGGACAGCCTTCGTGTGTATGTGTGGATAGAGATATAAGAAAGAGAAGAGAGAATCAAATCCTCGTATGGCTGAATTATCTTTCTTTCCCTTAGAGATGAAGAACTGGATTCTTAAGTTTGCACTATCAAGAGAAGGCAAAGCAACATTATTCTCAGACCACATGACCTGAATTTTCTGGGGAAGGTTACATGAATTTACATGAAATTCACGGCAGAACCAAAGAGCACAGGGCAGGTTGCCTGTCGACCAACCTCATTTCAGGTTATACAAAGCATAGAAACCAAAAGAAAATATGCCCAATATGGGATCATCTGGGCTCTTTGAGACTGAGAATACATAGTAACATTTAACTACTTAGGGGTCCAAATCCATTTCAGGGAGATAGGAATTGGAAAAAAATTTTTTTATCATGTTTTACTACATTTGGAGAAGCTGAGAAATGAAAATTATTTTGTGGTTGGGTACTGGGTTTAGCAGGCTGAATAATGCTTACCGCCACCCCCACCTCCCTGCCACCCAAAAAATACATCCTAATCCACAAAACCTGGAACCAGGGTGGGCCCAATGTAATCCCAAGGATTCTTGTAAGGGGGACAGGAGGGTCAGAGCCAGACAAGGAGATAGGTGACAGAAGCAGAGGTCAGACAGGTAAAGCTGGAGAGAGAGAGAGAGAGAGAGACAGAGACAGAGACAGAGACAGAGACAGAGACAGAGAGAGAGAGAGAGAGATATGAAGATATCCTGCTGCTAGCTTTGAAGATGGAAGAAATGGCCATGAACCAAGGAGGGCAGGTGGCCTCTGGAAGCTAGAAAAGGGAAGGAGGAGAAGGATTCTCCCCTACACTCTCCAGAAGGAGCACAGCCTTGCCCGGCCCATTGTAGATGTCTGGTCTCCATGTTGCCAGATCATGAACTCATGCTGTTTTAAGCCACTACGTTAGCAGTAAACATGACTAAAAACAAAATGCTGAAGACAATTTGTTAACATAAACCATGTTTCCTTTGATTCCATGGCTATGGCTGTGGTTGTGAACTGTAGTCACTGGTCTTCAATCTGTGCTTGCCCTTTGTTTCCTTTTTATGAAGTAACACACACACGCACATACACGCACACATGCACACACACACATGTGTACACACGCACACACGCACATACACACACACATGCACACGCACACACGCCACTTAAAACATAAAAAGAAAAGCTCTGTAGTAGATCTGAGGCCCACTATGACTCCGTTTCTCCCGAGTGATGTATCTTTACAGGAGCCCCTAGTTTCCCCACAAACTCCTCTCTCCCCCATCTCCTATTTCCCCACTGACAGAGGGTTTCCTGATCTTTGGGGCAGTTGATTTCAGACCCTAGGCTACTTTGAGGCAGAGGTCATGAGGAAAACCTTTGGAATGACACGGCAGGTAATGCTTATGTAATGCCTGTTAAGCACTGCAGGGCCTGTGAGGTAGGGCACTTTGGAACCAAGATATTGCTCACACAGCTGCAGTGTGGCTTTGAACTTGTGTGCTGCTTTACCCCGGCATGTGAGAGAAAGCTGGCGGTCTAGCAGGCTACAGTTGCTTAGCTCAGTGTACGTGGACAGGATGGGCCACTGTTTCAATGCTTCAGTGGCAGCAGAACAATAGCATTAGCTGTCTGAAGGCCACAGAAGCACTATGGAGTACTGTGCCCTGGCACACAACAAGGAAGACCCAAGTTCTTGGCGTCCTGCCTGGCCAGGTGGGAGGTAGGGGCCTGTGCTTGGCTGAGGCCCATCTGGCCCAGAGATTAGCTATGACAGATCTCTATGCCACTTCTCTACAGTGATCAGACCTCTGGTGAAATCCACCAAAGGTTGACATTAAATAGTTCAAGGCACCATGCATGTAGACTATTGATCAAAGTTTGCAAACAGAAAAGACAGTATCAACAGGATATTTTGGAGTTTCGAGTTCATGTAAGCACAGCGTCAATGGTCCAGATGAGTTCATGGCCATCCTGCTCTCTCTCCTCCTCCCATTCCCCCATCACACAACGTTATCCCTGAGAGGTAAGTGTAGGGACTAGAGGTAAAAACATCCTGCTTTCTTTTTGAGGGTTTTCCTGAATTTCAAAGAGAAGGCGTTCACCCCATGGACCACTCAGCCGTTCTCTCCCCTCCTTCTCTCTGAAGAAGCATCTTCTGGAAAGAGAACCCCTGGGGATAAAGCATTTCCACGTATCATTCCTTCAACTCGGGCTCCACAGAACACAACCTTAGACACAGGAAGAACAGAAACACGTACGTGCTCAGACGTGAAGGCAATGAGCCTGGGAACGGCGGCCATTCCTTTCTCTTTGACTTCCGGGAACATCTTAAAGCGGGCAATCAGCATGGCGTACATGTTGGATATGGCGCCGCCTAGAGGGCACAGCAGCACGGTTACCTTTTCCAGTCATGATCAACCTTCCTTCCACATGCAAGTCACATGCCTATGGCCGCTGACCTACGGTCCTCCTGGGACTCCGGAGGACATGCTTATTGGCCATGCTCTGAATGGAATCCTCAGACTCGGGCGGTAGCAAAGAGGGTTCGCAGAAAGGAGCGCTGGGCCCAGCCGGGGGATGGCTGCTCCCCCGCCCTCCTCCTCTCAGTCACTAACACGAACTGCAATCGATTTCGCTCTCGCTGGGCGCTCTTATAAGAACTGAGAAATTGTCGCCTTCCTCCCTGGCTTGCAAGCGTGGTCATTCTGCGGGAAGCCTGGGAAAACCCTACTTATATCCTGATGGAGACTTATTTGTTTTCATTTCAGCTCGTCCAATGCATTGCACTTAAACTGAGACGATTAGTTGCTATTAATGATGTGAACTATAAATCGACAATTCTTCCAGAATGAGGATAAACATCCAAGCCCAGCTAGCTCATCATACTCATCTCTTAATTTGCCCCAAACAGTTCTTCCCTCTCAAAGACATCATTGAAATATAATGGTATTGGTAACAAAATCTTATTTCATAGTTCTAGGAAAACAGGCAACTGAGGGGATTGTAATTCTATAATGAGTTGCTTTCTCCTGCATCATCCTGAGATGGTCGAGGATTTCATACTGTAAGATTTATATCTTATAAGTAGAGTCTCATTTGACAAGCAAAGAGAAGTGAATTTTTCCCCAAGATTGTTGGAAAGGTTAGGAGTTTTGCTATCCAGGATAAAGCCAGATGGCTCTGTGTGCAAATGAGTATGCTGGCATGCAAGCTGTGAGATCATGAGGTAGAGTGTCTCCTCCTCCCACCCAAGGGGGGACACGCCACCATGTGAGTGTGTACCCTTCCCTCTGGTGGCTGAGAAGCAAAAGGGCTCTCTACATCTAGCTCAACGCCCACACAGGGCGATGATTTTTGCCTCACGAGTCCTAGGTTTTGATGCAAGCCCGCAGCCCAGCACAGAACGGTCGCCACCCAGATCCTGGCTCTGCCATCAGTCAGAATGAGGACAATTTCTACCTCTTCTGGACTCCAGAGACATGGCACAGGCAGAATCCAGGTCAGATCCATTCTAAGCAGACACCCTGTCGAAAACTCTGACTGTCAAAAAGCTTATGCTGTCTCAATCCTGGCCTATCATGCTACTTTGGGCTGGATAACTCCTTGTGGGGGGCTGTCCTGTACATGGTAGGGTATTTAGGAACATCTTTGGCCTCTACCCATTGGATGTCAGTAGCATTACGCTCCCCCAGTGTGATGACTGGAAATGCCCCATGGGGGCAAAATCGGGGGTGGGTGGTGGGGATGGCAAAATTCTCCCGCTGAGAACTACCACCCTCATCATTCTCAGAGAGGCCGGGGAGCAAGGAAGGCAGAAGAAAAAGGCGAAGGGGTACACACAGGAAGTGAAGTTCACAGGACACTGGTCCAAGAAGCTGCCAGCCCTACTTCCCACTTTGCACCTCGGCCGCTCTGTCTGAGGGTTCAGGAGCCCTGAGATGGATGCAGCGGCTGCCAGGCCTCTGGGGGGAGAAGGCTGCTTTCTGCAGTACAGGCGGGAGGGCAGATGCATGAGGCCTGCGTGCCCTCTTTCTCATGAACCTTCCAGAGGAAGGGTGCAAAAGCAAGCCCTGCATCATTGTGAAAATCCTGTTGGGAGGAGAGCATTTCCTCTGTCCCCCATTCCCACCCCCCAAATCCTTTGGGACTTGCTGAGCAACCAGGAGTGCCCAGTTCTCTCTGGCTTTTGGGTAAATGTGACATCACATAAACTGATTTCTTCTAGAAGCTCAAAGGACTGCCTCTGGGTGGTCTAGATTAGTGGTGGCCAAACTTTTGGCTTCCACGGGCTACGGCAGAAGAAGAATTGTCTTGGGCCACATGTAAAATACGCTGACACCAATGAGAGCTGATGAGCTAAAAAAATTTAAAAAGTCACAAAACTATCTCACACTGTTTTAAGAATTTGAGCTGGGCCACTTTCAAAGGTGTCCTGGGCCTCAGGTTGGACGTGCTTGTTACGGATGGAGGTGTAAGGCAAACTGAGCCACAGACCTAACTCTTCATGCTAGTCCCAGGCAATGGGACTTCCAGATCTCAGGCACAAAAGATGTGTGATTTCCCCTCCGCCGCCTTCACTCACAAGACCCTTTACCCCAGGAATGAGGCCGGCTGCTACCTAGAAAAGCAATCATTAGCGAGTGAGGGTGCTGCTAGGTCCATCTCTCATCTGGAATGCCTGCAGCGAGCAGAGAAGAAACAGATTGCCCACGCCCTGTCTTCCGTCCCCTCCCCAGTCGGCAATGTCTTCTTTACCCTGGAGCCTGACACCTATGGCTTCCATCCTGGGGTGAGAGCACAGGAGTCTTTCAGAGCCAAGGAAGGAGCCCCTTGATTAAGCCTAGGTCTTGGTACCCCTTTCTCTTGATCGTTTCCTGGTATTGATGAGGGTGGCGGGGCAACCCCTAAGTCCAGACCTGGCTTAGCAGAACTGCCAAAGAGGACGCTTTCTCTGGGTACACGAGGGCTGTCCGGAAAGTGTCCAGCCATGTAATATGAACTACAGAGGCATTCATGGCTGGATGTTTTTCAGACAGCCCTCGTCTGTTTTCTGGGCAGGTGGGTTCCAAGACCAGCCAGGTAAATGAGGCCTGGCCATGCCCCCTTAGTCAAATTTTCAGGGTGAGCGGGAGCCACTATTCTGTCCCCAAGCCTGGGCATGACTACAAGAGAGCCCAGGGTGCTCCTGGCTCCCGCAGGGACAGTCCAGGCACACAACCCACCTTACAAAAGGAGGAAGAAGAGGTACGAACGATGTCGATCCCTGAACCCTCCCTACTTTCTCATGAAAAATACCGTAAGAGCTTCAATTCCAGGCGATGATGACAAAGGGCCCCCGTGGGGGTGGATTTCCAAAGGCAAAGTAAGTACAGCAGACGCTCAGTTCCCCGGCACCCGGGGGCTGGTAGGTGCCGGAGAAATTGCTTAGTCCCCTACGAAATCAAGGTGAGCGTAAAAGTCATCGCAGCTGGGGTTCAATGACTTAAAAAGAAAAGGCTAATTTTCCCTTCCATTTAACTAACTCGGTTTTCCTTCAGCACCTGAGGGAAATGTGCTGTATCTTTAAAAACATAATACAAACCAGCAGATCTGAGCTTGTAGGTAAAGCGGCTTGAGCTAAGCCCCTGGCCTCGAGGCCACTGCTGCTCGTTTCATCGTTTCTTCTGACCACCTTTTCTTTGTTTCCTCTCTCCCTCCTCATCTGCTTGTCTTTGCAGCTTTGCTGAACAGAGATCAGTGTGGCCTCTGCGGACCTGACACTATGGCAGGTGTGGGAGCACCTGCCCCGTCACGATGACCTCCTTCCTGCCACTGATTAGGGGGTGACCTGCACACCGCGTTCCTTTTCCACGGGTCAGTGACTCTCTTCCTGCCGCCTTCCTAACTCCTGTTTCTTTTCTGCATCAATCCAAGGTCACGCCCAGACCCAGGAACCAAGGTCACACACACAGACCCCCGGCAGGGCTTTCTGTTTCAAGTTCATTCTCCTGTGTGGAAGAGGTGTGGACAATGGTCCTTAGAAGGCAACGGCTGGTGATACCAGGCAGAATGGAAAAGAATGCCTGGCGTGATGAAGAAGAAAAGGGAGGAGAAACATTCTTGATGAGACCATCACCCTCCCTTTTAGCTCTCCCAAATCGTCTCCCACGGCACTCCGCAGGGCCCCTTGGTCAGCTGCTCTGCCTGTTGTTTGAAAGGTACAGGGCACATGGGCTCTCTTAAGATCTGCCTGTCATATGCCCTCAAACTGCAAATGCTTTAGGAAGTGAGGCCACCCTCTCCTTCCTCTAATTCTGGGAAAGGCACCAGAGAGTGAATTTTCTTATTAGCAATCCTCATTCCTTTGTTCCACAAAACCCATACATCCTGTGTGTAGGATCCCCATAGAAGTACTAGGTAAATATTAACACCACCTCAGTTTATACTCGTTTTGAACACGAATAACTAATGTGCAAGTGTGGGGTAGGTGGCTTGGAGGCATGGTCAGTGTTCCGATGTTCATGTAATGCAACTGGCTCTTTTGATCACATACAACCTATTTAAGTTCAGCAGAAATGCAGCCTAGATATTCCAGCTTTCCTAGGTTCCTAAGAGGGCACTGCACATCAGAGGACAAAATACAAAGAAATGCTGAAATATCACATACCTGGAGAAAATATCCCATCACCAGAGCCCCCTGGCCAGCCAACGATTTCTCTCATTTTCTTTAGTGTGACATACTCCAAAAGCACAAATACTGGAGCAATTTCGTAGGTGAACCTGAGATGGAATGGCCACATTTTATGTATGTAACTCAAAGAACTTAATTTAGCATTACGGTATCTACAGAACTGTTCCTTTTCCAAACCTTACATTCACAGCTGTTATGATTATAGCATTCAACACAGAAAAACGTATTCTTCTAAAAGGTCTGCTCATTCTTCTGTATTTGTAAAGTCAAGAGCTTCAATTATTGACTTAGTGCACAGGGTCATTTATTGTATTGAATAAATAAAGAACACTGCTAAGTAACACTACTTAAAAGACAACATCTGGTCTCATTTCTCTGTTATACCATACATAATTATAAATCCAAAATGCAAAAGAGTCCTTTTTGTGGTTAAAAAAGGTTGTATGGTTTTTCAGGAAAGTTATATCAGGATTCTTTT
The DNA here is from genome assembly GCA_004026885.1 of Lyroderma lyra. Classification (NCBI taxonomy): domain Eukaryota; kingdom Metazoa; phylum Chordata; class Mammalia; order Chiroptera; family Megadermatidae; genus Lyroderma; species Lyroderma lyra. Next base: position 14,252 of record PVJL010001846.1, read on the forward strand.
CTATTAAGCTATAATGAACACCCACATGCTTCTGAAGTTCGTATCACTATTTTATAGGCTGCTTAATAAAAGAGATGTTCACATGACAGATGGAATGAAGACCATACAGTCTCACTAATAATTATCGTGGATGCAAAAACATACTTAGCTACTTACATATTAGTATTTGCTGTTGATGTCAGCCAATCTGCTGCTAATCCCACCATATCCAGCCCAGTGGAGAGTTGATTGAAGTATCTGGGATGCCCTGCATAAAATAAAACACCAGAATCAGGACTACATCCAATGAAAATACATGCCTCTCAGACACACGATTTCTCTCGCTAAAGAACCTTGAAAGACCCTTCAGTAATAGGAAATCCATATTCAGAAACCTGACATGCGTGCTCTAGCACATGTGCGTACACACACACACACACACACACATATACACACACACACACCCAAAGGAGCATTTCCTTTCATAAGAGAGACTATTTTGGATTTTTGTACTTCTTAAAACACAATCTAAAATTCTTCCTTTGAACATGACCTATGTAAAGAACACATGTGGTTTGCAATTCATTTCCTAGCATTAACGTGGATACCAGTTAATTTCCTAGCATTCTTTCAATATAATTACAAACTAAAATGCTAGTGCATTCCAAAGCCATTCAAAGTCAAGCTATTCTTGTTTATACTCGTGCTGCTAAAAAGCCCTTTTTTGTTGAAGCTGTGGTGGGAATCAGTCATATTTCATGATATCCTCCAGGCATGCCAACATTCATAATAATATCAGTGACAAATGGCTGATGATGACAAAAGACAAGGCAAAAATGAGAAAAATAGGACACTGTGGAATGATTCGTCCTGGATTCAAAAGGTAATGATTGTCTGAAGATGGCACGGACAAACCTAATTCTTGTCAATTCTGTTTTTTTTTTTGTCCAAATATTTAATTATAAACAACAGAACTCCTTCATAGTTGCAATTTATAAACTAAAGCTGAATACATTCAAAGTCTCTGTCTTGTCAACAAGATACATGAAGATATAGTCCATGGACCGCAGTCCATTAGCAAGGCTTATCTAATTAATTTCTTGCCTTCTAAGAACACTGAAGGGGTCGACATCCAAATACTCCTCAGGCTATTGTTTAACACACGTTGGGAAGTATCTCATTAGAATTCGTTGCCTTGTCTCACCCCATAAAAACCTATCTGTAAATCTGTGACTTGCTTAGCTGCAAAAATTTTGGAAGATGAACAATTATGGAAATAGCATCTGATAAAAAGCCACCTGCCACTTACTGGACACCTGTCTGAAGCCTGGGGACGTGATAGTCTCCCACGCCAGCATGGCAAAACAAGATAAAGGGGGACGATGGGGAAAGCGGGGACAAAAGTCAACACACGGCTTATCTCTAGGCCTGGAGTGCTCTCTTATCAGCCTCTGGCATGCGGCGAGGCAATTAGACGCTGAGCAAAGATAGGAGCCCGGAAAAGACCAGAGAGCCCGCTGGGGAGAGACCGGGTTCGGGGCGGCCCCTCTCCCCGTTCGCCGCCATTGTTTTACCGCCCGTGGGCCTCGCCCAGCGCCCTTCTGTCTCTTTCCCCCTTTCCAGGCCCTCTGACGCTGGCCCTGTCGGCTTCTGCGTCCACGGAGAGTGAGAAAGCCTTCCTGGCTGCGCCCCCCGCCCCCGCCCAGCCGTCTGGAACAGCCCTCCGCGTCTCTCTGCCTCATTGCCTCCCCATTTCATTAGCGCGCACAGCTGAAACCACAGCCGTCTTCTCCCTCCCGCCGCCCCTGCACTTCCCTTCCCGGAGCCATTTCTTTAAAGCAGGAAATGACCAAGGCCGAGCAAAGCTCTCCATTTATCTACTCTCCCGGTTCGCAGGCATTTCGGGATGGTGCTTGGGTCTGGCAGCACGCGCTCTGGAAACTCTGGCGTGAAAAGCTCTGAGAAAACGGAGCGGGGCCCCCAGGCGTGCGTGGTGGCCCAGGACATGGGAAAGGCGACCCCTCCCCGATCAGGGCAGCCCGTGGGAAACCGCGGAGACAAACGGGACGGCCTGGCTCCCTTCTTCTACACCTGTGTATACATTTCATAACTTGGCCTCCTAGTTCGCCTGGCCCGCTCCTGCCTAAAAATTTCCCTGCATTGATAATGATGTGAAAACACAGAGGGAGACGGTGGGGCAGGGCAGAGCGGCTTGCCCTCTGCGGAAATTCTGTGTCGGCTCCACCGTACGACCCCTACAGGCTGCAGGCGGACCCAGGCAGGGCTCTCTGAGAGAACGGCCGTGAGAGACCCGCCCTGGCGCCTGCCCGCTGTGCCAGCAGCCCTGGCATCCAGCTGCAGCTGCCGTCGTCCCCACCGGGCCCTGAGCTGCGCGGCTCGGCGCCAGGAACCCCGCGGCCAGGCGGAGCGTGTGCGGCCAGGGAGACGGCGGGTGAGGAACGTGAGGCTGGAGCCGCGCCGGCCTCCGGCCCGCTCCCCGCGGACTGTCCCAGGAACCTGGGAGGGTGCGCAGACGCGCGGACAGCCCGCCCCGGGCACCTCTGACCCGGGGGCCCACGAGCAGCCGGGGAGGGGCCCCAAGTCGTCCAGACCGCTCACTAGGTACGTAAGGGCAACACACACTCAAGGACGCCTCATTTATTGACATCTCAATTCCTTTGTCTGACGGTTGGGTTACAACAGCCAAGACGACACTAGCCTCCACCCCACAACCACTACCATCGCTGCCCATCTAATGACCCCTCTCCCCCGCAAACGCCAGTTACACTAGAATCCTGTCATTCTCTGCAGTTTTCGGTTTTGTTCCAACGTTTCTGACACAGGTAACTTTAACAATACACGAAGATGTCCTTTCACTATCTCCCCGCTGCCCCTCACTCCTAAGCTTGGAGCCCAACTCGAAATTAGGTTGAGGACTCCCAGTAGAAAGCAGGCGATAACATGCGTTTGATAAAGGAATCTCTTGAGAAGCATTAAATCCCTAATGGTAGCAGGGATGGTAACTCCCGCACAGACCCCAAACAGTGCCAGTTGTCAAACACAAGTTACAGCATCAAAACCTATACACTTGCCAGTCGAAAAGGGAAAGTTACTACTGTTAATTTTTTGAAATGTTAGTTCAGGGTAGGCGGGAAGACCAGAAGACTACATGTGGTATAAATAATATTGATACTGAATTGGTATTGATATGCCTTGCTCGGAAATCCAACTTAATCAATCATATTTTGCCTGCACTTTAAATAAAATGCATCAGAGCAACACCTGACCAACAGTTTTACAAGCATGATGCCAAAAATCTAAGTACTAAATTGGCTCATTTTAATCCCCTGACACTAAATGTAGCATCAACGGAATTACTTTTATTGACTTGCAACTCCCAATATCTTAACCCTTTAAATTGTATTTCAGACGCCATCAGCTTTTAAAGACGAAGACGTAAAACATCGGTATAGATCCTTTTTGGTTTGGTAGCAATCAAATGAATAGGTGGCAATTGACTATTAACATTTAAATATTAAGTTAGGAGAAAGGGTCAAATAAAAATGAATTAAAAGCATTGCTCAAATTTACACCTACAGATCCATGAAAAGATGGAAGGAAAAACATCTTTAATGCCTGGTATAGACATCATGTGGATTCTCTGTGAACACAATTGAGAAAGATACCTAATAAGCCTTCAAAAACCATGCTGTACAGACTGGGTTTGACAGAAGGCAAGTTAAATTCCTTTCCTTAAATATCTAGTTCTAATTCTATAGTCTCACAAAAGTGGATACTAACAATTTAGTAAATCAATTTCCCAAATTTTCTTCTAAACTGTTTTCTTCTCTTTGTTAGTATAAAGAATGTACAAACACAAAAATAAAACAAAGCAACAGCTAAAATTACACAGCAAACATTCTTAAAATGTTTGTTGTTGATTAGAATGATACCTATTAAATTTAAATCCAAATCAATTAGCCACAAATCAATTGCGATCCATGAGGTCTTATTTTCATTGCTTTAATGAAGTGTAGCGATACCATGCATCAGGAGGATTAGAGACAATGTAGAAAAGGAAGGGGTGATCATGACCGGGGAGATGAATAGCTAGCTGACTTTGTGTAGATAAAATGAAAGCTTAGAATGCACCCAAATAAATGGTACACTTGGGACTATAAAATGGATAGAGTACAAAGAACATTGTGAAAAAGCGATAAATACAAAATTCATTTAAAAATTTGCCCCTAAGAATATCTGATTCCCCTCCCCCTTTTTCTCTCATATACAGAGTGGCTGTGAAGCACACATCCTTGTATACTATAACATGGATGACTTGTTAAAGCACTTTGTATCGTGTTTTGTTTTGTGGATATTTCTTTAAAAATAGAGACAACCTGGAGTCCGAATTGAAGCCTTGCCATGTGAGACAATGCCAAAATATTATCCCTCCGGCTCAGTAATTACCCAGGATGGCTTGTTGTCTGATTTCCGCCCATTTCCATGCCACGGAAATTACGAGGACTACATTAGTATTTGGGCTTTTGTTTGGGTCATGTTTTCCGAGCGTTCATTTCCACATTCCCTTTCTTTCTCCATTTTGGGTCGCTTCTACTGGCCTCTGCTGACAAATGGCTGCTTTTATGTCAGTGATTCATCTCCATGGTCAAATACATGCTATGTAAAAATCTGACAATTTATAGTTAGATCACGTTTCTGAGATGATCAACTTCAGAAGCATCAACACAAATAGCGAAGGGTGCTTTTGAGTTGAATCATTCTAATGGTGACAATTTTTTAAATGATAAAAATAACTGTAAATTTGAAAATATCAGTCACTCCATAAAACAGAAAACATGTTATGGGGGAAAAAAGATCATGAAAGAAAAAAAAGAGCTTTATTATTTCTGATGGGACAATACCTGTTTTAATTGCATATTTTAGAGTTGTTTGGCAATGCATCAAAATTTCCTCCAAGTTTTGTGGTTGGTCTGCCAATTCCCAATTATACTCTTGAAGAAGCTCATTAGGGTAATGGAAATCAATCACTTTGGTTGATCTATCAAAACTTTTCACCACATACTGAAGCAGAATATCCATAACATCCTGCAGAAACGCCAAGGTGGGCCTTTCTCCATCACATGCTGGCAGCAGGTCTAAGGAATGGAATCAAAACGCCATATTGAAATTTTATGATGAAAATATCCAGGCAAGATCATGATCGGGCAATTTCTCTTTGAACTGAAAGATTGTACATTAAAAAAAAAAATCTTCTGAAAACAGAACATTTTCTTAAAAGGCAGGCATTTTTCAAAGTCGAAGGAATGACAATTACGATTTCTCCCTCCCACCCAAATAAATTCTTGCATTTCAATTAATAACATTGCTTTCTTTCTATTTTTTAAAGACAGTATACTTCCATTTACGTATTTCACAGGGGTTCGTCCTACATGATGTTATTTTTCAGGAAATCGTCTCAAATGATTATGGGAATACTTCACGTTAGAAATGTCCGAGGGATGCCTTGGAGCAAATGAGGCAAAGTGGAACTTGGCAATGTTAGGATCTTTGGCTTATGAAGGGCCGCTGTTTCCAAAGTGTGTGTGTGTGTGTGTGTGTGTGTGTGTGTGTCTCACGTGTTTGGATGACTAGGTGTGTAAGTGCAAGGGAGCAAAACCGCGCGCAGGTCTGACGTGAATAGAATCGTTCCCCTGTGAAATCGCCGCTACCAGTTACTCTTGCTATCTAAAGACTTAGAAAGGCTCAGCAATCCTGACCTGGAAGCCAAGTCCCACCTGAGGTCTCAGCGGCCCCAAGAAGCCGCCCTCGAGCTCTGGCGCGGGCGCCTCGGCCACCAGCAGCCCCGAGGGCGGCGCTGGAGAAAGAGCTCCCTTAGAACGCGGGCGTCCAGTGCCCCGCAGAGGCCGGGGCACGGGGCTCGGACCCGGGGGGCAGGCCCAGCACGTTTCACTTGCAGCGGAAGATTCATCTAAGGTCTGCCTCAGCCCTTCACCTCCACGCCTGGGGTCGGGCTCCCGGCGCCGGTGCCCCTTAGCCGCGGGGAGCGGGGCAGAGCGAGGGGCAGTGGCTCCCGGGGCCCTGCGAGGCGCCTTTACCTGTTGCGTGCAGAAATGCATAGTTGATGTCCGCTTTGGGGCAGCTGCACGGCTTCTGGTTGCAGGCACAGGCGGCCTTCCGGGAGGCGGCCCGCGGGGGCTCGCTCCCGCCGCTCTCCGCCGGCTTCTCGGCGTCCCCGTAGAGCAGAGCTGGGCAAGGACACGGAGGGAGGACCTCGGTCAGCCGCCCGCCCCTCCCCCCGGGGCTCCCGCGCCCCCGCCTATCGCCGGAGGAGTAACCCCGACTCCGCAGCCGGGGATGCGGAGCTGAGCAGGACGCTCTGCCCCGCGGGACCCCAGGCTCCCGGACCTGTCCGCCTCCCGCCCCAGGGCAGCGGCACTCACCGCACAGCTTGTTTCCGATGCCGCCGGTGAACTTCTGGGCCACCTGACACCAGGCTCTCGCTGTACGGAGAGAACAGGCAGGAGGGACAGCGAGGCAGAAAGGACGTGGAGCATTTCGTTCTCTGTGAACGGCGTCAATAATCCCGGGGTCCCGGGAGGGGCCGCTCGGGGCTCGGCACCACGGGCAGGGGCGGGGAGCGCGCGCCCGGCCCTCAGTTCGCCGGTGCGTTCCCCACGCGGAAGCCCACACGGCGCGGCCCCTTGCACTCGCCTTGCAGGTGCCGGTCGGGTCAGGCAAACTCCCCTTCCTGCCTGGCCCCGGCGCGTTTTCCTGCGCAGCGACCCTGTCCCTTTCCCCGCAGGCTCTCCTCCAGACCAAGAATTCTTGTCCCTTTCCGATTTTTGCTTTCCGCACCGCGACTCTGTCCCTCGCCAGGGTCCAGACACCAAGATGGTGGCAGTGTCCCAGGCCCGTGGGCTTCAGGGTCGAGGACACCCTCTGATGGGGCGACTCGCCCAGTCTTGGGCGGAAAGGGCCCGGGATTCTTGGGGCGTATTCCCACGGGGTAAGGACCTGCGGGGGTTTTGGTCCCAGACCATCAGGGACCTACACCGGGAGCACGGCGAAGCCACCGAAGTTCCCAGCTGCAGGTTGAACGCCTCCTTCGTCTTCCCTAGCGCCCCGCCAACCCCAGGCAAAGCTCGCCCGCTGCTGGTCCCGATTCTCCTACCTGTGCCGGGGTTCTCAGGATCCCCGGAACCATCCTCAGATCCGAAAGACCAAAAGCCGGAGCCGGGCGATGCCATGAGCGCAGCGAGGCTGGAGCAGGTCGCCTCCCGAGTGCGAAGTGTCTGCGAGCTGCCCTGGGCTCGGTCCCGCGCGCGCGCGCGTGCGTACGGCGGGAGGGGAGCGCCGCGCGAGGACCCGCGAGGCAGCGGGTGCGTGTCACTCCGGGACAGGAGACGTGCGTGTCTGTGTGCGCGCGCGCGCGTGTTGGAGTGAGGGCTGTGAGACGTGGCAACGCTCTGAAAGCTGTGGAGGTTAAGCAGGAAAGGGGACCCCACAGCCAGGAGATGGGGAAGCGCGGGGCGCCCGAGTGCTTTTGAAGGCGAGGGAGCCCCCTATGAGTGGATGAGGGGGCGGCGGAGGAAAAACAATCGGAGGGAGGTGGCTGAATCGTGAGGGTGCGAGGCGGGCAGGGTGCCCGAGCTGGAGTCGGAGTGCGCGGGTTGGGGGAGAGCCCCCGCAGAGCGCGGGGCGGGGGGTGCGGGCTGCGCCCCGCGGGCTCGGACGCGCTGTCCAGGGTGCTAACGCGGCCGACCGCGCGCCGGCCTCAGCCCGCGGGTGGGCCGGACACTCCGGCGAGGCGCGCAGCGCGGCCGAGGGGAGTCTGATACACTCGCGGACCGGCGTATTGTCCGCGGTCTGGCTCCCGCTGCCGGGCCGGAGGCGCGGTTTCCGCGCAGCCTTCCTTCAAGAGCGCTGAGGTCGCTGTGACCTCGGGAGCCCGAGCGCCTGTGCTGGAATCAGCAGCGGTTTCCGCGCTTGGGCAGGGGACGGCGGGGGAAGGGCGCCCACGCGCCGACGGGCTCCTTGCGGCTCCTTCCTAGCGCCGAATGCCTGCCTAGGGGACCGCGCGGGTCCGCGGGGTCGGGGGCGCACCAGTCCTGCACCTCCGAGGGCGCGGTCGCCGGACCCACCGTCCAGGTTCCGACTGAAGCCTGGGGAACAAGCCTGGTCCTGGAGGCCATTAAAAACCACGCTGGAGTCCGTCACTCGTACCTCGGGCTGGGGAAAAAGAAAACGAATGGAAACTGCTTGGAAGGGGGCGAGGGAGAGCGGCTAGAGTCGGGGGATAGGGTCGGGTCGTTCGGTGACTTGGGCCCGCGCAGGCGTGGAAGGGCCGCTTCCTCAGTGTGACGCGGGGCGGTGTCACAGTGTTTCCATCGAAGCAATCGGAGCTTTCCAGATCCGAGGCGGAAACAAGGCATCGCCCGCAGCGCCCTCGTTCCACCTGGGCGCAAATCCGCGATCCGCCCCGACCCCACCCTGCCCCGCCCCGCGTCCCGCCGCCCAGAACCTTCTAGAGAGCGCTGGGGTGGGGGGCGGCGCGCGGAGGGGGAGCTTGGCCCATTCTGTGGCTCGGTGAAAAGGGGTTCCTCCTTTCCTGAGAAAGTTAGACTTCTCCGTCTCTTAGAATTTCCTTTCTCTAAAAGCGGTTAAACAAAGAGAGGGCGCCATGAGCATTCGGGCCCTTGGAGGTGGCGCTGCTGTCCCTGGGCAGGTGACAGAGGGCGAGGAGGACCAGGCGAGAACGGGCTGCGTCCCTGCCCCGCGGCGCCTTCCCCGCGCACTGCACCCCCTGGGCGCCACTGGGCGCTTCCATTGTGTTCCAGACGGTCTTTCTCTGACCTCTTGAACCAAGGCACCCAACGCTGCTGTGAAGACAGAGACGCGCAGAGCTTCAGTCTTGGCTATCACCCCTCGACCCCGGCTTAGAAAGGACGTCCTGGGGCCCAGGGTGGCCGTGTGCAAGCCCGAGTCCCGTGTCCCCAGGCACGTGGGGAGCCTGATCAATTCTCTCCACAGAGCTTTGTCCTCTTCCCACGTGCCTGAGCCGGGAGGAGGCTTCGGATCCGTCCCGGGCCTGCGGTGGCGGCCGGGTAGGGCGCAGAGCCAACTGTGTCAGAAGCCTACACGCGGCTGTGGGCACACGGTGGGCACCAACCCCGCCTTCCGGCGCCCCTGGCTCCAGGTACCACCACCCGGGGTGTAAAGACTGGGTGGTTCCGCCGTCCGCGCCGTGGGCCGGGCAGCTCCCCCGCTCTCGCTGCAGCCTTGCAGAGACGCATCGGACACCGGTTCTTTGTTTAAATCCACACACCAGACACGAGAAATGTTTTGCTTCAAGCCAGCAGGCTCCAGTGGCAGAACTTTCCCACTATGAATGACTGGTCGAAAACATAAAGGTTCTTAAAAGCAAGCGTTGAACACACGCACAACCCCGAAGGGAGAAACGGGTTAAAACGGGGGAGGAAGAATTCGCACCACCTGGCTTTAACGGATTTTTAAAAACGCGACTTAAAAGGCTACTGTTGTTCAAACTATTAAATCCCGCAGCTCTGGAGCACTTTGCATCTAAAGGCGCTATTTTCGTTTTTTTAAAAAAAATTTTTAATTTTATTTTTATTTAACATCCTCCGTTTCAGATGCACAAGGGATCTGATTTGTCCTTCCTTAAGGCCCTCCCTCCCTAGACGGCAATTTGCTTAATAAAAGGCTTTCATTTTGCAAAAGAGCCCACTCCCTCCCTCGGTGGGGCTTGGGGTTGGAGATAACAAAAGGACGCAGGGAGGTAATAATAATTACAGTCATTAGTCCACAAAGGAGGCAGCCTCCGAAGTGGGGCTGGGAGGGACGGGCCAGCGCTGGGGAAAAGCTTTCTGAGGCCCTTCCTGGAGAAGGGGAGAGGGATCCGCACGCCCGGCCGCCTGCTGGGCCGGCTTCCTTGGTTGACCTATTTCTCGTCCCTGGTTTACAGAGATGGCGACGCAGGCTGCCGAAGAAGAGTATCTGATACAAGTGTTCCCACACGTCGTCCCAGACCTTAAATGTCGGAGGACATAGAAAGAAGAGAGATGGAAAGAAAGAGAAAGAACACCTAGACGACACAGAAATGCGAACGAGACAAAGAAAACAAACACATCAAACATTTGCCGTTCTCTTTGGCTGGTCCCACTTCAAAAAGAGGAAGGGACCAGCGGCCTCCCTTGAAGGGCCGGGCAGGGAGCTCGGCTTTGAACCTATGTCCACCCCCAGGGCCTTGGGTGGTGGCTGGACAGGTGGGTCGGGGCGAGGGGGCCCGGCCAGGTCGCGTACCACATGCCCCGCCTTCCCCACCCCCGGCCGGGAACCGCGCAGGTTTTGTGGGTGCCGGGGCCAGGCCCCGCCCGGCCGCCTGCTGCAGCTGCCCTGTGGGTCTACACGGCCAGGGGCGGGGGAAGCGGGAGAGGGCTGGCTCCTCCATCGGGGGCCCAAGCCCGGGCGGGGGCGGCGGCGCGAACCCGGGAAAGAGCAGGGCCTAGAACGCACTTGGCTTTGGAGCTCAGCCCTGCCGCCGTGCGAGCCTCCCCTGGCGCGGGTCTCATTTGTAAAATGAAGAGTTGGTACGAGTCATCTCCGGGGTCCTTCAGGCGTCAGCTCCTCGGGTTGGAGAGAACCTCACGGCCGCTGGGCGAGCGGCACCGCAAACCTTATACCAGCTGGCTGCACGCGCCCTCACCCTCTCCTCGAACATTTCCCCCAACTCCCCTGGGTCTGGGCCGTGGGTGCAGGAGCTGGGGCCACTGGCAGAGGGGACAGGCCCCCTCCCTGCCAGCGACCTCCCTCCAATTCAGTCGTCGATGAAACCACCGTCCCGCCCCCGACCCACCCCCACCGCTCCGGGGCGCGTAGACTCGGACGGCGTCAGTCGCCCAGCAGAGCTCAACCTGGCTTTTCACAATAAGATGCAGCGACCGAAGAATGCAAACCTCTGCCCACCCACTGCCCTCCCTTCCACCTCAACTTCACCAACATTCAGAGCCGCAGAGACCGCCCCACGTTTGCAGACGAGGAGACCCTAGAGGTCTGACAGTCCACTCAGCAGCGGACCAAAATTTACAGGCGGGGCCAAAGGAAGCCGCGTGCGCGCGCGCGCGCGCGCCCGTGCGTGTGTGCCCGTGCATGCGCGCGTGCGCGCTGAGGGATTTGGCGATTTGTCTGGAGGCCACATTTGTGTTGCAAGTAAGGCGTTTTCACTCGGCACGTGTCTGGGATGGCTGCGTGGGGGTGTGTGTAACGGAGACAGAAACACCCCCTCCGGGGTCGCCGTCACCTGCACAGCAGGGCCGCAGGACCTGGGCCCCCCCGGGGAACAGAGCGGACCAGCCCTGAAAGCCACAGACTTTCCAAATCGCCTCCTTTATTTAGTCACATCGATAAGCAGGGGAAGGGCAGACGCGCGCCTGGGCTGAAGTTCATCCTCAAAGCTCCCCCGCGCACGCGCGCTTCTCCTCCCACCCGGGCTTTATTCCGTTCTCACAGACGCAGCCCACCCCCAAGTGTCCCGCCAGCCCAGGGGCGTTTCCAGGAAAGAAAAACGTGCAATCTCCCAAAATGAGAGAGGAGGGGTCAGCGAGAGCTCAGGCGCAGTCGGGTCCTCAGAAGGGGTTGCAAACAAGTAAACAAAGAGATACATCGGGGGACAGGGACAGCGATGGCCCAACTGGCGGGCTGGTGGGAGCGGAGGGCGCGGAGCGTGGCGAGATGGCACCCCGAAGGCTCCCAGGTCTCCCTCCGCCTTCCGAGCGCCCGAGCCTGGCCGGGCCACTCGAGGGGGGAGCGCTGCCGGCAGCCTCTGCCAAGGTCAGGGCCGCGGCCTCAGCGCCTGGCGCTGCCCGCGCCCGAGGGTCGCCCGCTTTGCCCCCGCGTTCCGCAGTCTCGGGCACGTTCCCGCGGCCGTGGCCGCCGTGCAGCGGGGCTACACCTGCTGGACCAGGCGCCGGCGCTGGGAGGTCTTGCGCAGGAGCCGCCTGTAGTCGTAGGGGTTGGCTACGGGCCCATCCGGCTCCTCCTCGGGGGTCTCCGCGGCCCAGCACCTGCGAGAGAGACCCCGGGCCGGGGCGTCAGGGGCGCCACCGCTGGCAGCGCGTCGCCGCCCACCCTGTTAGGCGGGCCGTCTTCCCCACACCTCCCGCCATCGCCGGTGTCTGAGAAAGGCACATTCGGAACACCAGGAGGTGGCCAGGCCGATCGGCGATCTTTGTTCTCAGCAGGTTTGCAGAACTCCCCTGAGCTGAGTGGCAGAAGGGCTGGTGGAATCTGGTGTCTCTGTGTTTCAATACGGGCTGTCAGGTGTAGTTCAGAAAGGTGAGCTTCAGCTTGGTTTGAAAGAACTCATAGCCAATAAGCAAGTACTTATTTTAGCTGCCTAATAGACGACCATTATTTTGCATTTTTAAATAGCTGAAATGTTCCTTCAAAAACGCTCCCCCCAAATCTGACCAATCACCCCCATAGCGACAGAGTTGCTGTGGACCCTGCCGGCTCTTTCTATGTTTTCAATGAAGCTGTTGGGCCCAACTTCCTAAACTCCCTGCTGGGAAGTCCGGCCAGTGTACCTGCGGCTGCTGCAGCTTGCCCGAGGCAGTGGAGTGCAGCCTAAAATGCAGCGACTTAGACTGAAGCAAAGTCCCTGCTCTCAGGGACTTTATGTCTAGTATGGGGACAAGCACAGACAGCTTTTAACACACCACCTGGCGAGAGGTGTCAGGCAGACAGAGAAAGCTGGGGGGGGGGGGGGAAAATGGGGGGGGGTGTGTCTGTGGGTGCACACTGTTTCATAGAGGGTGATCCGGAAAGGCCCTCCTGTTGGGGACCTGCAGGAAGGAATAGGGGGTCCCGAGCCATCAGGCCCCTTAGGGAAGGGCAGTCAGTACGGTCCAACAATGTATCCGTCCCGAGACCACCATGTGTACGTTGTTCAGGGAACCATCAGGAGGCCACTGTGGTGGCAAGGGAGTAGGCGAGGGGGCGAGGGGCAAGGGACAGGACAGGGGGACCAGGGGACAGTGTTGCAGATAATTTGGCACTTTGGGATTGTGGCAAGGACTTGAAAGTGACTTACAGTGACAGAGACGCTGGACAGTGATTCATAAAAGGCTCTGGCGGCCTGAGTGGGAGGAGGGAGGCTGCGACAGTCCGAGCAAGACTGGGAATGGCTTGTTCGGGGCTCGCAGAGGAGGTGACACCAGAGCGGGTTCTGGTCACAAACTGGCAGGTGGCACTAAAGCTGGCGGATGGACTGGATGTGGGGTGTCAAGGAAAGGAACCACGAATGTCTCCAAGGTCTGTGGCTTAAACAACTGGAGGGCCGAAGCGATGGGGAAGGCTGCGGGAGGAGCAGGGTTCTGGAGGGGGTGGGGATAGACATTTGGGTGGTGGCCCTGCTGAGGAGACACTGGCAGTTGGCCACGTCGGTCCTGGTCCAACGCTGCTGATCGGGTGGGATGAGGATTGAGAACCGATAACAGGAGGTGGCGAAACAGGCGACAGACGGCCTGGGCAGGGGCAGTTCCGGGGGGTCGTGGGCATGGCAACCCAAGTGGAGTGGCTCAAGGAGAAGGGGGAGGGGGGCGTGGGGAAGGGTGGGCGCGCTCATGAATTCGTGGTCTTTTAACCCAAGAGCGGGACCGTGGGGGTCTGGCGCCGAGAGGAGTCAGGGGCACATCTTACGATGGGTCCAATGGCACCGTGTTCTCAGACGGCCAGAAACAATGCTGGAAAGAGGACAAGTGTCCAGGGTGCAGAGGGGACACTGGCAGGACAATGTCGGAAGGAGCAGATGGCAGACTGGAGTTCAGGGCACCACAGGCAGGCTAGGAGGACAGTCGTCCCTGTAAACTGAGGGAAGGACACAGGCCGAGGCAGCTCTGGGGGCGGGGGCCCGGGTCTGTTCTCTGCCGTCGTTGTCCCCGTAAAACGGGACGAAAAGGCTGTCAGGTGAGAGAGGGGAGCAGTCTGAGAGGGGGGTAACGGGTTTGAGAGAAACACAGCGTCACGAAGCAGCTCCAAGGGCCTGCGCAAGCGTGCGGTCACAGGCCTGGAGGGAGGCCCGAGGCCGCCTTCAGCTGTCCGAGGCCCGCTCCACGCGCGCAGGGCCGGCGCGGACTGAACAGAGCTGAGGGAGGGGGCCAGGTCACTGAGCCACATGCAAATGAGTGAAAATGAAGGTGCGCTAGCAAGGAGACGCTGGAATTTGCCCGCAGCTGGAACACGCTTTATGCCAGTCCATCCTGAATCGAAAATGTTTAGAAAGAGAACTCTGTGGGAAGGACTTCCGGGGCGCCTTGACCTCAGCGGGCACTGACAGGGAAGGTCTTTGTGGGGCATCTGACGGGCCTCCATGGGGGTGACTGCCTTGAATTCCCCTACCTGTCCATCTCATGGCTGCTCCGAGAATACCCAAGTGGAGTGGCTCAAGGGTGCACCGCCTGCCAGGTGCATCACGCACGTTGTCGTTAATCCTACGGCCCACATGGCACGTCCTGACTGCTTATCCACAATAGGTGCAGACGAGGACATTCTAGCTGATACAGCTAGTGAGGGGTGGACGGCGGGGTGTGGGCACTCAGACCCAGGTGGAGAGCACTCGGCCCCCCTACTTTCCCCCTGTATCCCTTTGCTTCTCTTCTGCTGAGGCCGCTTTCACGGTTCTCCTGTCCCTTAACTGAGGCACTCTGGTTCCATTTACTCCCCCGGCCTTTCCCCTCCACCCTCCCTGGGTCTTCTGGCCATAATTAAAATTGGGTAATGCCGTAAAGGCCCCACATCACTCTTTGTTGCTCAACAGAGACCCCATCAAGTCCCATCAGAGGAGGAGACGAGGATGCAGCAGTTGCACTGCTAATCTTTGAGGCCATTTTCTAAGCACCGACTACCTGCCACTACTTTGATTCATTTAAAATGCACAAGGCCCTCAGCTCATCCTCGCTGCTGTCCCTGATTCCTAGAGTCACTCACACCTTCATGGGCACCATCACAGGACTTGCTTGGTGTGTGTGTATAAGTAATGCATACAATACACTGTCAGAATAACATGTTGAAGTTATTTAATAACATAAATGTGTGATATAAATGTTAGATTTATGTATATACTATAAATATGTAATATAAAATATATAATAAATAATTTACTATATAGTAAGGTGCAAATTCTTTCTGCAATAACATCATCCAACATATAGTTTAGCGTCAAGTTTCTCTAACTGGCCCCAATGCCCTTTAAAGCTGTTTTTCTGTGTTGTTTTCGTTTTCTATTTTAAATTCAGGATCCTGTCATGGTTTACCTAGCACATGTGAGTGTTTTGTCTCTTCAATCTTCCTTAGTTTAGGAAAATTCCCTTTTGGAGTCACCTTGTTCAGCTTTATGAGATTAGTACACTTTCTCATGCACCAGTGTACCCACCCCTTCCTCAGACTCCCAGCAGGGGGCTTTGCTTAGGGAGGTGACACCTAGTGATTAGGTCATTAGCCCTAAACTGAAGTGGCTCCATCACTTACTATCTAGGTGAGTATCTACAGTCACTAAATGTTGTAGACTGAGCTGCCTGAAATGGGGCAGTATCGGCTTCACAAGGTTGCTGTGAAGATTAACACGATCACAGCCACAGTGCTTGGTCTGACATCACTGATTCTAAGAAATTACACAGTATAATTGAGAAACCAGTAAGTGATCAAAATTATATTGGTTAGAGCTTAACCAAAGACTTTGGATATGTTTATTATTTATAATTAGTATGACCATAAATGTATCATCCAAACGACGTACTTTTAAAGAGGAATGTTATGAAAAATTATACCAAGAAAACAGGTATAAACTGGGACCGTACTAGAAAAACTGGGATGTCTGATTATCCCACCATAATACCTATGATTTTACTTTTAAACACATGAATCAGAGATGCAATATTCAGTTAGAATGCTTTGTCATTAGACATACATTAAATGAAAGCACTTTAGAAATAGAATTTTGAGTATAAAACTTGCATGTATAGTTTATTACCTTTCATCAGCCTGATTCTGGAGTTCTCTCTGTTGTCTTTGTTCTCTCAAACTAGGGTTATGTTCCTTTGGTCCAGAATGACTGGGCAAAAATTCCTTATAATAGAAATCTTCCAAATCTAATAATTTTCCCTGACTGTAAAAGAACACAAACATAGCATTGTATCAATCAAATTTTCTATTCACTTAAACTTGCAGGACACTTGCTTTCTTATTTTAAAGTTATTTACTATAATTTAGGAGAAACACGTGTCAATAGAAATAGAAGTCTTAAAATGTGCAAAAACATTATATACCATAAATTAAGAAGAAAAACAAAGCACTTACTTCTTACCTTTTAGACAGTGTTAGCTGCTGGAGGGGCTTTCCCTGGTTCTGTCGCCTTCAACTTGGCACAACATTAGCAGTCACCAGACAGCACTGATCACAGTGTGCCAGTTTGGCTAGTGTAGGTCAAGTTCATAACAGACCCTTGGGTCATTATGAGAAAAACTGACCTTTATGTACTAACACATAGCACTTTGCAATGTTATCAGTGATCAGTACATGGATGTACACAAGGTTTCGTGATCTCACCTTCTCCCTCCACAGGTAACCTGCTGTCTTCCCACTGCCAGCTGCTAGATTGTATTTCAGGCACCCGGGGTGTGTCCTCAACCATTTTAATTCTTAGATCTACTCTGACTACGGTTCAGGTACCTGAGGTGCTCAGTACCTGCAGTCTGACAGGACTTCCTATGACGGAAACAGGCCCAGGTATAGAAAACTGCCAGGTGCTACAGTGCTTCTTGGGAAAGGTGCTTTTCAAGTTGCAGATACCAGTTTGTAAATCAGCATTCAGAATGCCACCGATTCATGTATTAGGAGCTCCGTGTGCAACTCATGCTTAACAGAAGAACCCTCAATTGCTGGTAGGTCTGCCTGCAAGTTGGATGATTAAAACGGTGGTAGCATAGTGAAACAGCGAAGTACTGGTGAGTTGAAATATCATAGGAAAAGGAAGGGGAACAGTGTGAATTTACGTGTGCCCCTTTTGCACACGACACCAATGGGGCACACTGAAATCCTAATGAATCTGCAGAAGTGAGATTTAGCATGTCTTGAAGAACAAAAACCAAAAAGGAATTTGTAGGAAGAAAGGTCATGGACATGGGTGTGTTCAAACTGCCCAATCAAAACCGTGTCAGTGAACCAAGAAAAGCAAATTCTGTATTGGGACAACACAATTCATTCAAAGCTATCTGAGTTCTTAATGTTCACCTTGCACTGTGCTAGCTCAATATATTTCCAATAGACAAGAGCTATAAATGACGTAGAAGCCACATAAAGGTGTTTATAATTGCATTGTGAGCACACTACTTTCCAAACCCATCCACATAAAGTTGGTGATTATTAATCTAATTTGAACATAGATTAATGTTTTGGTTTGGTAAGATAATTTATTGAAATCTAGAAATAATAATTACCTATCTTTTCTTGGTCTTCGTTTTTCTTCTTGGATTGACTTCTAAAGGAAGTATAGAACAATTAAAAAAATCTAGTTAATGCTATGATCTTAATATAATGTAATTGATAAAATCTTAATATGTAAATACATTTGTTTCTATAAAGCTACCTTAGATATAAACGAGAGGATACAATATTTTTAAAGACTAAAGAAATACAATTTAAGTTTACGAATTATGAATTTGTGATTATTTTTACCAGGACTGGACTGAAATCCACCTTTGCACTTCATACAAAAATCAGAGTTTACCACACAGTGACCAGTATACCCGAGATTACATAAGGTCGCTCTACCTAGAAATAGCGAACAAAAATGTCAGCATTTCTGGAACATCTCTCTCTCTTCGCAAATGCAGTTGTGACTTAGGCAGATTAATCAGGCTTCTTGGATGTCCTGTTTATGTGTCACCCTTGTCTGCAGGTAAAGCACACGGGTGGCACTGAGGGCAGGCACAACTGTTCATGTAAGAATGAAATGTGACTTCATTACCCTAGAGGAGCCCATTTATGGCAAAAAGTGCAGCACGGATGATACATATGTATCATCCCAACATGTTTTCAGAGTTGAGAACTTCAAGTATCAAGGCACAAGGGAGAATATTTAAGTGAAGATCGAATTAGGTATATTTTACTCAGTACTTCAGTTTGAGCACTAACGAAGTGGTGCTTCATTTCACCTCATGCACAAACCAATATTATCTTTCGTACTGTACCTTAGTGATGTGTGTCACTGTTCATTAGCTCAGTGTATGTGAGCTCACGTATTTACACGTGGCAAGAGCACATCTGTCTTTTAGGCTGAGAAAACAAATGCCACCTTGAACCAGCTGAAGGCATTATAATTATGGACAGCCTAATGCAGACATTAAGTTGGCTGGCACCATAAAAGTGCAAGGTAGTCAAAATGGCAATTAATAATGGTTTGTGAGCACCGAGGGGGGTTCCTAGTATTTTTAGACACACGAACTCATTTCTCTCTCCCTCAGGATCTGTCATTTGTAATACAGTAAAATGCTGGCTGAGTCAAACAGTTCATAGCTTCTTTAATTCTCACTTGCTGGCATTTTAGTGGGTGGAGGAGGTGGAGGTGCTTCGATGAATCAAGTCTGGGAGTGGACCACTGAGGAAATGACAGGGTAAGGGGCAGGACACCGATTACATGACTGTCTTCCTCCTCATTTCCTATTACTTCACATGCTAGACCCGACGCCCCAGGCTGGGAGGTGCTCACAAATAATCGTATACCAGCACAGGTACAATGGCCCCTCTCAGTTCAGTTAATGATCCCTGGGACAGGGTGGTGTTTGCTGTTGTTTTAATACGACAGAGGTCCTGCCTCCTTGATTCATCATCGAAAAGAAAAGCCTGTCTTGTTCTCGGTGACAATGTTCTATAATCCAAAGTCACGCTTAAATGATGGCATGATGTTGAGCGACAGAGATCACCTTCATACACCCGAGAATCAGATAATGTCCTGCCCTTGGATTCTCAGGGGCAGGGTTCTGAGGACCCCTTTTTTATTCTGGATCCCCATTTCCTGCTGGGAGGAGTAGGTTCTCAGTTACAGGAATTCTCAGAAAAATACTGTTCAGGCTTATTTCACTCTTGCCTGTGCTAGAATACTCTAATGAAATGTGATGCAATAATATATTTTCCTCCAAATTATGTAAAATGGCTTACAATAGAAGCGATCATATAATCAAAGTAATAAATCAGAAGTTGTAAATAAGAAACCAAAAGGATGAACACAAGTTCAGATGGAGCCTTACATTTGTCTCGGAGCAGTTTCCTAGCTGCTAGGGTCAAAAAGGAAGCAAGAAAATGCATCCTTCATCCGGAAGAAGGAAGCATATTGTATCTCACGGGAGCGGATTTAATATTGAGGACACTTATTGCTAAAACAATGTTTTCAATTATAGCTTTGAAATGACAAGTTACCAGCTTGCAATTTGAAATGGATATAAAGAAGCAGCTTCTTATGGAAGCAGTGTGAAGAGGAAAGACAAGGAGACACACATGACTCAAGGAGGAGCTCTTCCTGTGATGGGGTTTCCTGAGGGCCTTTGCAAGGGCAGAGCTCTTAGCTCCAGAGGATTCTGAAGACTTGGCCGCATTACACTACCTCCCTGTCTCACCTGGTATAAAGGAATATGTTTTAGAAAGAGACTCATAGATACAGAGAACACACTGATAGTTGCCAGGTGGGAGGGGCTTGGTGGTCACAAAAGAGTCAGGGGGATGTGAAATACAGCATGGGGAATATAGTCAACGATGTTAAAAACTGTGCATGGTGCCAGATGGACACTAGACTTAACAGGGGTATCCCTTCACAAATTATATAAATGCCGACCCACTATGCTGTACACCTGACACTAATATAAAATAATGCTGAATGTCAACCATAATTATAGAATGCATAGCCATGGGGTACAGAGTACAGACAAGGAGTAGTCAGTGGCATTGTAGTAGCTATGTACGGTGTCAGATGGGTAGGAGACTTGTTGGGGTTCTCACTTTGTGAGGGGTGCAAATATCTAATTACTATGTTGTTGTGTACACTTGAAAGTAATAAAAATACGTTTTATGACAAAACTTTAAAATTCACATTCATTCAGCGATGGTGGACACAGTCTTCCATTCCTTTTGGAAGAAGACTATTTCGAGGTCTTCACAAGGATGAGGAATGCCGGCAAAACATAGGGACAATAATACCTTGGCGTGGCCACGCTTGGCTGTCATTCAGGAAGGGAGTGGGAGAAGACAAAAGCGGAAGGGACCTTGGATGTGACTGTGTCCTACGACTCATTCTTGTGCTTCTGGTTGCTGGAGCGGCCCACGTGCCATGACGGCAGGGTGTGCGTGCCCAGCGGACGTTCTCTCCTCCACAGGCATGCCTTGTAGGCGACATTTCCCGGGCGTAAGAGAGGAAGAGCAGCAAATCATAGAAGAGAGCTGGGGCTGAGGGCGAGGCAGTCAGAGTGACCATAGCGAGTGCCTTCCAAGGAGAAGCACAGCGATAAAGACAGGTCAAACAGCTGAGAGGACAGCTGCTGGGGACGGGCGGGTTCAGGGCAGTCGCTCCCAGGGCTCGGCCGGCCCCAAGAGCCCTGTCCTACAGTGCTGTGTTACTTAGCAAGTGCTCGTCTACACAAGGGCCACACACACGCTCCGGTGGCCGGGGGCTGTCCCCGTGAGCACAGTCCCTGCCTTCGCAGGGCTCGCCGTCCCTGGGGGAGGGCCAGACAGCAGACAAGGAGAGAAGGAAAGATTCATGAATGCTCTGGGCAAAAGGGAAGCAGGGCCAGGGGACGACAGAGAGATGGGGTGCTGCCTTGGACACGGGGGTCTGGGGGCCTCTCTGATGAGCACGGATCTGAATAAATCACCAACATTTTTGCTCCCTACAGTGACCTCGGGCCATGAAGAAAGGGGTTTAAACCATGCAGTATAATACATTCTCGAAAGATTTTCATGAAGACCATTTAAATGGACAGAACGTATTCTGCAAGGCAAAGGGAGGGAGGCCCCATCGGAGCTGTAAGTTCCACTTAATGTGCAGCACCCCGAATCAGGGTGAGGGCCAGGTGAGTACACGACAGGCACACGGTGAGTTTTCACTCATCATAACAGACTCATTTTGGGGGTTTTAGTTTTCACGGAAGCCACAGATTTCAGGACTCAGGGTTTGTTTCCTAATTCCGACGGGTTGGTCGTTAGTCACACACATTCCTCCTTATTTTAACGTCTCCTAATGTCTCCTAGTGAACACGGCGTCTGTTGGAAGCCATGGCACTTATCAACTGTCACTTCAGTTGCAGTTAATAAAGGTCACTGAGTACCATTTACTAACGTTCAGGGAAACGTCTGGTAACTTTCCATCTTGTTCCCAGCTGTTCGGGCCTCGGAAGGAGTCGGGACTTGCTGCTGAGCTCTGAAAGGGCCTATGGGGGAGGGACGCGGTCAAGTTCAGGGCTCAGGGAAATTCCTGGTCCCGGCTGGCAGTGCGATGCCAAGCACCTGGGTGGGGCCTGAAGCACTCCAGGTGGGGAATGAGACAGGGCGGGTGCCAGGGTCAGAGGAGGGGGATGGACGGGAGCAAGCCTTTGCCCTCCTTCGGGGCAAGCCCCCCTTTTAACTGATCGGCTGTCGGGGATGGGGGTGGGCAGACCCAGGGAGGCGCCCAGGTCCGCGGCCCGGTAACCACGGGGATGACGGTGGCATTTGTCGCGACCAGGAACGTGGGAAGGAGGGCAGGCTGGCAGGGGTGATGCCAAGGAGCTCTGCTGCTGCACACGGAGAGTGACAGGAGCCAGGAGCCAGAGCCCCTCCGTGCAGTAACGACCCTGACAGCTAAGAAGCGCCGCATCCGTCTCAGAGGCCTGACGGCGACCTGGCGACGCCCCCTTGAGGGCTGCTTGCAGGCTCAGGTATCAGGGGGTGTGTGAGCGCGGCTCCCTCCAGGCCTGGAATTTAAAGGCACTGAGAACTGTGCACTTGAAACCTACGTAATTTTACTAACCAAGGTCATCCCGAGAAACTTAATTAAAAACCAGGGGGCTCCGTAAACGTCCCATTCTCCCCCTCCATCCCGTCCTTCCGTGTCTGCCCTCACTCGCCCACTGGTTTACCGGAAGGTCCCTCCCGGGCAGCTCCGGCTGTGACGCCCTTCTCCTTCTGGGTTACTATTTGCACATCAGCTCAGATCACGGGACCAGCAGAGAAAGCTGCCCCGAGGTCTTGGGGGTGACAGGGCTGTGGGGGCAGGCCTCGACCGTGAGTGTCCACTGGGGGCACGGAGGTGGGGGCGGAGGTCGAGGGGCGTGTCCCTTCGGCAGAGCCCTCCCCTTGCACAGGCCTAGTTGGGTCACAGGCACAGTCTTTTGGACGCTCTCCCCCCATCCAGTAATAAGAGCGAGCCACTTACATGCAGAAGGTAATAGTACGTGCAGTCTTCGGGGTTATTTAATGTTTTGGGTTTCCGGGGCCGTCTTGGAGGTCTCAGTATTTTCGGTTCTTCCCCTTTGGAGACACCTACAAGAAAGTTGATCATAAACAAGGATTCAGTTACAGATGATCATGAAGCAATGTGTTCCTTTCAGGGGTTAATAAAAAAGAATTATCCATGGTGGGCCCAAAGTAGGTATACCAGTTTATTTGCATTTTAGGACATTACATTTCCATTGAACACCAGTCGTGTAAGTGCTCAAACTGTCTTCCATCAACATCGCAACATTCCTTGAACCTGTTCAGGACACTGTGACTCACAGTATGACACAAATTGAGGTCTGTGGTGATGCATTTCATGGATTCAACTGTACAAGGGTTGTCTGAAAAGTATCCAGCCATGTAATATGAAAAATTAGAGGCATTTATGGCTGGGTTTTTTCTGGACAGCCCTTGTATACCTACTTTTGGGCCACCCTGTATACATACCACTGGGGCTAAAGCAGAGAGGAAGAGGAAATACCTTTGTTTGCCCGACAGACCCTTGTCATATTCCTCACCATGTGCTTCCACCCCACTGTCTGGCGATCGAGGACTTGGGGAGAGGTAAGGGGGAGGAGAAAAGGGGACGAAAAGAAATGCAGTTTGGTAAGGTGGCACAGGGTCCTGGAGTTCAGAGGGTAGGCGGGGAGGAGACAAAGGTGCTAGAAAGTCTTTAAAGACAGGTATTAAGCTCTTAGACTCCTGTCCCCTCCTCTCCCACTATTGCCAGCCTTATCCCACAAGCCCTGCCTGGTGCTACCTCAAGTTATGGCCCAAACAAGGATACTGCTCGTTCGCAGGCTTGACTCCTTCCCTAAAAGCCAAATCTCATCTTTTTTTTACCAAAATTCAGAACCTCACACTATTAGAATGTTCAGATCCGGCTTTAAAAATCTAACCAAGAATAAAGTTTGTCGTCTGTTTCTGCTGTCAATATGGCTGCAGCTACATCACTGGAGTTCGTGATCGACACACTCGGTCACTCGTGTTCATGACATGTGGCTTAATGTTTACAGGGATAATAGGCTTCTCTTGAAATATTTCTGGCTATTTTTTTATGATTCTTGGCACCCCACTCCCTGACTGCATTTGTGCAGGAATATCTGGTCAATGTATACAAGAGGACCAGGGTACAAGAGGGTTATCCATGCTTACGGGAGAATGGTCTGCATTTACAGGTATCTGAGTATACATTTTTTTAGCTGAACTTTAAGGGTAGTAATAGATCATTGCTGCATGTAATAAAGGGGCAGTAATGATCCCTAATTCTTAGATGTACAGAGAAACTGAAGTTCCAAACCATCCTAATCCATACTAACCAATGGTATACTTACAGCCTCCAAATACAAATTGTGTTATGGGCTGAATTATGTTTCCTCAAAATTCATATGTTGAAGTCCCAACCCCCAGTACCTTGGAACTTGACTTTATTTGGAGGAACAGTCTTTAAAATGAAGTCATTAGGGTGGGTCCTAATCCACTAGGATTGATGTCTTTGTAAGAGGAGGAGACTAGACAAAGACCAGCATAGAAAGAAGACGATGTAAAGACACAGGAAGAAGATGGCTGTCTGCAAGCCTAGGAGAGACCTTCGAAGAAACCAACCTTGCCAAGATGTTCAAGTTCAACATCTTGATCTTGAACTTCTAGCCTCCAGAACTGTGCGGAAATAAATTTCTGTTGTTTAAGTCATCTGGTCTGTAGGACTTTGTTATGGTGGCCCTAGCAAAATAATATAGGACTTTACTATTCTTACCTGTGATTTTTTTTTTTTTTTAAATAATGGACCTTATGTTTTTGGATTGCAGAGATCATGAGTTAGGTTTTGATGACCTCTTGCCTTGTCTCTGCTGGTCTGTATGTGGTAGGTGCCTGCAGATAAGAGGTTTGATTCCGTTTTAGCTTAGAGACATAGTGCTAAGTGAACAGCAGATACTCAATATACTTTTGCTAACTGGATCATTACTTTCTAGACATGAAAATAGATTCCTGGTGCTTTAAGGAAAAATATAAATAGAAGAACCAATAAAACTCTTGAAAGAGAACCCAGACTTCAGGAACAGTCTAGGGGTTCAAATATCTTAACCCAAACTGAGAAGTCATAAAAAAGATAGACATATTTGCCTAATAAAAAATAGATGAAAACCTTAATATGGCAATAAAGTCAAAAGACATGACAAATTTGGAAAACTATATTTACAATACAGATGACAAAGGGTTGGCATTTCTAATACATATGAGTGCAAGCAAATGATTTAAAAAATACAGACCAACAGAAAAATGGGCAAAAGATATAAACAGGAAATTCAAGTTCAAGATAAGCAAAGCCAAAAAGCCCACAAGCAAGAAAAGCACCTGAGCTAACTAGCAGATAAGAAAATATAAATTAAAATAATAATGAAATATAATTTTACCTCAGAATCATTGGGAAAGATTAAAAAGAAGGTTAAGTGCCAGACAGGATGTCAGAAAAAGTATATTCTCACAAATTGTCAGTTGTCAGGGCCTTTTAGGAAAGCAATCTGTCAGAAAAAGTATCTTTCTACTCAATAACTCCACTTTGGGAGGGCTAATCCCACAAAATTTAAATCGTAGTATACGAGGAAAATTTCAAAGATGTTACTGCAACAGTTTTTATAATGGCAAATTATTTAAAAAGTCAATATGTAACAACAGGAAAAAGGTTATTGTGAGCCATACACCGAATATTATACAGCCAGTAAAAACAATGAATTATAGCTAATTCCCCTTATGTGCAGGAATTTCTGCTAAGGTATTGAGGGAGAAAGGCAAGGTACATAAGTGTTTATATGATCCGATTTACATAAAAGAATGACAAAAATCTCTGCATCTATACGTGTATATAAATACATATATGCATATCTGCAAAAAATATTAAAGAATACATGTTTTATAATCAGGGTTCCCTTCAGGGAGAGTAATAAGGGTTGAGGAGGGTTTGACAGGGAGGGAAACAAGAAAAAAAATACCAAAACATACAGTATGGAAAAGCGTCCTGGAAGGTATGGTACGGTCACATTTATGGACAATTACAAATACGCTTGCAGGTATGTGGACACTAGAGATATAAAAAATGCCAAAATGTCTTGAATTTTCAGAATTTCTGTTTAATTCTTGAATCGTGCAGAATCTGCTTCACTGACCTCTCTCCTTTACCCGACAATCCGAAGCAGAGGACCGAATATTCTCCAAGGGGGTCTGGTTTAAGACACTGCCATGCAAAATGGGAGGCCAGCAAGTGAAAATGATCGACGACTGTTCCCCAGGATCTGCTGTTCACGTCACATTTCCCCAGACTGTTGTGTTTTTGAAGAGCAAACTTCCCATGAGCTCCTCAGCACACACACGTTTCAGAAAGGCCTAAGTTTGTTTTGCCCTCTAAATCGCTCTTCCTGTCTGGGAGCGAAAACACTCTCCGCTCCGATCATTCTAACCCTTAATTACAAAAGTGACATAAACATTTATAACAATGATCAGCAGCATAGCAATGCTGGCAGTAGCAAAATTAGGTTTGTGACTGTTTTGTGTGATGTGCATGATAAATATTAGCTGGAAAGGTTACTGCTGTATTAAATGGCCGGAGGCAAACTACTTGTTTATATCATGCTGGCGATGACTTCATGTCGTGTCTCAGTTTTGCCAGGAAGGAACGTTTTTTGCCAAATGGACCAACATCTTGACATCCTGCATCCAGAAGATACTTGTAGATTTAAAACTCATTGTCAATATTTGCTTTAGAAAATTAAATTTCAGTTATTATTTTCATTTTACTAATTATACTTTTACTTAAAGTATATACAGAGTGTAAGTTGCACAAGTATCACATGTCTAAGTCGGGAATTAGCAGGACAGAGATGCACTGATGTTACTGTAATTTCTTCTTTGAAGAAACCAGTTTTGTAGTTTTTGTAAATTTCCTTTTACACCTGACAGTCTGTGAACTTGAAGCATATGGCGACCTACGGGAGATCTCGGAAGGCAGGATTATTTACCGCTGCTTGTCCAAAGCAGGCTTCCCCCTGGTCAAGGTTGCAACCTGCCTTCCAGAAGCTGCTGGTTCTGCCTTTCATGTCATCTGCCAGTCAGCCAGAGGAAGCCCCCCACCCACCCTTGTGGTGGGCCCTTCAGTTTGCACTGCTCCTCTCTGCCTTGCACGGCCTCATGCTCTGAGCTCCTGGAGCTACTTTCCTTTCTCGTGACCACCTTGGATTTGACCACTAGCTTTCCTCTACTCTGTAGTCTACCTTTATTCTTTTGAGTTTACCTAAGGTGAAGCACTGTAGGGGCAGGTGCTTCTCCAGCTCCGAGTGTCCTCCACATTTTGGAATGCCTTACTGTTTAGGTGGCATGCCTGACTCACGGGCTTCCTCTGACTTTCTCCATAGGCAGCTACCAGCCCCCACCCCACTTGGAGCTGCTCAAGTGGTTCCTTTGGCTCTTTCTCTTCTACTGACTGAACACTGATGCCCTAGCACCAGCTTGCACCTATCTACCCTATAGGTCAGGGGCTTTAAACCTTTTGCCACTCTCTGATGTGGGTATGTTGCACCACTATCGAGAACTCTGATAAGTGAGCATTTAGTTTTTTAATTACATGCTTAGATTTAGGTAGGGAGTTTTCCCCACCCTGCTCCTCATGTCTCTTCTAGGAACGTCACAAGAGAAATCGAGGACAATAAAGCTCTTGTTTGCAGAGTAAGACCAATAGACATGGCCTCTGGACTGTCATCTGCCTCTTGGGCATGACCACTAATATCTTCTCTCATCTTCACTGGGCTGAGGTCATGCACGACCGTTCTCACAGGTGAGTCAGTTCTGTTCCAGACCTCGTGGTTGGGTTACACCCTTACTCCGTGTTCAGTCATCAAAGGAGGGTGCCTGGGAAGCAGCATATAAGAATGCACGATCATGTGATGACGACGGTGACTTGCGAGTGCCATTTTTGTTGGGCATGAAGTCCAACAAGTGTGTATGACTGTCCATGACACTACGGATACAGCCAAACATACAAAGTACTACTTACTTGCCTGGAGAATGAGGAGACTCAGGTGGCGTAAGTACCACATGGCTAAGGCCCCCAATTACTTCTTGGTTATTTTTCAAGATTATATTCGTCTTCATCCATCTGAACAATATTTGGGCATACAGCCTGAAGTGAATACCTATGTTAATATTTCCCAAAGAGCCAAATTTTAGAAATTTTTTTATTGACTGTTCACAGTCATTTTCTCATATTGGCCTTTTAAAAACACAGGCTAGGAAAGAACATGACCTGATTCTAAACAAGCAACATTTGGTGTTTTTCTTGCCCTCTGCTCATACCACACAGAAAATATAGTAGTATTTTAAGAGCCTCTATTCCATATTAGAGCATGTCTGGTCATAAGCATGGCCAGAGGGGATGCTAAGAGAGCCTTCAGTGGCCCAGACAACCTGGCAGCAAAGATGACATACCTGGAGATGACACTGGTCTTATCACACAGGGGTGTTACAGCTCAGACCCAGGCTGCAGGTAAGAATATTATTCAGATTCTCAATTTTCTACAGACGAGGATTCTGAGGGTCCAAGTCTGCCAGAGGTGGAGAGTGTCTCCTCTCCTTGCAGGTGGGCACCTTATTGTCATTCAGCCAGTCACGGGACTTTTGTAGACCTCTCTACGCAGGCACTCTTGTTAATAAACCACCTCACGAGGGACGATTTAAGCTGATTTATTTACAGTCTTCCGGTTCCAATTCTGCAATATTTTATCCTGTCATTGGATTAGCTAGCAGTTTGCCAAGGTTATTATTTGAAAAATGAACTTTAAGGGCTGTTAATATTCCACATATGAATGTGTCATTACTTATTAATCACGTTCTTATTATCTAATTTTATTTTTTGGCTCCTTATATAAATTTTTATTTTTCATCTCTGCTTATTTCCTTAGGCTATGTTCCCATAAGTAGGTTTACTGAGTTAAAGATATAAACTATTTCAATGCTTTTTTTTTTTTTTACAAAAAAAGTACCAAAAAGTGCCAAATCGCTTTTTGAAGTGTTGACTCTACAGTCTCATCATTACTGTTTGAGAACAATTAAATTAGCACATTCTCATCACTGCTAAATATTTTCCCATCCTTGCCATTTTGATAGGTAAAAAACAGTAACTTGCTTTAATTGTATTTTTTTTTTTTTAATTTCCAGGGTGATCATATACAAGCTTATTTGCCATTTGTATTTATTCTTCTATAAATAACTACATGCTTTGTGCACATTTTGCCACCAAGGGTATTAATACTTTTCCTAATGGTTTATAAGAACTCTTTCTACATTACACATGTTAATTGTTTTCCATTTCTTCTAAATATTTTATCCAGTTTGTCTTTAGCTTTTTAACTTTGAATGATATTTTCTAATCTCTAGAAAGTTTTAATGTTTATGCAGTCCAAATCTGTCACAACTTTCCTTTGTAATTCTTTTTTTTGTTTTTTTGCTTTTTGGTATGTGGGTAGCTCCCTGACTGGGAATCGAACCCAGGCCGCAGCACTGACAGCGCCAACGCCAAAGCCTTAAGCCTCTACACCATCAGGGAACTCCCCACCTTTGTAATTCTTTTATTAGTTCTCATGCATTGTCCTTTCCTAAGCAGAGATTGTGAAATATTCAGTTCATATCATCTGGTTTCTTTTGGTTTATTTCTTACATTTAAATCATTAAGATATCTATGACATATCTGGGTATTCAGAATAATTTCTTCTCTCTAAATCAGAAAAATTTTAAGCATTATCTACCCATTTCTTATTGCTTTGCTCTGTATCTTTTTGTGACAGGTTTTCAGGAATACTAGGATCAATTTTGGGGTTAGCTCTTCTGTTCTATTAATTTGGTGTTGATTTTTATAACACAAGCATGTGGTTTTAATTATTAACAGCTTTATATTATTTTACTATCTAATAAGATCAGTTATCATTTATAATTATTTTTTCTGAAATTATCAAATAATTTTTAGAAACATTTCCTTAAGTTCTAAAGAAAATCTCACAGAGACTTAATGCAATTTTTTAAACCTAGAAATTAATTTTAGAATAGTCACATTTATAGTATCTTATCCTCCAACCCAGATATAGTGTGTCAGTTCATTATCCACCTTTTCTTGTCTGTCTCTTCTCGGTTTTCCTGCTAGCTTTATTTCAATGTATTACAACATTTTTTTTTTTTTGCTATTATTTCCAATGATCTCTTTTTCCAGCATAATTTTTTATAGGAAAGAATACCTATATATTTATATATCCTTGCTGAATTCTATTGCTAGTACCAATCATTATTTCGGCTCATTCTTTGAATTTCTTAGGTTAATGCCCAGGTTGTTTACTAATTCCCCTACAATCCTATCTTACCCTTTTCAGTAGTTACGACTTTTAGAAATCTGTAAAGAAAAACCTCAGTTTCCAGTGCTGCTGATATTATCAGTCTTCTCTGCATTTAATGGGAAGTTGGGGGGAAATGTATTGTTCATTACTCTCCTGCTTTCATGTTAGCTCATGTCTTCTGTATTTTAGAGTACATAAAAAACAAGGGATGAGAAGAAATAATTTAGGTATTTCCATATAACGTCAAAGTCAAGTGTTTTGTCTGAATTACTTCAATGAAATTACTTCATCAGAAATCCATACTTTAGAGTGTAAACTTATGTGAGGCAAACTGCTCTATGAGATTAGTATTTTAATATACTTAAAATGTTAAAAACAAATGATTCTCACTGAATTGTAAAGCTGTAAATAAAATAATTTCCTTTTGGATAGTGAGGGTTGTTGTTTTTTTAAGAGTTTTGGGGAATTAGTGTTACTTATCAAGAAAGCAGAATAGCAAATAAACTCAGGAAGATAAGTGTTGCCCAGAGTATTTTGGGTGGGAAGCAATATAACATCTGAATTCTCTTTACTTTCCAGTCTTAGTGAAATCCTATTCTTGTAAAATACATAACCACGCATTGTTTAATCTATTGAACGTAAGTATGTTTATAGGTACATGTGGAGATATGTTCTTGGACAGTTTGCAATGCATATTTCTGGGTACCAGCACTGCAATGGTGAAATGATAAGCATACCTACAAAATAAAGTGGATTAAATCAGCACCATAATATCTGAAAATACTACGGTTACTGCATGAATCTAAATGCCATAAATATTTGGAAATAAAGGGAACGTTGCTATTTTTCTCCCTGACATTTACTTTGAAAGCAACATAAAAGCATTTTCATTATATGTACAGTATGTGTGCATGGCTTAGGACGGCTTTGATTCTGTGTTGAATCTACTGGTGGCATTATGTAGATGAAGCACGGAATTATAATAGCATCCTTATTTGTTAACCTTGCAACCCATTTAAAAATTGCAGCCTGTTGGAGAGTTAGCTTCTTTGTAAAAGGAGAGAGGAGGACATGCTTTTTGTGTTACCAGGGTTTATTTGTCCTACAACTAATCTTTTTCTTCTCTTTACAATGGTCAACACAAACTGCCAGGTGTAGCATAATTAAGAAGAAAACCATCTCCCCAGAAGAGGATTGTGCACACCATTCAGGAAGAAATAATGCAATGTCATTGTGTACCTATGAGAATAACAGCATTTATTTGGGTCTATGGTCAGACGGCTGTGCTCTAGTTACATACCGCCTATACCATGTTTCTCCCAACGAAAATGCAAGTGCATTTAGCTTAAAGCAGTTTCAATTTATAACAGTTATTATCAAGACAAAGACATAAAATAAGCTATTCATGTACTTACCTTATTTTATTTTTAAATTTCATAATTAGCTCCTTACTTTTCATTTGGATACTACTCTCGGCACTTTTGCACATTTAAATATACCCCACCAAATGAGAAATCTTATAAAATAAGGTGACTGCTTGTTAAAATTGGCAAAATTTAATCACCCTCATTTACTGTCCATGTTTCTAGACCTTTCTTCAGAGTAGGTGAGAAGCTTTTACAGCGACTTCACATGGTCTCGCTACGGTCACTGAGCTCTTACAACAAAGTTGGGTGTAGCAATTTGAAGATACCTGTAGATTTTTGAGAAGCATGAGATGATTAACATTTCAAGTGAATCTTCGGCATCTTTTAATGAAAGAATTATTTGTAAATGAGCTTGATTTGGTTCCCCAAGTGCCATTTTTCATGGGGCAGTAGGGTTTGCCATGAAGGCCAGTACCGCAGGCGTGGCCTGCTGAACCAGTGCCGACAGGTTCCACAGCGCATCAGCTAAGCCCGCCTCTGAGCACAGCTGTGTGCGTCACAAGGTTCCACATGCCCCGGTTAGCAATTCTGATGGTATCAGGAGGCGGGACTTCCACACGTGATAAGAACTTATTCTCTGACCACAAGGCATTTTAAAGCAGACAATATGTGAAAATAAATGAACCTTAAACAAAATGGGATGTTACATTTTTTTGTTTTACATAAAAACCAAGCTTTCCAATCATCATGCCACTGGCCACTATACTTTGCTCCACTCTAAGTCTTGGAGGAAATTAAGCAGCTTTCCAGTCAATTATTAAGCAGTTAGTGAATGGCTGTGTGATGAATAAATGTGCTAGGGTTACAAAACATGAATTGATAGTATAAGACATAGTCCTGCTTGCAAAGGAAGGGTCAAAAACCTATTCGAAGAAGACAAAACTAACACAACATGAACTACCTTTGAGGATAAGTAAATGCAGACTGTAGTACAGAGAATCCACTCCCTCCAACAAGTGTGCATTTAAATACCTGTGGGAAGTTTGTGATGGCTGTAAGTACATACAGATCACTGGGGAAATCACTCAAACTAGAGGACTAGGGGATGGGTGCTGGGAATTCTTAGTTTAAGTGTGGTCAGCGGATTGGCAAACTTAAGCTGTTTTATAAAGAAAATCAGAGTCTAAAAATTTAGGATGGATTCACCTATCATGAGGTCCAAAGGTACAATGATGGAGCAATTTCAAGGGATTAAATATTGAGCAAGCAATATCTGGCTCATTTTGCAACCTCAGTTTGAATTATTTGAACTATATTTTACCATAAACTTTTATAAACTATTGCAGAAATTAAACAAGCAGTTGCATAGATCATTAAAATATATGAATATAGACCACATCCAATGACCACTAATATCTTCTCTCATTGGGGCTGAATCTCCCCCAAAATAGTATAAAATTATTTGCATTCCCCCCTTTCAATTCATAGCTAATATTTAAAAACCTCTGGGGAATTTAGTAATAGCTAATGAGTAGGAAAGTTGACCTGTATTTTATAGTTTTCTTCTAACTTGCTCTGTCAGCATCACTCTTAAAAACCCTCTTCCAGTGGTGTCTGAGGTACTAGGCTCCCTGGTGTTCTTCCCTTTGCTGCTTCCTTCCTATCTGACCTGTACACGTCCAGACTCTTGCTCTAGGTTCTCCTCTATTGCCACTGTAGGTGACTTCCTGAACGATCTCAACTACAACATGGCTTCAGTGGCCATGCACATGTCCACCAGCTTACATCACAGGTCATCTACTGACTGACTAACTGTTGCTTGAACTGTTTACCTTCTCAGCTGTCACAGTGTTCAAACACCCCCATCTCTGGCAGGCCTTCCATGCTGCCCTCGTGTCGTCTGATTCTATCCACACAATGCCATCAGAGTAATATTTCAAAAAACGCGGCTCTCAATCACAGGGTCAAATTTTCAGTGTTCAACAAGTCAGAGGCATAAAAATGTAACTTGACTTTCCTAAAACTAGACTTAATTCCCACCTCTTTGTGCTCATGTCTACTTCCTAGCACTGCATTATTTTTAATGGGTTCTAGTTAAACTCAGTTGCTTTCAATTATGTTGAGCCTTGGAAGCAAATGTAGTCATTTTAGGCTTCTGACCCTCTTCTTTTGCTTCCCAGCTGTATCTAACTGGGGATGCCGGTGGGGTGGGGCTTTTGCAGCTTCATGGCATTAGTGGATGTAGGCCACCTGCCCTGTAGCTATTCTTGGCTTTTCATTAATATCTGCCAAGAGTGACGATATTGTCTGGTCTCTGGTCAATGGCCTCTACTACTCTCCCAATGTCCTCCTTTGCGCCTTGCTTCTAGGTTGACAAGTCCACCCCTCTGTGTCTTCAATGCACTCCAGGCCCTCTCTCAGGCGCTTCCTCTGCTATTCTTGGGGACATGAGACAATTTAGATGTTCACCAATTTAGCCACCAGCAAGCGCAGTAGAATATGTAACCTCCCTACGTGTGCAGAGTGAAAAGTTCTCCCTCTAAACCTGAAGAAGTGTCACCAGATTACAGAGCCCCCCATATAAGGTAAAAAGGCATTTCCGATATTCTTTTGGGTCTACTAAAAAACTGGCAGATTGAAGAATAAAGTGAGCACATCTGACTTTCCATTAAAGTTGTGCTGCTTTTAGGTATACTGGAAGTCCCTGACAAAGCAATCTCGAGAAATGACAGAGCTGGAGGCATCACACCTCCTGATTTCAAGCTATATTATAAAGCCATAGTATTCAAAACAGCACGGCACTGGCATAAAAACAGACACACAGACCAAGGGAGTGGAACAGACCCAGGAAGCTCCTAGCCTGTGTGGGGACAAATGCTCTGTCTCAGCTGTCACTATGGAACTGAGTAAGGAAACGCCGGACACGAGCTAGATGGCCGCATCGGAGCCCAGCTTCCTGCACGGCACCATCTCACTCACACGCAGCATCTAAAACATCAAGTATGCAGGAGAGCAGGGCCGTTCCCGACCGCGGCGGGGCGGCTCCTGGATCGCAACCGCACGGCAGAGCACTAGGCGGGCTCCTCTCTGGGCTCCTGCCCAAGGCGCTGCTGCAGAGGCCACGAGAGGTCTCGGGCAGGAGCCACACTCATGGCGGAGGGGCTGCCGGCAGTCCCGGAAGGAGTGGGGCATGAGTGGGGGGGCCTCTGAGAAAGCGAGGGTGAACGAGCAAGGGAACACGAACCACTCCTCCCAGGAGAGGTCAGCAGGGCAGCCGGGGCGCCCCGGGGCGAGGTGATGAGGCCACCCGGACGGCGGTGGTCTGGCGCCCGTGGGGACCAGGTGCCACCTGGGTGCCTCCGGTGGGTGGGGAGCAGCAGAGCCCCCCGACTTGAAGGGGTTGTGGGGCCAGCCAGGAGGTGGGTGTCCTAGCGGTCACTGAGTGGGCACGTGACCAGTCACCACAGACCCTACCTGGTGCTTTGGTGGGTGCAAGGCCCTTTGCACAGCCCTGCGGAGGGTGAGGCTGGGTCGTTATGGAGTCTGAATCCCCCAGCGGTTTAGGGAAATTCGGGCAGAGGCTGACTTAGGTGGATCGGAAGAAAATGTAAGAATGCCCCTGGTTTGTACCTGGGCACGAAGACTGGCACTTTCCACATCCTACTCACGGTGGCAGACAGCGACAAAAGGAATGTGCTTGACTTGTTTACTCCCTCTTACCAAACCTCACGCTCCCAACTCCATCCCTCTCCTATTCTCTTCTGGGGTCATATGCCAAGTTCTAGCAAAAGTGAAGACAAGGAGAAAAAAAGAAAAAAGAAAAGAGGAGGAGGATGAAGTCAGAGAAGGGAGGAGGCATATGGAACATTCTGGAAAAGTGTGTATGAGCTTACAAGAAACGAAATGAAACAAAGTTCTCCCCCACACAGAACCCAGCACCTCAAATCTGCCATAAAATAAAGGTGGGAAACTACTGAGCAAACGGAGGGAAGTGTCTGGCATGGCCTTTCCTTCAGGAAGTTCTAATGCTGCTGGTTTTTACCTGCGAGGCACTGCTGAGAAGGAACCCGTCTATTGATGGGCTTGGGGGGATAGACACCCAGGTAAAGAGGCTTCAGTTGCTGTGACAAAATCATTTCATTCAGTTTTTTCTGCAGAATGAAATACTCTTCGGATAGCTTTGATATCTAAAAAGAAGGTCACGTGTCAGATTAAATCAAGGAAAGGAATTCACAGAGCTCACAGGTACTCTGGGGTCCTACCCAATTCCTGGCCATCGGTCCCTGGGACTCGCACGAACGTCTCCAGGACCCACCCTGACCCTGGACCGAGGTCCGATAAAGTCGTCACTTGACGAACCCCCGTCCCTGTGCTACTTGCCCATTGCACATTTTCCAGTTAAAACTGCCAACAACGTCACATCCACGAAGTTCTCTCTCGATCCACTTGCGGGGTTCTGATCTGGGCTCAGGCCGCGCTGCCTATCCGCGGTTTCCCCAAGGAGCCCCTCTGCTGACTGACGAGCTTCCTCCTTCCCTTCCTGTCTTCGCAGCCTGACCCCAGGGCTACTCTCTGGTTCCGCTCTTTCCCCCATGTCTCTGTGCTTCTGTCTTGTCCATGGGTGTCCTGCTAGGTGGAATGTGGGGACCCTGCTTTTCTGCTCTGGCTTTGTCCCTGGGGAGCACCACGGCACTGTCAGCCAGTTCTAGGTAGCTGACTTGGTCATTCCACGTCTCCTCAAGCACCCAGGTGCACAGCAGGCTCCAGTCCCGGATTTGGTGAGTGAGCACAGTTAGGCACCAAGGGAAGGACAGACTGCATGTACCATAAACCCACTATTTCCATGTGCTTAAAAAATATGGAACAGGCAGGGGCTAGGAGGATTCATCAGCAGCATCTCTACTATTAATAACAGAAGCTGGAGATGCTTGGGCCACACCTCTAACAGCAGCGGGCGCCCTCGGGCAGGTGTGTTTAGCTCACCCACTGTCAGACAAGTGGAGTTCGTGGGACTCAGGAGTATTAGCTGATCCTCCGCACTAACCATGATGATACCCCTTCTGTGATTTCCTACTCCATCGACTACCCTGGTAGTTCATGTTACTTTATAGTATTTTAGAGGTCAGCCAGTTAAAATCCTTTACTTTATACAAGGGAAATAAAGGGGTTGATGCGTAAAGTGATTTTCTTAAGGTCAAACACCTAGAAAGAGGGAGACAGAGCCAAAACCGGAATTGGCATTTTCACAGGAGCCTGTCCCTGGCATCCCACCAGGACAAGGCCTCAAGCTGACAGCTCCCTTCTAGAAACAGCTGAGACGTGGCCACTCGTGGCACAAGATAGTCTCCAAGAGGGAGCTTTTTCTTTGTGGTTCCTCATTGTCATGATGTAATGTGTATACTTTCATTTGCATTGCACTGAATTGTGTGTCAGGATGGCTACATATCTAATTTTGATACCTAATTATATCTTCTCAAAATCTGGGTCAAAGAGAGCATAAACTTTAAATGATTTAGAAAAGTTTTTGGTTTTTTTTTTTGCTATCATGAAAGATTTCAGATACATAAAAATTTGCATTGTCAAGTGGCAGCCCTTCAGTAAGTTATCTAAACCAATGACTAGTTTCACTACCCAAGATTTCTATCATATTTTATACTATTTTTATCAAAGCATACTGTTTAAAAAAATTTGTGGCTATCTGAACAGCATGGCCCTTGAGATATTTTATTAAAAGGGTTTGCAGTCTCATAAAAACAGGTGGAATGCTATAGCAGTTATTAACGAACTGTTTGTGTGATTCAGCCATTGTGCAGTTCCCAGAGACTGGTACTAGTAAATAAATCTGTTCATTTACATACCTGTTTTGAAAAAACTGCTAAATCCCATGCTTCTTTTTCTGAAATTGCTTTTGAGTTTCGATCATTCCTCATCATGCCATGACAGGGTTCCTCATGCTTTGTAGAATAGGAATACAAATTGTGAGCGTTTCTCGCTGCTTCTGCTGGTGCTGCGACGCCCCTTTGATTTCTGAAAGAAGCCCGCCGGTCCTTCCTCAGCTGCTGCCTTCTCTTGTAGCCCCGGTATTTGCTCTGAATGAACACCGCGGCCTTATCTTCTTCGTCCTGGGCTTGTGTCGCTGGTCCCACTGGCCTGTCTTTGACCATCCCCTGCCTCAGGTGGCTCTTCTGCTGGCTGCACATGGACGCGTTCTGGGTGACCACAGATGTCTTCTTTTCTTTTTCCTTGCTATCTGCATTTTGATAAACTGACCTTTGGCTAAGTCTAGGCTGCAACGGTTTTTTAAAGGGCGGCTGGTTGGTCTCACTCTCAGCGGACCAGAGCCCTGGGTAGCTTGGCCTTTCTGATAGGGCCTTCTTGTCTAGATACGCTGCCTTTGTGTCTTCAAAATTCCTGTCTTCTGAGTAGCTCTGATAGTAACTCTGGATCACAGTGTCCTCCTTCTCCGCTTTGCTTCTTTTACTATTCGCTTCCAGGTCCTCTAAATACCTCTGTTTGGGGCTCAAGTCTGCCCAAGGGCCCCCTACCAGATATGGTTCTTGCTTAGCCTCTTCCCCAGGCACGTTATTCATTTTTTTCTGAGGTTGGTATCCTCTGTTGTTACTTTCAACAGCGTTAGTGGCTTCCTCTGCAGCCTTGAAAGTCGAAGTCTTCACTACACATGTACTGCCTTTATTATTTGCTGCTGGAATGACCATTTCCTTAGGAGAGGCTGCATTTTCTGTCTGTTTCTTTGCAAAAGATTCCCTGTGTAAAAAACATACTGCATCTGAATAAATGATCCTGAACCAGAGCGTCTTACCTCTTTTGGCAATATCTATGTGAGCTGGGAGGAAAACTAAAGGGAGAATGAAGGTCACAATAAAAACTTATCAAGTCACAGTCATCAAGTGGTTCCCCAAATGTTCTCTCTAGAGACAACTGTGATGGCTACTCAGAGAATGGTAACCAAACTCATGGACACAGTCAATAGTTTAGAGGTTACCTGAGGGTGAGGGAGGAGGAGTAGGGAGAGGAGGGAGGGGGAGTCGATTATATGGAGATGGAAGGAGAACTGACTCTGGGTGGTAAGCACATAGATGATGCGCTGTAGAATGCTACATCCGGAGCCTGTGTAATTTTTACTAACCAATGTCACCCCAATCAATTTAAAAATAAAAAAATGTATTCACCTAAAAAAAAAAAAAGAATTGTAAAGTCAGTTTCAACTCTGAGTGAGAAATATCCTAACATCCTTTCACTTTATGAGGGAGGTATCTCTTAGGACTTTAATCACGTCGAACACGTCCTTTTCCAAACAAAGCCTACAGTGAGGTGTTGCGGAAAATATATCCAGATCTGAGACCGGTAAGCACGCGTGCTCAGTTATGCTGACGTGCTGTACTTTAATAAGTTCTAAGTCTACTGAGCACAGGAAATACCTTACAAAATTAAAGGAAAAGCAGTTTCCCTGCTACAGCTCATGATCATAAAATATGCTGTCCAAAATTTCACACTTACTACTTTACCTATATCCTTCCAAAATGATTTCCCCTTAACTTGAAGATAAGAGCCTCTCTACACACAGTTTTTTTTTTCTTTTTTCTTTTTGGTGAGGGCAAAACCATCATAGCATCAATTTGGCCATGAAAAGGGTGTTACGGTGGAGTTATAACCTGACATCCCAATATGATACCTGGGGGCTTTTGTCAAAGATGTTTCATTTTGGCCCCAAAATGTTTCATTTTGGGAGAGATTTGGCCTTTTGCAATTATTTGTAAAGAAGGGCTTTTCTTTGAGTTGAGCTTGGAAAAAGCTATTGGGACTCCATTTTCCTAATTTCACTGGCCATATCCTAGGAGAAAACATAGGTGACATCAGTCTTGGCAATGATTTTTTTTTTATTTTTTATTTGACACCAAAAGCAAAAATCAAATAGTGAAACTACACCAAATGAAAAAGCTTCTGCACAGCAGAGGAAACCATCAACAAAATGAAAAGGCAACCTACCGAATGGGAGAAAATATTTGCAAGGCATGTATCTGATAAGGAGTTAATATTCAAAATACATAAAGAACTCATTGCCACTCAATAGTAAAAATGCAAAACAATGGAATTTAAAAATGGGCAGATCTGAATAGAACTTTTCAAAGAAGATATACAGACGGCCAACCGGTATGTGACAACATGCTCAATGTCACTCATCACCATGGGAATGCAAATCAAAACCACCAAGAGGTAGCACCTCACACCTGTTATAATGGCTATAACTGGAGACAAGAGATAAGTGATGGTGACGATGTGGAGAAAAGAAAATCCTCGTGCACTGCTGGTGGGAATGTAAATTGGTGCAGCCATATGAAAAACAGTGTGGAGCTTCCTGAAAAACTTACAAATAGAAGTACCCTATGACCCAGCGATTCCACTTCCGGGTATTTATCCAAAGGAAATGAAACCATGATCTTGAAGAGGTAGCTGCACGTCCATGTTCATTGAAGTATTATTCAGAGGAGCCAAGACATGGAAATAACTTAAATGTCCATCAATGGATGAATGGTGTATGTGTACAATGGAGTGCTGCCCCGTCAGAGAAAGAAGGAAATCCTGCCCTTTGTGACAACATGATGGACTTTGAGGGAATTATGCTGAGTGAAATAAATCAAACAGACAAAGACAAATACTCCATGGTATCACTTATATGTGAAATATAAAAACAGGAAAAGTTGATCTCACAGAAACAGAGTAGAAAAGGGGGTGCCAGGGGTGGGAAGAGGGGGGAAATAGGGAGAAGCTGGCAAGAGAATACAAACGTCCAGTTATAAGACGAATATGGTCTAAGGATCCACTGTAAGTCAGCGCAACTGCAACTGATAACACTGTAGGGTATCACTACACATGGCTGAGAGAGTAGACAAGTGTTCTCACCAAAGAAAGAAAGAAACAGGTAACTATGTGAGGGGATGGATGTGTTAGGTACGCAGATGGGAGAATCCTTCCACGACGTATACGAGGTTGGACAATTAAGTTCCTGAACTCATCCTAGAGGAAGTGCACACACCTCATTGCTGAATATCACTGGTCACCTCTGAAGGACTCCCCTTGGGAAGCTACGCACCCATGCTAGTGCCCAGTCCACCTTTCAAAACAGTTTTGGAACTCTTTCTGGAATGGCCATCAGAGCTGTCGTCATACCCCCAAATCTGACAATTAAGTTGGCGAACTTGCCACCGCGCGTTTACATTGGCAGTGCTGTTTGTATGTTAAGTGCATGGTGTCAAGTTCTCGAACTTAATTGTCAGATTTGGGGGTTTGACGACAGCTGTGATTGTCATTCCAGAAAAAGAGTTCCAAAATTGCTTGAACGAGGCAATGTTGTCAGTGCACAGCCTCCCAAGGGGAGGACTTTGAAGGTGACCGTAGTGATGTTCAGCAGGGAGGTATGCAGCACTTTTTCTAGGATGAGTTCGCGAACTTAATTATCCGAACTTGTACATATATAAAATCACCACAATATATTATACAACTTAAATATCTTACAATTTTCTATATCAATTATACCTCAATAAAACTAAAATTTAAAAAAGATGAATACATTTTGGGGATCTAATATACAGTATGGTGGCTATTAATACTGTATTACATACTTGAAAATTGTTAAGAAAGTAGTTCTTAAATGTTCTCAACACACACACCTGTAATTATTGAGGTGATGGAAATGTTAACTGACCTTACTGTAATCATTTCATAAAATACACGTGTACTGAATCATCATGCTATATACCTTAAACATACACAAGGTTACAATCAATTAAATCTCAATAAATTTGAAAAAAACAATGACCAGAGGCCTGGGGTTGGGAAAGCAATGATCTTCATCTTCTTAAAAAACCACTTACTCATCTTTCAAACAATTCAAGTTCTACCACTTAGGCAAAAATCTAGATATCTTTCCTTTCCCCTAACCCCTACCAACCAAGGCTGGACTCCCTCCTCCATGCCCTCTGCCTGCACCCTGTGCACATTTTAATAGCAGAGCTAACTCAGCTTACTAGAATCATGTATTTATTGATTGTATTTCTTTCCCACAGTTTGGTGAGCAATCTGAGTATAAGGATTTTGTCTCATTTATCTATGTGTCCCCACTGCTTAACATAGAGCCTACTGGGTAAACGACTTCAGGTGGATCTGCTAACATGCACATGGAAATATAGATACAGATGCTCAAGAGAAAAAAGGACAAAGGTGCTGTGCTTTAAAGATGAGATTATGGCTTAGGAGCCAATGGCATACTGGTTCTTAAGGACATGGGAATGAAGGAGAGAGCCCAGGGACAGTATGTAGATGTGGAGGAGAATTTAAATACGGGGAGCAGAGAGGGAATTAGCAAAGGATACTCAGGTTTAGGAGCAGATACTCAGGTAGAGAGCAGTGTGGCAGAAGCCTAGGAAGAAAAAACTTAGAGAAGGAAAGTGTGAAACGCCAACAAACTCCAAAAAAAGATAATCAATGTCACCCCAGTAAGTCTAACAATAAAAAACTAACTAAATAAAAGAATAAAATTATAAGCCAAGAAACAAAACAAAACAAACCAAAGTGGGCACTGGTGCTCGCGGACATTCAATGTGGCTGCATTAGGAACTTGGCTGGGTATGAGAAAGGCTGTGAACTTTATTTTGTAACTTTTTTTTTTTTTTTTTTTTGCTCCCTGACTGGGAATCGAACCCAGGCCGCAGCGCCAACAGCGTCAACGCCGAAGCCTTAAGCCACTACACCATCAGGGAACTCCCTATTTTGTAACTTTACAGATTTGAAAAAGCAATGGTGCCAAAATGGTACATGAAGGGCATTATTATACCTTTTATTTTCAAAGTTTTTCTTATAGTCAAATTCCTGATGATGCGTCTGAATGGTTGTTACTGCTGTGTTTTTCGTGTTAATGATTTCTTTTCTTTGTTTCCTGGCCAGGTGTCCTCTTGCAGCTGAAACATACAAAGCCCAGAGTAGTGCTAATCGTAATAAAGAAAAGAACATTACTTAAATGAGAAGAAACAAATGGGTTTTTGCCCATAGGTGTCAAAGAGAAAAATAAAATGAAAGACTCCAAAATGGAACAGGACTATGGGAGTCATGAACAAGACTCTTAGATGACAAGCTATAGCAAGAAAACAAATAAAGCACCTTTTGCATTAAGGAGGGTACTAAGATGAAATTAAAATGGTAGAAATGAGTGA
Organism: Lyroderma lyra; assembly: GCA_004026885.1. Lineage (NCBI taxonomy): Eukaryota > Metazoa > Chordata > Mammalia > Chiroptera > Megadermatidae > Lyroderma > Lyroderma lyra. The sequence goes on from PVJL010001846.1 coordinate 56,753, forward strand.
AGTTGATGACAAAAGGTGCCCATTTGCTTAAAATCTGCTAATTATTATTTTCTTTTTATTTTTGCCACGTAAAGCTAGCTATTCATGGGAGAAAGTCCCTATTACAGAAATATATGTTTTGGACTTTCTGGCTAATTATGCTTGGAGCCAGACATATTTCAGAAGTCAGATTTAAACTTTTTTTTTTTTTAATTTTAGAAAAGCAATTCAGAGCAAATGACACATATTCTGTAACATTTTTTCATGTCAGGGTAGCTTTCCATAATCAAATATGAATATTTCTGCAGAAAACACAATATTTTCACTAAGTGGGATGAATAAAGGACTTTAAGTATTAGGTCATGTTGCACTTCCAAATGAGTAATGAAAAGCCTTTTTTCATAGGGTTTTATAAATTTGGGGATTGTGGATAAAGAATTAGACCCCCAACTACAGGGTTTGCATTTTGATGCCCCAGTGAGACATTAAGGGCTCACAATTCCATGAGACGGTACTGTGCATTATGGATGGCAGAACTAGGATGGGGATGTGAATCTCTTGAATATTAGTTGGCTATTCTGCCCACCACGTTAGTGTCCTTTGGAACACAGGTTGCAGATCAATAGTGGATTATCAAATGGATTTAGTGGGCTAAGTCTAGCATCTCAAAAAGAAATGGAATAAACCAGAATAAAAAATATCAGATTGCATTGCTTGCAGTATGTGTGTACAGAGCCAAAAAAGCTTATACGTGTTTTAAGAGATGTTATCTATGTATTACTTCTCTAAGTCGAATTGAATTACAGTACCAATGTGTAGTAAGATGTTTGCTCAAAAGATGACATTAATCAAATGAATGCTAGTATCACCATGAGACAGGCAGGACGGTCAAAGAAAATGGTGGAAGCACAGCTACTGTTCAAGGAGCTCAAGACCATTTTGGAGTGGTATTTCAAATTCGAGAACGTTGTTTAAGTTTCCCCCATGTCTCCTGACTTAACAGCCTTTGACTTCTACCTATGGGGGACTTTAAAGGATGTGGTGTACTGTACACTGGCGGTACTTTGGGAAGAAACTGAAATAGCATGCACAGTGATACAAGCGAGTGGACACTTTGGCCAATGTTGCTCAAGCAGTATTCGCTGTCATCAAAGTGTCCGATGCTGATGGTGACCACTTTGAGCCCCTCTTGTAATTGCAAAGGTCAAACGTGACTTGTATTCATCTTTTGCTATTGGTATATGAGTATATTGAGTATTACCATTTTAATACAGTTTTTTTCCTTTCTTAAAATATGTATACATTTTTTTGGCACCCTCTGTGTATTTTTTACTATGGCTGTCCAGTGGAAAATTTTTGAAAGATACTGTATTAAGCCATATTAGGTTTTAAATTTAGTTTCTTATTGAAGGATGGAAAGCAAAACCCAGCCTTTGCATATATTTCAATACAAATTTGTGAAATGTAATTATAAATATTATTTCCCTACAGTTAATAAAAAAAAAGTGAATACCCTTTAAAATGAAATTTAATTAAGTTGTTGACAATTATGGCAAGTGTAACCTTTGCAATAAAGTTAAGAAAATCTTATTATCTAATGTGTTACAGTAATATGATTCTTGAGATAGATAATTAATTCAATCACTTACTGTTTTCTTGCACAATAGATCAATCGTGTTTCATTAATACTTGAGAGAAAACTTAAAAATTAACTTATTTTGCTTAAAACATTTATTCAAATATTAAAAGTGTCAATCACTAAGACAACCTGGTTTGCATTCAGTACAGAGAAAGTATCAAGGTAACAGAGTCTGGAAGTAAACCCAAAAGCTACGTAAGAACTGGAGGTCTGTCTGTAAGATTTGATTTGATGCCCATATCTAAACACTATATTGTATTCTGTTATCCTGAGGGGCATCTGAGTGCTTACCTGACTGTATGATTATAGCACTTTCTTTCCTTTTCTCCTGTATTTTCTGGTACCTTCTTGAACCCAAGAATCCTCTGACACAGGCTTGAATCAGAATGAGCTTGTCAATGGCCTCCTTCCGCATTAAATTTAGCTGTTCCACATGATAATATTTAAGGAACACCTTGGAAGAATTAAAATACAAATAAGATTAAGGCACCCAGATGGGAAACAGCCATATGCTATGCTCTGAAGAACAGATTACAGTCTAAATCTTTTCAGATTTGGAAAGTATTCTCTTTTCCTTTTGTCTGGCCTGAATGTTGCTATAACATAGACAGATTTTCATGCTTGAGGAAAACCTCTCTTTGAGAAGAAACCGAGTTTGGCCATCACAGACTCTTTGCAACAGGTCACTAGGTTTTGTTGGACGGGCCGGTAAGAGTGGAGGAGGCTGAGCTCTAGCACCATGTACTCTGAGCAAAGCTCATTTTTATGCTTTATTTTTCTTAAAGACAATTTTATTTCCCAAGTTTAAAAATCTCACAAATCTATCTGTGTGACAGAAAGCAATTCTAGCTACACTAGTTCATTTATTACATGTTTACTGAGACCTATTATGTGCACTCAGCTGCTGGGATACAAAAGTGAATCAAGTGTGGGTGTGGCACCTTCCTTCGGGGACTCTAATGCTGTTGGGGAGGGGACAACACGGGGAGAGGACCCCTGGCAGAATTTACAACTTTCTCACTAGACGCAGTGGCCACCCTGGAGGAAGAAGGGCTGACTTTTGATCATTTTAAAATTACAATTAATTGGAGCAACAGAGGAGCCAGAAAGCTTGGAGATGGTCTCACCTAAGAGTTCCCCCTCCTCCCGGAAACAGGAAGTCTCCTCCCACTTCTTTTCATGGTTACATTTACTAGTGAAATGCACCTCAAAGAGAGTTTATCGAATCCACTAAGAAAGCCACTTAAATTCAAATCTAACAGCTGAGGCACCAGACCTGCTAACCCTGACTGCAGAATCCTCTCAGCATTCCATTACTTGAAAGCTTGGCCCCACAGGCAAACAGCTTAGCATTATAGGTTTTGATTGAATTTAATTTTAATTTTTACAGCCCTCTAGATGTTAATATATTTAGTTCATTCTACTGTTGACAATTCATTTAAAATTCAATCTGTTTAAAAAGGTCATCATTTTTTTTATACAGCATTAGAAATGTTCCTATATTGAATACTTTTATCCATCTTAATGAGTTGGAAAAGGTGAAGTGGAAAAATACAAAGAGCTTTAAAATGCTACTCAAATATCATGCAGAACTGGGACTGTAAAAGGCCTTTTCACAAATTAAAACTCCATTTGAAGTTACGCATGTGTTTCAGACCATGAAGCATGAGATTTCAGTCTGACAAATCTCATCTTTGTGAGTATCTAAAAGAAAAGGCTGTGAATAAAACACACATCATTTTAGTGCTTAGAATTTCCCCTTGCTAAATCTAAAGTAAATATAGATTACTGAATATGTAGGACTCAGCCTAAGGTAAACCCTGAAACAAATTCCTTAAATTGTTACAGGTCTAATTCCTCATGTGAACATCTTGAAGATTCCCTCCCACACCTCCCACCTGCAAAATGCCAACTGATACACACTTCTTCACAAACATGGAAGTCTGTTTCAGTCTTCCATGGTGGTGTGACTGGTAGTTATTCTCGAGTGCTCGATCTACGAGTACTTCTCTTTTGCTTGGCTATTTTCTCCATCCTCTCCTGGTAATACATTTACTGCCCTAAGACCTGGTCCCCTGTTTGTCTCCTTTGCTCTGAGGACATCTAAGAAGCCTGATGCATCTTTTCTCCAAGAAGCCCCCTACCTGTTTTTCTTCTATATTCAAAATTGGTTATGATTTTTTACTTCATTCTCTAAGAGATTAAATAAGCTAAGATCTCACATGTCTGAAATCTAATACATATGCATAAACCTATCAGTATCCAAACTCATGTAATAATATTGGTGAATCTAGCAATATTGTTGAGTCTAGCAATATTGTTGAGTCTAGCAATATTGTTGAGTCTAATAATATTAGTGAATATTTCACTCCAGATAAATTTCAAGTTTATATAATATACCGGGCTCAGCAGAAGTAATGCCTGGACTTGAGTTATGATTTTATTGCAAAAATCATAGTCATGCATGCTTATTATGGTTATACAAATAATGCCCCCTTTTTATGAGCTGGTAATCTATACCAAATCTTTGTTATAAATCATAAGCATGTATGGTTATGATTTTTGTAATAAAATAATAACTCATGTCTTTATGAGCTGGTAATCTATATCGAATCTTTTATTACAAAATCATGAGCATGTATGGTTATGATTTTGTAATAAAATCATAACTCACATCTGGGTGTTGATTCTACTGGACCCTGTATATAGAAGCAGATTTGAGAATTAGGAAAAAAAAGAAAAACAATCCTATTTAGATCATTAAGATTCTCTAAAGCTTTTGACTGTGTTGGACAGTGATAAAATAGAGAAAATATATCATCAGTCTGTAATCAATACTATTTGAAGTATAGTCACTATAAATTTTAACCTTCTGGATAATTCTCTAAGATACATTTTTCTTGAATTCCTTAAAAGAAACCTTTAGGAGAACAAAGTGTTTAACTGTGCTGAAGAAGCAAACCTTTATGAATTTATGAATTAACTTCCCCTATTTTAAGCTAAGATTCCATAACATAAAAAGCCATGGCATGTTCAATCATTGTAAAATGTTATAATTCTCAGAAAAGCCAAAATAATGATTAACGTTTTTTTTCTTGCAAAGTCCATGAAAACATTACTTTTGTTTTTCCAAGAGCCCAGTTGTCAAGACCAGCTTTTTCCAAGATGGTGGCACAGGTGTCAGGGCTCACCGGGGGCTCCTCACTCCACTTGTAGCAGAGAACCTGGTACCTTCAATGGAAGAAAGGGCTGGTTAGCTCTTCACCAGGGTCCAACGTCTCACAGCCTGGTGGACACCTGGCAGCTCTGTGCAGGGGAGGGAAGAGACTCCCCAGATTTAACAGGTTCCCCAGATTTAACACAGGCATCCTGTATGCACCATCAGAACGACGCTGGAGGAGACTGAATTCCAGACTGACACAAATCCAGACCAGTCTATCTGTGTTAATTGGAGCACTGTTTTTTCAGCTCAGTGATTGCTTTTCAACCCTTAACAGTGAAATCCCCCACAATCTTTGGATGAGGATTTGGGTTCGTCTTTTTTCAAGGACTGGAGCATAGTGGGTGCTCAATTAAATGCTTATAGAGCTCAAGTGACTTTGAATGAGGTCACACATTTGGTAAGTGGCAGAGCTGGGATTCAGACCTGGGTTTCCTGCCTTCAAAACATGCGCACTCCACTATCCTCCTGCCTTTCCTAAGTTCTGATTGTACTGGAGCTCCGGTAGCCAAACCACTGTGTGGGAAAATGGAGCTTACCTCAGCTGTTTCTTAGTATTAGGATTCATTTGAAATAACTACAGCAAAAACCCAGTGTCATGTGTAAAAGTTAGTTCATGTTGTGCTTCTTCCCTTAAGATTATTTGTCACAAAAAAGAAGCATTTCTCTACTACAAAGGGTCTGAGGAATTCTGCATCTTACGTACAAGGAGGGTTAGTCCAAGGCTCATGCAGGGCAGAGGAGGGTCCTTTAGTCCTATTTGCACCTCCACAGGGTCTTTGTAAACTGTTCTGCCTCCCTAAAAGTCTATGCCAAAGTGATGACAGCTTTCAAATTAGTGATAGAGAAAAGGCTTAGCCTTTTATTTCTGAAACTTTCTGTATCCAGAACAGCTATTCACATGTTCTCTATACACTTACTTTCCCCACCCTCCTCATTGATCATGTAGTAATTTGCTATTATTCTGTAACAGCACAGGACTTTGAAATACATTCAAGAATTTATTCTCACTTCTGACCTTCTCAAAAAGGGACTTTCAATATCCTCAAGAAAATAAGCTTAGTTCTCCTCCTGGTTCATATTGTAAAACCGTGGGTAATTTTGAAAGTATAAATTTTGTCTGGCATTCACGGTTCTGTTTTTAACCTGATCTGTTTCCCTGTGTTGTCTTCTGTTACTAATACTTCTGTCACACCCCCACTACCCACTGTGCCAACCCAGTCTGATCCAAGTCCCTCTAGCTTCGGGCACACCAACCTGCACACAGAGAAAGGCCCTTCCTGTCTGCTCCACAAACCATGTCCTCCAGCAGATCCCAGGCTGAGCCCTCTCTGGGTGCTCGCTCAGCAGCGCTGCTGGAGAGAATCTTTCGCTCCCCTGATCTCCTAGACTGTGCACACCATTCCCTTGGGTCTTGGTACTTAGCACCTTGCACCGCTTTTTAACTTGCCATGTCTATGGCTCCGATCATTTTAACTGGATTGCTAGTTCTTGAAGATGAAGCCTGTGTCTCCTACCGTGATGAGCACGGTGCCTTGTGCATAAACACGTCACGAAAACATAAGGATACTTATATTAATATTATATTAAAGTGACATATTAATATTTAAGCCAGTTAAAGACCTACTCTTCTCCTAAGAAATGATAAGCAGGATGGGGTCAAATTTTGGAATTGGGAACTCCTTTGTAGCAAGTACATTTGGGAGAATTTACCTATTGGCCCAGAAGATATCATGATTTTTTTTTTTTATTTCTTAGCTTTGGTTATAAAATTGGGCCTGCTCTGAGAAGTGACATCAGTGATTAGAGGCTGGCTACGTTTCTGAATTCTAAAACTTAAAGTTTTAGTCTGTCAAACTACTCTAAAGGATTTGCCAACGAGAAAGGCGCTGTATTTCCATGCTCTCCAGCATGGAAAAGCAGAAGGGTTTTCCATATTTCGAGGTGCTCCAAATGAATACCTTTCTTTTCTTTCCTAAGTCTCTAAAGAAAAAAAAAAAATCAGGAACTACCATGAATTGCTGAAAATATGAGAATTTACAAAAAGAGTTAGAATTCTCTTTGCATTTGTAAGGGTATTGGTTACCCCAAGTAAAAGAATGTCTGGGGTAAGACGTGACAATGATTTTGTTTGTTTTGGGGTTTTGTTTTGGTGGTGGGCAGAGAATTAGAAATTACAGTTCCTTGTGCAATCACAAAAGTCTGTTTTGTTATTAATACTAATTTATATACTCTGCAAAAAGCCAGAGAATGTTACATATGGAGAGTCCCTCAAATGCTAGGTTTTACCTGAAAATTGTAATAGACTTCTCTTTTGAAAATTGAAACAAGTTTAATGGCTATAGAAATCACAGAATTGAGAAACATCAGAAACATGAGCATTTAAAGTATTAAATACATGATGTTGAATCTCCGTATCACCACTGTTATTTAATAAATTTGACATATAGTTTAATTCATTTTACATTAATCTCACATATCAGAAAGGAGTCCTTACACCCAATTGATTCTTTTTGTCTTCTAAATCACCTTTCGAGGCATATCTCGTTTGATTCTTAGAACAATTTTATCAGGAAGTCAGGGAAGATTTATTAGATGAGGAAAATGAGGTTCTGTGCAGGCCGGGGTTTCTCAGCCTCAGCACGGTTAACATTTCAGGATGGAAAGTTATTTGTTGTGGTGGGTTGCCCTGGGCATTTTCAGATGTTTAGCAAAATCTCTGTTCTCTGCCCACAACCCCCTGCCAGCACCATTCCACCAGTTGTGACAATCTATAATGTCCCTGGACATTAACAAATGCCCTTCGAGGAGCAAAACCTCCCCTCACTGAGAGTCATTGGCATAGGCCACGGTCACACAGGAGGTGGCAGAATTAGGACAAGACACGGATCCTCTAGTTCCTCAGGACAGAAGCTTGGGTCTCATGGTCATGCTGCCTGTGACACGTGTGTACACGGTGCTGCCACACACCGATCTCCCAGGTGACAAGAGAAACTTGCAGCCCCAGTTTACAGCTGCCTTTTCTTTCAGTACATAATAAGCCTTTGCACGAACAAGGTGCCTCCTTCCTAGAACACCTAATTCTCTTTCCTATTTTGGTTCCTATAATTCTTCCAAAGGACTATTCTATAAACTGCACATGGAAACGTAGAAAGAAATCCACATACCGCTTAATGAAGTTAGCAAAAAGTATCCGATGTGAGTATCCCAGCCTTCGAATTCTCGCCGTTTCCAGGATGCCCGTGTAGCGAAGCTGCAGCAGGACTTTCTCTCTGTCGTATTTTCTCGCCTGACGTTCATTATTTGGTTTGATGCAACGGACAAAATGAGGCTGGCCCACCACCATCTTAGATAACAGATCCATCAGGGAATACTAGGATACGCAACAGAGATAAATTTCCCAGTGTAGCGGCTCTTTTTATTATAAGAAAAAAGTCTGAAAACTGAATGTTACACACATTCCCATTAATTCGCAATCAATGGAGAGAGATCTGTGTTAGTGAAAAATTTATTTACATTGCATTTTAAAAAATACAGATGTTCTTATAAAAATGTAAAGTCAATAACTAGGAACTTAGCTATGCAAAGGTTGCCTGTAAATTCTAAAGGCAACTTCAACAGACAGATGAAATTATTTTTGATACAGTTCATAAGGAATTACATCCTCTCAGGGAAACGTGTCAATTTATAATACAATAATCAAGCACATAATCTAGTTTCCTGCTTGTATTATTAATTTCCTTGTCCAACTCTTTCTATATAGAAAGTATGAAAGGAAACACTTTAATTCCTCTCAGATTCATCTTCTAGTTTAAAATAAGGATTGAGAAGTTAATGCAGTTTAATATATAGGACACTGTAGTTATCAGCAAATCCATTTAAATAATCGAATCTACTCTGGCCTAATAATTTTCTTAGTTATTTTACAATATTTAACATCATACAGATATGAAAATTTTGTTCTGCAGCAATGCCTTAAAAAAACAGCAGCCAATTTGCTTAGTAGTAGCCAACTAACTAAGTATAACATACTAGGATAATCATGGTTCAACTAAAAGTGGAATCCCAGAAAACAAGTGCGTCAGAGACCAGGAGTATGATTTGCTGGCCGGAAGGAATGTCTGGACACTGACAGCTGTTGACGGCTGGGTGTCCTTTAGTGTTGGAAATAGAAAAGTCTATCTGTAGCGGAAGCTGGTGCAAACCAAATGCTGGAACTGGGTAAATGACACAGCAGTGCATTTGCATTGCTTCCTGCTGGGCACTGAGTCACAGATGTGATCTCCCCACAGCTGGGTCTGTCCCTGTGCAGCCGTTTTCTCATTACATTTATCAGTGAGTCATCATTCCTTTAGTCATGCAAACCTCTCCCAGGCACTGATGGAAAGGTAATCTACATGCTGCTGGCTAAGCAAGCGCTCCCTGCACCCGGAGCACTGGTTTTCCTTAGGGACCCAATGCGGTGTTACACCATGTCCACTGTTCTCTGCAGAGTGAAAAAAATAACTTGAAAATACATTACAGACTACATGGAATTATCTTCTATCGCTTTTCCCTTCAGCCTGAGGAGTAAAACAATTTTATGAACTAATGGTTTAAGGACTCACATGCAGTGTTTGATGTTAATAACAGACTATGACAGTGGTTTGGATCGCCCGTTTACAGAGGAGAAAATAATCTGGCTGTAAATATTCTGGGCAGTTCAGCTGGGATGCATCCTGATGTGATGTGACCGTATCAGCAGCAAACATGTGATAGCAAGCATATAAATGTGAGAGGTGCCGTTCAAAGATGATTAAACACGCACGGTCTGCTATGAGCTTGGCACTGCATTTAATAAAACTCCCCAGCTATTTTTAAAAGGATATCGTGAGTCTGCTGGGGAACTGGGTTTATTCACTGAGCACTTAATAGTAAATTTAATCCAATTTCCTCCCCTTCCCCCACATTTAATGATACTATTAATGATTTTTAAGTTTTTGGTGGTATTTCCTTCATTCTCACTGGCTGGTTAATATAATTTTATCAGAAGAGATAAATAAGAACCAGAACTAACAGTGAGGTCATAGTTATCCAGAGCCGTCCAGAGCACAGAGACAATAAAGCTCTTTACTTTTTTCCTTTCTCCATATTGTCCAAGGAGGACAGCTCATCTTGGTCCCATGCCAAGGACAATGTGAGACTCACTTCCTTGGCATGTTACTGTGTTTCCCTGGTCACTTCTTGTCGCCTCATTCCTACATTGGTTCTATTTTTCTTTTGAGGTTTTCGGTTTCCCTACATACAGGAAGGTATGGAATGTAGATGGACGCTCAACCTTGTCCCAAATGTCTATCCTAAAATTATTCAGGAGTGGGAAAAAGCGTTGCTAGTTATCATAGCATTGAATTAAAAAGCCCTTTTAACTTGTATTTTGGTGGAAATGCATTTGGTTCTGTGGACAAATTTTAATGCAGGGATAGACCTCCGTTAAGATCGGCATAGTACAGAGGGTGCCAAAAAATGTGTGCACATTTTGAGAAAGGGGAAAACCATATTAAAATTGTGACACTCACTATATAGTGACAACAGAAGATGAATACGAGTCACGATTGACTTCTGCAGTTACAAGAGGTGCTCAGAGTGGTTGCCATTGGGATTTACGTAATACATAGATAGCATCTCTTAAAATGTGCATGTATTTTTTTGGCACCCCTGGTATACAACCATCTTACAGGTGAAATATCCCAGTAAACCAATGCAGATTTTTGACAGTCCACGCTGATACATCCTGTATCTAACAAATAGTAAATGAAATGCGATAAAAATTCCTTTTTGCTAACAGCACTCTGTTACTAGCTCTTGCTCTATCACTCTCATCTAGAATAAATACCATCCCCAAACACAACACACCGTAATTTACTATCTTACTCGAAAATAGGATGCAACTGTTTGTGTTTTCATGTTGGTTGTCTCTCTGGCATGACGTGTGGCTTCTCCAGCTTCACCCTAAGACCAAGGAAGGACAGTGATGCTTCAGGACTGATGGCACTTTACGTGCTGGGAGCAGGTGGCACTTCCCCTCAGGTTATCACAGTCCATGCTTTCAAATACATAAAACAACGGAGCGTCACTGACAGTTTTACGTCAAGGTCGTTGCTGTATCTACTCATTGGAATTTGAACTAGTCTTGCATGGAGTATGAGTGTCTCCGACCTTAGCTAATACACCGTTAGTCGGTCTTAGTGTAACAGAGACGGGGAGTTAGGAATATGTAAGAAATGCGTGATTATTTTGGTGGCTAGAGGTAATACGGACATTACATAAGTGTTTGTTTAAGCAGAAAAAAAGATGGAAGGGAGAAAAAGTACAAAGGCTGTTTACTTTTGGGAGCACACAAATACTGGTATTGTAAAGGTAGATTTTTAGAATCACTGCCATGAAAAATGCATTTTCTTACCTTTGTCAGATTGATTGACTTTTCTGAAGTTCTCATTTGATAGTTCATTACATTTTTAGTTTTAGAATGTGGCAGATTACCTATGAGAATTTACATAAAATTAATATACCTTTTAGAATCCTTAAGATTTTCGCAATTCACTTAGATGTTAAAATAAACATTTTTAATCTCACGATATTCTTATACATGCTTGGTTAACTATTTATTGAGAAACTTAGAGAAAAAATAATAGCATGTGAAAATTTACAACATTTTAATTGAAAAAAAAAATCCAGTTTGGAGAATGGAAAAGGTAGAGGCAAGTGTTGGATTTCCTTTTAATTGTTACAAGCTACGGAGTGATTATGATAAAGGGAGCAATGTGCTTCTCTGTGTGTTAAACGGCATCTAGATTTTTGAAAACTCAAAGGTCAGCTTTACAAGGGGTCTTAAAAAACATATGGGTCATTCATTCACACGAAGTGACTGTAAGTGAAACGAGTGTGGCTGAGACCCACGGACGTTTTAAACTGAAACGCGTGCCTGGTGCTGGGGCTCCGCAAGTGTCCACAACCCAACGCTGGGAGACGACGACGGTCTAGTGAGAAGGTAACGACCTGCGACACCAGGAGGGCTCGGGTTCGGGCACCAGCTGCGGTGAACCAGGTCACTGAGGGTCGTGCAGTTAGTCTCCGAGCTGGAGTTTGAATCCACAAAGTGGGAATAATGATACCTACCTCACAGAAATTTTGATGAAATGTGACAGTATGACTATTTTCTTCAGAGGATATTAATAACTGCATTATTAAGTGAGCCCAAAACAAGCCAACTTGAAAAACCGAGGATTATACTCATGAGAATCACAGTCAGAAACTACTTACACGTGGCTGGGCTGGAAAAACTTTCTCACTTAAAGAAACTGCCTTAGCTTACCAGTTTTTGTCAGAGGGTGCTTGACTAGTTGCCGAATTACACTGTTTTCTGATGACCTCAAAAGGAGCACGATATCAGTTGGAAGAGTGTCTCTATTTTTAGCTAAGAACCCACTTGCATTATAGAGGACCTGTGGGTAAAGTACACTATAATCACGATCACAGTCACTGTATGTCGCCATGTATAATGTGCACCTTGTGCCCAAATCTGTGAGGGAAAAATAAGGATGCACATTACAAATGGGTAGTACTCATTCTGTTTCTATATAAGTGTTTTTCATTTTTTTATAAACGAGTTAAAACTGTTAACGCTAGAAATCAATAACAATATCTGTATGCAAAATAATATGCTGGAATATGATCATCTTTTTTTAATTATTAAGTTTATTCTTGTGATTTGTAATTATTTGTTACATAAAATTTCCTGTACCATAATGTTAAATAATAAATGCTAAAATTCCTTTATAATACAAAAAACAAGTACCTAACTATAAACAAATAATTTGCATTAAAAAAATTAAAACAAAAGATTTTTTTCTCTGAAGGTCTGGGCAAAACACAACACAACACAATGCGGGTGCGCGCTATACGTGGCAAAATACGGTAATACCATTGTCCGCTGCCATCATCATCCTCACCAGGGTGCTTACTGAGCTCACGCTGTGCTGCCATCAGCATCCTCACCAGGGTGCTTACTGAGCTCACGCTGTGCTGCCATCATCATCCTCACCAGGGTGCTTACTGAGCTCACGCTGTGCTGCCATCAGCATCCTCACCAGGGTGCTTACTGAGCTCACGCTGTGCTGCCATCAGCATCCTCACCAGGGTGCTTACTGAGCTCACGCTGTGCTGCCATCAGCATCCTCACCAGGGTGCTTACTGAGCTCACGCTGTGCTGCCATCAGCATCCTCACCAGGGTGCTTACTGAGCTCACGCTGTGCTGAGTGGCAGATCCACAAGGACTGACAAAGGCGGTCCCTTATAACCTCTCCGGGTTTACCGTAAACCTTGTCAGAGAAAACTCTGTGTCTCACTGACTTCATTTGGATAAAAGAAGTTTGATTTATCCCACTGATGATGTTGGAAACTTGGTGGTTTTACTTCCTTTCTCTACTTGGAGGGTTGGGGGTGGCACAAAGGAAGCACGCTGGGCCCCCGCCAGCACTCTCATCCCTATGATAACTGAGTCAGCGCAGTGAAGTGGCGGGTACAGAGCAATGTGGGGTTCGAGTGCACTGTGGGTGTTCACGCTTCTGGTACTTCTAACTAATTTTAAGACTTTCTAAAGATCAATGTAGCCCAAAGGTTTCTGTAGGATGATCCAGTGTGGTTGTAGTTAGGGACTGAACTGTGTCCCTCAAAGTTGATACTGAATTCCTAACCCCCAACGTGACTGTGTTTGGAGACGAGGCCTTAAAGGAGGTATGTAAGGTTAAATGCGGTCATCGGGGTGGGGCCCTGATCCCACGGGGCTGGTGTCCTAATAAAAAAAGGAAGATAAACCAGGGTCTCTCTTTCTCCCGACACATACGCAGATAAAAGGGGCGACGAGGACACACTGACAAGCCAGCTGTTTGCAAGCCAGGGAGAGAGACCTCACCAGGAACCACTTCCTGCAGGCACCTTGGTCTTGAACTTGTAGCCTCCAGAGCTGTGAAAAAAATAACTTCCATGTTTAGCCACCCTGCCTGTGATATTTTTGTTACTGCAGCCCAAGCAGACTAATACAATTATTAAAAACTGGATAAAATAATCAGAGGCAATTCTTAACAGATACTTTAAAGGTGGCTTATTTGCAACATCATATGCTAAAAACCCTGAGAGAGGCTGTAACTATGCTATTTAAGGTAGATTTTTTCCCCAGTGACAACAGGCTGGAATACGGACGTCTGTGGAGTGTAGCTCTAGTGAAACAGACTGCTCAGGGTTCTGTGTTATTTTGTTTACGTATTTCTTTCTAATTCATTTCTTTCCTTCTTGATTTTATCCTCCAACATTTATACGATCACTGTGAGGGAACGGCCTGTCACTCCCGCAGAAGGCGGGTGCTGAGGTTTGCTCTGGTGGGGGAACGTGCATGTGTCAACAACGCACCCACATTTCTTTCTCTAACTGCAGGGGAGTCCCTAGCCAAGTCCGCCCACCCCAGCGAGCTCAGTTACCTGACCACACCTCCAGCCCTATGTCCTCTTCTTTCTGGGAGGGAGGAGGGACAAGGGCTGCCCTGGAGAGAGAAGCGCCTAACGTCTAAAATCGGCAGGTGATCTGAAGGGTCCCCAGCTACCACGCAGAGGAGGAAGGAGGGGGTTCCCACTGCCAGCCCGTCTCCCCCGAAGTCACCAGACGGCAGGATCACAGGCTCGGCCCGTTCCTCGTGTTCCCTCCGTTTCTTAACAAAAATTCCTCTAGAGAAACTGTCACTTTGTTGAACTAAGAGACATTTTTTTAACCTTTTCAGGACAGACGCTGGAAGTAGATACCGTGGAAAGGGGGCGCATGGCGAAGCACAGGGTGGACTGCGGCGGGCAGCTGGGACCAGACGCGTCAGGAGCGGGAGCTGCCGCGTGCGGACCGGCCAGCACTTTCATGTCTACCCTCACCCTAATTCATCAATGAAAGACCAAAGGAAGACTCAGTCATAATTCCTCAAAGTTCTTACCTTTCCTGCAAAATGGTGGATTCCAAAACTAAGTTCCATTCTTTTGGGCCTCCAGAAGTACTGGGATTTCAGGTTACCTTCAAATTTTTCTAAGAAAAAAAACAACAACAACAAAAACCTCCAATATCAAGCATGTGGGAGATACCCCCAAAGTATCGATGGACAGAATCATCTTTTTCACCATAGAACGGACGATGTGCAGTGAAAAAAGGAAATTTTACATAGTTCATATATGCAGATTTGAAACACAATTATAAGTGGTCAGAAACAACTCACGATCATAAATTTCCCCATTTCTTTATGAGTTATAGCGGTTCTCAAACCTCAGCGAGCATCCGTGTTCCCCAGAAGGCCTGAGGAAGGCAGGGTCCCATCCTCAGAGTTTCTGACTCAGTTGGCCTGGAATGGGATCCAAGAAGTCACATTTCTAGCAAGTTCCCGGGTGACGCTGAACTTCCTGGCCCGGGGGCCACATTTTGAGAAGCACGGGTATAGAGGAAGGGCCCTCCTGGAGATGGATGGATCCGACAGGTCTGTGACACACAGTGGTCTGTGACACACAGTCTGCAGTGAAGCAAAGCACCTAGGAATTGGGTGTTATGGCTCCCTTTTCTGGTAGAACAGTGGTTTTCAACTGCTGGTCCGCAGACCGAGTCTGGTCCCTCAGGAATTTCCTGCTGCTTCGTGAAATAGTTTAAATCACACTGAAGTAAATTTATTCTTCTCTTACAGACGCATCCTGAGAATATGAGGATATTTCACGGATTGGCAGGAAAAACCATGGTATTAGAGGACCTATAAGCTACTGATTACATAGAAAACACAAGAGGTAGGCGTACCAGACGTACCATTTGAAAAGGGACAGAAAACAACAGTACTGTCCCATTTCAAACGGTACATCTGGCCAGCCTAACAATAGCATCATGAAGGCAGTTACATTTCTACAACAATTTTACTACCCTCAGAGAACTTTTTATTCCATGTTCTAGAGGGAACATTTTAACATCAAAATCAAGTGACTGCTGTGAGATGATTTTCCCCACAATCTTGGGGTTATTTTCTTTTCTATTAGTATGGTCCAATTAGAGGAGAGAATATACAATTAGTCAGAAGGAAGCAGTGCCACTGACTTAATGGGAAGTAACAGACTGTGTATTACCTGAAGTAAATGAGAGAAAATGTGAATCTAAATTTTCGAAAAGTACTGACTATCTCTTACCACCAGAGAAGATGTTGTTTCACATTAAAAACATGATTTTTCAGAGAACTGAAAACCTACAGTATTTTTTTTTTAATTTAAGGAGTAGGACATTTATTTTAACTATTCTAGATGATAATCATTTAAATATAGTATACACATCTCTGCCTTCTCAAACAGAAAGAAATCAACATGTTTAATGTTTCCTTGATGACTCAGGGTTATTATTGTGAACATTTACTAATGTAACTGTAACTCAGGGATTATTAAGGTATTTGAGGCTTTTTGCCTTGAGTAGATGAATAACTAGAACATCACAGATGAATTTATTTTTTCCCTATTAGATAACTCTTTTCAAATTCTGTAGCTATCCTTTGGCCCTGCCCTCTGATTTCTCATGGGCTGGATAATTTCTAAGGTCATTTCAAACACAAGATCCTATAGTTGAGGCTCTACCAGGCTAAGTTGTTTAATTTGTCACGAAATATTTCACCCTTTTATAAATATTTACTGGTCCAGTTATCAGATCCAAAGCCTCTTCTTTAAAGTTAGATATGCAGGCTTTGTGGCAGCTATTTTCTCCCAAATAATAAAAAATATTTTTAGTCATCCAGAAAATGATGCCAACATATGGGGTTTAAAACTCACCTATGAGAGTCTGGTCAGTGGCCTTGGGAAACCTACTTTCTTCATCGAGGAGGGACAGCAAACCCATTGGCTTCTGCAGAAACATATCTAGGAGGGGCCGGTTGTCTTCGTATTCGATAACCCGGGCATCGACATCTTCATTTACATATTCATTCTACAGCAGGACATGATACAAACAGAAAGGCCCACTTTAAAAATTCACTTAATTAAAATGAATTAATGGCAACTATACATGAATAAATTAAACTATTGTTTAATAAAAGTATCTACTCCCCAAATCTGAAAATGTTTTTCTGTAAAGCTATATGGACCCTTTTGTTCACTGAAACATAATTCACAGTGGCCAAGGCGTGGAAACAATGGAAGTGTCCTTGGATAGACTGAATAAAGATGTGATACACAGGGGGCTGTCCGGAAAGTCTCCGGCCACTGATAGGACAAACAGAGGCATTCACGGCTGGGTTCTTTCCGGACAGCCCTCCCATAGAGCCGTAGAGAAGATGAAATACCGCCATTTACAACAACATGAGTGCAACTGGGATCATCGTGCTCAGCAAAGTCAAGTCAGAAAATGTCCAGAACCACGTGACTTCACCCACACGTTGCATATAAAACTGAAAGCAACAAAGGGACAAACAAGCAAAGAAACAAAAGCTCATGAACACAAACAGTAGTTTCAGGGTTTCTAGAGGGAAAGCGGGGGAGGGGGCTGGTAGAAGAGGAAAAAGGGGGTGAAGTATGTGGTGGTGGAAGGAGAACTGACTCTGGCAGTGAGCACACGACACAAGACATGGATCGTACCCTTGAAATCTACGTCATTTTACTAACGAATGTCACCCCAATAAATTATATAAGAGAAAGTTCACTTAAAATGTCGGTGAATAATATGTAGCTTGACAGTAAATGACCTGAAATCCTGTTTTACACATAATCAATTGCTCCCTCTGATCCTGCCCTTAAACTGAGGGTGTCATTGGATTTTTCTCTCCCCAGAACTGTTAGTTCATTCAAGTCAGCACTGATTCTACTCAGAGTGAGTCATGAAAAGTTTCTAGTTTCTACAGTAGAATTACAGACATCTGAAGGTTTCAATATGCAAGGGAATAGGCTGCTAATGAGCAGTAATAAAATTACATCCCAGAATTTATAGAAATTAATTAGGTATAGCTTAGGGGTTACACTTGCCCCCTAATTTAAGCCTTTTATAGAGTTCCAGAAATGAATCTCTCATGAACACTGACGTAACTTTTCAGTCATGGTACTATTTACATTGTTAGTGGAGTGGACAGCTGGAGGTCACAGAAATAACCAATAGACTTGGAACCACGAACACACAGGTTCACAGTGGGGTACTCTGTGGCTTTAACTCACCGCATCACCTTCTGGAATTTTTATACCCTGTAAACTCCCATTTTTCTCATCTACTCAATGGAGGTCATACTCTTTATCCAACGAAGTAAGAAGATCTGGTACATTAATAATCATTTGCTTTTGAGTAGATGATAAGATGCACAAAATGACAACAATGAACAAGAATTACTGTAGGGTCACAGCGTCAGCACAGCATGGGTGATGATGAGCTATTTTACAGAAGGGGCATGAGGAACCGGGCTGCTTCTTTGCTTCTATAATTTTGCTTTCACGCCGTGCCCCTACTCCAGTGCCACTGTCTATACAAGAAAGGACACATACGACCTCTGGGTGGTGACCTGAGGTCATGCTTCTGTGCAGGGTACTCACGGGTTCTCAGGTGAGAAAGCAACCACTACTTCCCAGCTGTGTCGGACCACCACCGACTTGGGCACAGAGTAACATTACCAGCTCTTTTCATGTATAGATTTTATTTTCATTTTGCTTTATTTTAACATATCTTCTTATAGTCTTTAATTCATTAAATGTGTTCATTAAACACCTTACAGTAAAGAACTGTGATGGGTGATAAAGAGAGGTGGAGAACAAACTCTGTCCTCAGTGGATTTAAAATATAACTTGAGTGATAATTTTAATAAATCTGTATTCAAAATGCCAAGTAAGATGTGACAGACAAATGCTACGCACCATGCAATTCAAGACTTCAGAGAAAGAGAACTTGTGGCAGGTTCGTGGAGGAATTTAGCCAATGGCAGGTGCAGAATGTGATAAGCAGATGTTTTAGTCGCTATTTTCGGAGCTTTATGAAATTGAAATCTCATTTCAAAGGTGTCAGCAGGAAATATATATATGTATTTTTAAATAAAGCAAAATCTAATACAGTTGACTCTCTGTTAACCGGAACTCAAGCAATGGGCACTCTCAAGCTGGTGGCTTGAGTTCCGGTTAACGGAGAGTCTACTTACATTTATCCGGCACCTACCCATCCGCATGGGTGCCGGTTCACTGAGACTCTAGTGTACAGAAAAATGAGGCAGACTCCTTCGGTCTAAAATGTACATCACCTGAAAGACATTCACAATGTCTTAAAGTTGCACAGCTTTTTCATTTGAAGGTAACCTTGGGAGAAGTATGCAGGCCTAGAATTACTTCACTGTTAGACACATTATTCTGACAGCGTGTTAGAGCTCAAAATGGCCAACTGCGAAGTTCAAAGGAGGTTTTGTACGTTTCGTATAGAAAGCATGCGAGGTTAAGGTCTAAATCCATGCATTTGTCATTTCTATTTGCCTGTGTCAAAATCCACCGAGAGCTCTTGTGGCTGGTCGTACAGAGCAGAGATGAGTGACTTGGGAAACAACGGGCCCTTTAAGATACTTGTTAGTATTATGGCCTCCAGGCAAAACAATGGAGAAAAAGTGCCATCGCCCAGGATTTATAAAGCACTTTTAGTAAAACGATCACGACTAAAACAGTACATATTTATAGAGTTATGATCTCAAAACGCTGTTGTTTTTAAGTGTATGGGGAGAAATGAAGCTCGTGTAAATCTTCAGAAAGTCCTCCGCTATGCCCTATACATTAAAAGTACATTTATAAAGCAATCATGTTTGATATTAAAGATGAAAATCTAACGCCAAAATACACTGAAAGCCAATCAGGAGAGTCACGAACTGCAGTAAAGCAGAGCTGTCTGGCATATGTCACCCCTCCTCTGTTCAGATGGGCTGAATTCCCTTTCGAAAAAGGACAGACGAATGATCCTTTTAACACATATCCAGGAGGCAAGAGAAATCCCGACACTTGGACATGAGGAAACTGCATGCTCGAGTTGAATTCTCCCTTGTTTTTCATTTAATTTGGAGTGTGTGTTGTGGAAAGATACAGCCTAGGGGAGGCATAGCTCCATAGCTGCAGCTTAGACCACAAGCTTAAATATTTAGGCCAAAGGGTCACCCCCGGAGAGGTTCAAGGTGACTAGAGTGAGACTCACAGCAGCGTGAAAGGGTGGTTGGTCATCACAGGCTGAGAGAGGCTGCACGCTTCCACAGGAGGCAAAAGATTCAACTTAGATTACTCAACACAAATTATTGTAACGACACTGTAAAGCAGTGGTTCTCAACCCTCCTAATGCCGCGACCCTTTATACAGTTCCTCATGTCGTGGTGACCCCCATAAGATTATTTTCGTTGCTACTTCATAACTGTAATGTTGCTACTGTTATGAATCGTCATGTAATTATCTGATATGTGTTTTCCGATGGTCTTAGGCGACCCCTGTGACAGGGTCATTCGACCCCCAAGGGGTTGCGACCCACAGGTTGAGAACTGCTGCTGTAAAGGCTCAATTCTCATCATTCAGGCCTCACGTCCTCAGAGACCTGCCTTCATCTGCCAGACTAATTCAGCAACCCCCACTTCCTCCGTTGATCACTATCTCCTCCAAACCATGCCTATCTCTTTCCACGTTTAGTCCACTTTTTAAATGCTTCTACCCATTTCAAGTCATGGGAGGAAGAATGGATGGGATTTATATCGAGATGGTATTTGAAATTCACCTCAGTGTGTGGCCCCGTCTCTGCAGAGACCATTGTAGAAGATGCTACCAAGTGAAAATTTTCAAATATTTGAGGAACCCCTACTACGTGTATGTTCAGGGGTAAGTGGGGCTGGGCAAGGTGGAGATGAAGATGAAAAAGGCCGCGTCTCTGTCCTTTAAGGCACGGCAAAGATGCTCTTTCTGCTTCTCCATTCAGCTGAAAGGAACGCCCTAGGATTTCTTATCAGTAATACTATTCCCGCCAGTTTCCTTCTTTCCTACCTTATGTTGATTCTCCTTGCTTTTTCTGTGAAAAGACTCGTTCTTTCTTTTCCTCCCTCCCTCCCTTCTTTCTTTTCTTTTAAAAAGATGGAGCACGCTTTTCTTCTGCATGAGAGATTCCTTTGTTACGTCCCTGGTTCTTCTCAACTTTGCTTATTTGTGTGTTCGTGGGAAGGACTGGGATCGGCATCATTAGACATGGGTCCTGGTTCTGACTTTGGGGAACCAGCCGTAACCTTGGGCAGGTCACAGGGGTGATTTGTATCTGTGAAATGTGGATAATGCATTTAGGCTTTTTCTGATTCTAACATTTCAAAATGTCAAAACTGCCTGAAGGTGTTGTGAAACTTAACGAATAAATAAACATTCTGTTGACAGAACATTTGCAGAAGAAGCCACAGAAACACATTTATTCCCTGAAGTCTGTCTTTTAGTAAAAGAATTCCTACTAACCAACTGCTCATGTGAGTATACACACTTATGAAAACATTCCCTCAGTGGAAAGAAACCACTGAGAAGTTACTCATGCTACCCACGGACAAAAATCGCCCTCATTCTAAGAGAGAGATTTGAAAGGCTGAAAAATCTAGGATTTAGAGTGCCATTAGTTCTCAAGGCAAATTGTGTATGTTTATTACAGCGGACAAAGAAACTTTTGCGTTTAAATTTTGAAATAATTTCCAACTTAAAAAACCTGCAATAGTACAAAGAACTCCCATATCCCCTTTACCCAAGTCCCCTAATTTGCTAACATTTTATCACATTCTCTTGGTTATTCTCTCTCTCTCTCTCTCTCTATTATTTCTAGTACTATCATTTTACTGAAATAAATATTTTAAACAGCTAAAATGGAAGAACACAAGCATGCTGTACAAATCTGAACCCTTGACGGAAAACAGAGCTTAGGATTTGAAGTCTCTCTCTTCTGTGTCTCCTATTCAGAGCGGGTACCACTGAGCCTGTTGGCTCTCATGTCGCTGTCAATGACGAGCCACAGGGAACGCTGCTCATCATTAACTTGAGATGACACAGGTCACTGATTCAGGATTTGACAAGTAACCTTGTGAGAAAGTATTTTGGGTAATTCCTAATAAAAGATGCATGTTTTACTTCACATACATTCGATGAACTTGGGAGGAAGGAATTTTCAGTGGTGCTCCACAGAACAGCTTCCTTTCTTCCTCAGAAAAAGTTATAGAATGGACATGAAGTCATGAAAATCCTCCCTTAGCCGTTTTGTGTGTGCATATACACCTGTTCTTGAAAATGCTTTGAAAGCCATAAAGGGGTTTACAAATTTGTATTCTATGGCTAGGTATTGGCTTAGGATAAGGAGGCATTTCAGTTCGGAATTCAGAAACGTCAATCCCCTTACACAGGCATCTTACCTGAAACTATTTCTCATGTTTAAATCTTTACTCAAAATTTTTTATTTCAGTTTGGTCAACAGAATGCTCTCCCCTCACATGTGGAAAATTACAGTAATTGTATATGGACCTATGCTCCTATCTCATTGAAAATTATTTTTAAATCATAATTGAAAGATTTAAAAAATGTTATCGAATTATCAAAGTAAGTACCACAAATCCCCACATCACATTAAGAGTGTCCATCGATAAATGACAGAGAGACTGGGTGCTGGGCGAGGGACGAGGGGAACACGGGGCCCCAAGAGGGTTCCTGCAGGGGCCAAGGGAGGGGATGTGACAGGGCACAGCCACGGGCTGCCGCGGGGAGACCAACTTGCGGGGTCTCTGACTGAGGCTTAAGGGGCACCTGTATGTGATCGCAGGCAGTGACACAAGTCCCGGCCTCCGCATCACACAGGAAGATTCGCTGTTATCAAGGGGTTCTTCCATGTACGGTTGGTTATTTTAAGGCTTAAAGGAAATGCCCACAAAATGGCCTTTAGGAGGGTTTATTCTGAATGACCCACACTTTTTTTTTTTAAATCCAATGACTGGTTCTTTTTACTTGGTAATGTAAAAAACGTTGAAAATGTAGATTTTCAGCAAGAGACGCCGGGCCGTAACCGCAGTGACTGTTGCCATGCTGCGCTGTACAGTCTCCTGCCCGTACAACGACTTCTGACTGTTCATTCTAAACGCGCGGGTACGTACAACAGCCCACCCTCACACAGAAACAACTATTAATAGCTCACTTTAAACTGCTGCATTAACGGATAAGAAAGCTTATCTTAGGTATAAACAGGCACCTCAGGAAGTAGAGGGACTCTTCAGGATTCTAGAACAATGCTTTGCAGTTTCATACGGGCCTTAAATGGTGTGCATTCCTTTTGATTTGAAACATAAACCTATAAGGAACAGGGTTCATTTATTTTTCTATGTGCTCTACCATGATATACGACAGGGCAAGATTAAAGCAAAGGACAAAGCCACCACCACAACACATGCGTGACGCTAACTCTGAGAGAATTTCAGGCTTTCTGTCACACTTGATTACTGTTGAGCTGTCTGTGACAGGGAAGAAAACCAGGAAATGAAAAAACAAAAGCAGAACCCCCTCCTCCGCCCCCAACAAACACACACCAAATGTGGCTGGTTCATTCTTGGGGATACTCAGTGTGGGGAGCTGCGTCTCCTGCAGAAAGATGCCTCTCTTACTGGAAATGGGGCAACCTGCTGCCCTTGGAGATGATAACTAAAAGCTTTTTGAAAAACATGGAAGTAAATAGCGTGCATCAAAAGAACTCTACACAAATGCAATAGAGAAGGCTGAAGTACAAATACACTGTGTGATGACTAACCTTGAGAGAAAAAGTATATACTTTTCAGTTGCAACTCATTTAGGAGAGCCTGAGTCTGGAATGATAAAAGGTGACAGCTATGCTTGTCTATTGGCAGTGGTGGGACCTGGATTTCCAGCTATGGTTTCAGATACAAATTGTTCCTTTACTGAAGTCAACATATGTAAGATGGTTCTTCTAATGCCAGAAACAGTATGGAGTCTTCAAATATTATTAAATATCAAACTCCAAAAGATTTCCAGGAAGTATATAGCATACACAGTAGAAAAATAATGCTACCATAGATCAGCTAGCTGCCTGAGACATTCCTAATATATAGATAATAAGGGGGAAAAGGACACAAGTTCTGGATGTTCTTATTGGGTGTTGAGATTCCAAGGCATAACATGGAAGTCCATAGAGAAGTAGGTCATGAGGAGAAAGGACACACAGCTGCTCCTTTCAGCAAACCCGTATTCATGTTCCGATGGGGTAGGACTGTAAAGACAATGATTGTTGGTTTACGTGGGACCAGAACTTGCTTCATCTGGAAGGTGCTACCTGACGCCTGTGTTTTGCTCAGACTGGCCAGATCATTTGCATGTCCACGAAATTAAGAACAAGTAGGTCTTACTGATAAGCAATGACAGCTTCATTAAATGAAGGAGCTATGAGTTAGGTCAAATCTGTGATTATATTTGACCACAAAAATTGTGACCGTGACTTTAATGAATGACTTGGCTTACTGGCTGTTTCTCACTTACATAAAAGTCATGTAAGTATATTCTTTTTATCTGTGAGAGCAATACATACATCTACATGAGCATTTCTCAGTCACATTTTTTTTTTTTTGCTTGCACAGGGAAGTGACAGTGAAAGAAAGACAAAAAAACCAAACATGTGCACCCACATGTTAAATTCAAGAGAATCACTGACTCATCCTGTACCCAGCACATCATCCTTTCATCCCTGATCACTCATCTGCCGATGCCTGGTCCTTAAGATCATGAAGCAGAGGTTCCTGGGTAGTTACCCTAAGAATATACTGGAAAGGACTGAGAATGGCCTCAATTTCTCAGAGGGCTTTGTATAATCTTGGAGCCGAGTCAAAGTTTTAATTGGGGGGTGGGCAATTTTGAGTTGTTTTGTCTTGAAAGCTTCTCAAAGATATGTTTAAAAGGGCTTTCTAGAACAGTTTCATTTGCAGCAAGCCCAAAGACAAAAGAATTAGGATTATGGATGAAATTCAAAACTATCAATCAAGGTGAATTATAAACTGCTAACATTCTATAAAAAGTGAAAAGCAGGTAATTATTGAAAGGTCAGTACAGTGGTTTACAGGCTAATTCCAATAAAACCAGATTCTAACCTCAACACCCCAAAGAGAAGAATAACAGGTCTACCAACACAAGATGGGAAATAATCAGATGGGAAATACAGGAAAATGTACCTAGTCCCATGAAGCAGGTGAGCCTAATAGAGCCACACCCAGAAGTCCAAACCAAAAATATTTACTTATTTCAGTCTCTTTCAAGAGTGAATTCTGTGAATACTGTGAGGCATTAACGCACGATGGCCTTCAGTGAATAGATGTTCATTGAGTACTTGCCATGTCAGGCTCTCAAGACACAAAAAGAATTAAGACACAGTCCTTGGCCTCTGGTATTCACACCCTAGTGAGTCAGGCAAAAACGTAAACCAAGGGCAGAACTGTCCAGTGTTTTCACTGCAGCAGAGAGGAGGGAGGAAGATGAACCAGTATCATTGATTCCGCGGATTTCAGTAAGCAAAAACGAAACATTTGGGGCTTGAGAAAGTGGACAGAGATGCCATCCACTGAGCAGGAACATATGTGAGGCAAAGGTGATGAGTTCACTCCGGGAGAAAGTCCTGCAATCTGGCCAGGAGTCCAGAGAGATGGGTGGGCTAAAGGTGGGGACTCGACCATGCTTGCCGGAAGGGGGGGTGTCGAAATAATGGGAACAGAGCATCTAGCCCAGGGAGTAGAAAATGAGGGTCAAGGGTCCTCTGGGGGGGGGGGGGGAGAGGCAGGGCACACTCCTCGATGTTGGCTGCATGGTGAAATGCACTGGGAACCTTAGGAAATATTGGGGCCTAGGTCTCATCATGAGAAATTTGATTTACTTGGTCTGGGACAGAGTCTGGGCACTGGAATTTGACCAAGATCCCTGGGAGATTCTAAAATGCATCCAGCATTGAGAACCACTAGGTTTAGGGGATGGTGCAGGAAGAGTAAAGGAAGAAACTCTCAGAGAGGGAGATAAACAGGAAGATGGCGTTAGGGATGCCAAAGGAGAGGTTTTCCAGAAACGAGAATGTGTCCACAGGCTTGAAAGTTACAGAGAGGCTAATGATGCGGGGACTGAACCGCGTCTGACACGAACGACTGATGAATCAGGAGGGGCCACTGCGATGGAGGAGGGGAGGTCAGAGCCAGGAGCTATGAACGCAAGGTACCCATGTCCCACTGTATGGGAGACGTCAGGCCAGTGCAGTGAGTACCGGGACTATGCTCTCAAGGAGCTCGGCTGCGAAGGGAAGAGAGAGGCCCAGGGCGACAGAAATGAGCGGGGTGGAGGGGCGCTTTTGTTTAAAACATTTTATCACATTTTATCACATGTGCAGGCTACGGGAAGGCACTGATGGAGAGGAGTGGAGGAGACACCAAGGGCTGTGGGGAGAGACAGAGACAATACCTATTAGATCCTGGGGTGGACGAGAGCTGGGTAAACATGGATAGGATCTTAAAATTGTATATATATTTTTTGGTTTAAGAAATGTAAAGAGCTAAACATTTTATTTTGTGACCGCTGTTTTCAAAAAGCAATTTCGAAGTTAATTCTCAATAAGCCTAAACATTTTAAATCAAAAGAGGTTTATGTAGCTCTCATTTATCTCAGATTTAAATAAAAACTTCAGTCGCAATCAGGAAGCACACAACAATTTAATATTATTCAAAGGAGACAAACGACATACTGAATATAACTATTTCTTGTAGGCTTGATAAAATATTTTAAATGGTCTTAATACTACCGTTTTGCCAAATGCGATTTAAGTCAGTCTGTGGTTTTTCTCTAAGAAAGAATATTTTTGAAGCTGAATCATAAATTACACATTGTACTCTGACAAAATTACTGTTCCATGGCATTTGCATCAAACCCCATTATCTTGTGTTCTGTTGCCTAGTTACTGGAATTCTGAAGTTTAATGCATTTTAGATGGATATTTAAATTTCAAACAGAATTTCAGCAATGCAGTCTACAGAAGCAGAAATAGTTGGATACATCTGCTTTCTTCAATTTCCACAGGAAATTTCTTTGTTTGCAAGGGTTCAGGCTTGTTAGGTTTTGGAGGAGGGTGCATTAATTCATACTATTTTTGGGGTTTATTTTTATGTTTACTATGGGACTAGAGGGGACAAAACCCTTCTTTTGGTGTCTTATATTATTAAATATTTAAGGTTTTAAATCGTTAGGTCCTGCTTCATTAGCACAATTCTGCATATAACATACACATGCGTGCATCCTTACAGTACATAGGCTTACCTGTTCCCATGCAAACACGTGTTGATTAAAATAATACTGAATTTGTTCATTTGCAATGTTAATGCACAGCTGCTCAAAGGAATTCTTTTTGAAATTTTCAAAGCCAAATATATCCAGAATGCCAATGCTCAGTTCATCACTATTCCCACTGGAAAATCAGAGACATTATTTTGAGATCTCAGTTACTTTCTGCAGAGGTATTGTAAAGCAGGGTTCTGTGATTTAGCTAAGGAACTATTCCAACCGGAGAGTGTTAGTTTTAATTGAAAAAGTTCCCTTCCATAGAACATAAAGATAAATTAGGTTGCACCAATTTGAATACGTAAATGGTCAATATTTTCTTTGTACTACACAAACCACTCCTATACTACATTATATACTTAAACTAAGAAGATTTTTCCTATGGGTTTGTGAACACAAGATTACAGCCCTGAGTCAGTCATGATTCACAAGGAAAACCTGGCTAGTGCTCAGAATACAGCATAAATATGTTCAATAAAAACCGTACCAGACAAACATAAATTATGTGAAAGAATATATTTAGTCTTTAATTTTAGGAAACAACTAAAACAACTTGTTAGAAATGTTTTTATTATTTTAAAGAATACTTATTTATTGTTGGGTTATTTACTCATAATTTTTTAATATAGAACAAATGGTAACCTGAGATGTAAATACAGGGGTGCCAAAAAATATACACACATTTTAAGAGATGTTACCTATGTATTATTTTTCAAAGTTGAATCGAATTATGGTAGCAATGTATAGCAGTATTATGTTCACTCAAAAGATGGAGTTAAATGAATGCTAGCATCACCATGCGACAGGCAGGACAGTCAAAGAAAATGGCAGAAGCACGGTTGTCATTGGAGAGGCACAAGACCATATTGAAGTGGTATTTGAGATTCAAAAACGTTGTTTGAGTTTCCCCATCTTCTCCCGACTTAGCACCCCTTGAGTTCTACCTATGGGGAACCTTAAAGAATGTGGTGGAATGTAGAAAACCAGCTACACCGGTGGTACTTCGGGAAGAAATTAGAACAGCATGAGCAGTGATACACGTGGACACTTCGGTGACTGTTGCTCAAGCAGTAGTTCGCCGTAATCAGAAGTGTCTGGACGCTGATGGTCACCACTTTGAGCACCTCTTGTAACGGCAGAAGTCAGACGTGACTTGTAGTCATCTTTGGTATCAGTATATATTGAGTATTACAATTTTAATAGAGTTTTTTCCTTTCTCAAAGTGTGTATACATTTTTTGGCACCCTCTGTATATGTGGATTTATTTTATAATTAAATACTTTAAAATACAATTAAATACTATTTTATAATTACATATTTCAAAGGCATTTCTTCATGCACCTCTGGAATGGTTACCTCTGTTCACTAAAGGTTAAATACTTTATCAAAAAGTTTGTTGCTCCCTCAAGAAATAAATACACCACCGTTATGTTCCTGTGAACTTAAAAAGGAAAGTATGAACGTTTCTCTTTGTGTTCACCATTTATGTAATCTATGTTACCCTCAGTGTTATGCGAGACAGTGATTTGGAAATGACAGCTGGCAGTTGCATGCTGTGAACTAGAAAGATGCTCCATAATAAGAGGCACTGACTGAACTTAGAGTGCAGAGTTTCAGAACATTTTGAATATGAGGGCTGTTGGGAAAGTATCCAGTGATGTAACCATTTTTGATATATTGATAATGGCTGGATTTTTTCTGGACAGCCCTTGTATGTGAGGGGATTGACAAAAGAAAAGTTATCCTACTGAAAGTTCCGATTTGGAACAGTAAGTATAATTTTATGTGGGTATAGGAGGCAAAATGACTAAGTGAAATTTCTGCTGGTTCAGTCAAAATGATTATTCTTTTACCATTTCTTTTTGTCCCAAAGGATCCCGCTGAGATAAATATTGAACTTGTATAATAATGTTAGAAAGAATGTAAGCTTACATTCTGTGGAATATACAAATGTCAAAAAATTCTTGAATCTTTCCCTTCTCGTCTGAAAACCTGGCGTCATAGAGATGACCACACAGGATCAGACACGATCATTAAACTGTAATGGGCAAACTGGGTTATGATTGGAAGATCCAGTCAGAGGGGACAGGTGAGCAGGGAGGTAAAGAAGCTATTCTGAGTGGACAGTATTATGGTGTGTGTTTTAGCAGAAAAATAACAATGAATTGCAAGCCTCACATGTGTGTAAATGGTCTTTTATATTTAGTAAGCAAGTGTGAATGAAGTGATCATAAGGTAGGCATCGATTATTTTTTTCATATATGAATTTCTAAAGATGGTATAATTTATGGCAGAACAAAACTTTAGGTGCAAATGTAAGGATTTACATCTATGTACAATCCTGGCACATAGCACTCAGTTAAGGGTGGGTGCAGTTATCTTTATTTCTAAGATGGGGTCTTAGGCAGGGCACAGAGTTATGGTCAGATAGCATTATTGCTCAGATCTACCATTTATTAGTCATTTAGAGCCCTGGTTTTCAACCACTGGTCTGCAGACTGGGCCTGGTCGGCTAGAAACTTCCTTCTGGTCTGTAACGTACTTTCATATTCTCAGGATGTATTTATAAGAGAAGAATAAATCTACTTTAGTGTGACCATTTCATGGATGGGCACGATATTTCTGGTGAACAAGTCCTGGTTGCCGGACTGGTGGTTGAAAACCACTGATTTAAAGCATTTCTGAACCAAATTTCAGTGGAGGCCATACCTACCTACGTTTATGGGATAACAATGAGAGTTAAATATGAAAAGGTTTTCCTCTGCTTTCAAGATTTAATTCAAACCCTCAAAACAAAACCCAAAACTGCTAAACTGACATTTATACAGGTATAAAATGGTATATACTTCACAGTATACCTTTTAATTTGACAGTAACGTAAAATGTCACTTTAAAAAGTGACTTTCTATTATGTTTATTCATGTTGCTACAGTTTTTCTGTGCCACTAATTAAAAAAATTCACAGCTACATGGCAGAATGAAGTGGTACTATTAGGAAATAAAGCAAGTCTACTGAAATAGAGCTTTGATAAATTAAATGATACCAATTAGAAACATCTTTGATATAAATCAACAAATTGCAAAATAGATGTATACCATATATATTTTATATTTGGTATAAATACCAAAATATTTCTATAAAAATTTTTACCTGGGTGGTGTGTCATGCTTCAACAAGCTGTTAATGCGATTGACTATCCAACTAAAGAGACGGCCGTATAAAGTTTTGGCCATAGCATCCCTGACATCAGTAGCTTTTTCTACTGTGTTGGGTCGGATAATGGTTTCTCCTCTGGTGACCACACAGTGGGAGGTGAGGGCTTCTTGTAACTCATCTGCCTGGATGCAAAGCAAAGAAGCAGCTAAAAAAATAAACAGGCGTGTTGTTAGAAGATATTGTGGCAATGAAGTAACTACCCAGGGAATGAAAATGTCTTCACTGGCCTTCTCAAATGACGTGAAATAAATACGTGAAGAATTTTATAATGTACAAATAAGTTACTGTTAAATAGAAGTCTGATGTCTCTTCTTGGTCATCTTTCTCTATTTATCTCGACTGGTCAAACGTGGGCTACTGTAACATACAGCACAGCCCAAACCAAACTGGCTGATGGAGTGAAACATCTGTACATGTGACTAGTTGTTTATGTGACGTCAACATGATTTCACTGAATTAGGTTAAATAATTTAAAAACATCATGAATAGACTTGGCATAATTTGGACACCCTGAGTATACACACATTTTCAAAATGCAGAAATTAACTGGAAGGTTACCCAGACTTCAGGGATATACCAAGACAAATGTATTTTATACAAAATAAAAACAATTCATATACAACTCAAAGAACATAACCCTACCTTGGCATTCAAATACCTTTTATCATACTACCTTTCAGTTACATATTTCAATTACTAAATTTTGTTAGAACTTGATGTACAAATATTTATTTACTATTTAATGATAATTAAACATTATGGGGGATTTAAAATTAATAATAACCTCAGTGAACAAAACTCATTTTCTAATATAATAAACATCCTTAACTCAAACTACTTACTACATGACAGGCTAAGTTTTCAAATCAACTGTTCTTTTAAAATATTTTAAACATACTGAATTTACTTTTAGCATTTGGGACAATGCTTGGTTATATGGCTAAGACTGTTGGACCTTATTCAAACAGAATATTTTGTTCATATTGTAGACATAATAATAATACATGCTTATAGTAGAAATCTTATTTTTGAAGTTAACATTCTGCATTTCTTTCTGTTTAGGCATTTTATTGCCACTTCTGCACATACATTTTATCTGAACATAACATCTTGAACATTTCAATTTTGTTCGCTATTGTCTGTAAATATAATTTTAAGTTGCTGCATAATATTCTGACATATAATATATCAATAATCTTTAAATTGTTGGATGTTTAGATTGTTTCCTTGTAAAAAAATTGCTGGAATAAATATTTAGGACAAGAAACTGTGTTCTTGCTTTGAATTTTTTTTTAGCAAAGATTTCCTAAAGTCAGCAATTGGTTCAAAGTATATAAAAATAGTTAAGTCTTTGATACATGCTATTTAACTACTTTTCACAATTCTGAAACAATTACACTCCTACAGCTAAATGCAAGACCAGTAATTTCAACACAATTTAAGGTACACCAGGAATTATTATTTTTTAAAATGACCAATTTGGTTAAAAAATGCTCTTTCTTTCAATTTGTTTTTGATTCCTAGTGAAGCTGAGTGGTTTGTTCTGTTCATATTTTTATCAGTGATTTGTGGTTTTTATTTTGTAAGCTATCTTGCATTGATGTGTTCATCTTTTCCTAATCATCAGAGCTCTTTATAGTTTAAAGAAAATAATGCTTTTATATATATGTTGCCAATATTTTCCCTGGTTTTTCATTTGCATTGCAATTTCCTTTTTCCTTTTTCTCAGTATAAAAGAGTTTCAATTTTTATGTAGTCAAATATCCATTTAAGAACATCGTTTGTTTTTGGTTTTCTGCACATAAAGTCCTTCAAGGCTTTTCTCAGTTCAGGATTCTGTGAATGCATTTTGTCTTGTACTTTTATGATTTTTTTTGTATTTAAATTGATATATGTTTGGCATTCATTTTAATCTATGGCATATAAGGATTTAAAAGCCAATTGCCCACATGATTAGCCAGCTGGTGGTCCCTAAAACATTGATTCCCTAGTGACGTGTAATGCCATTTCTGGTTCTTCTACTTGGGTCTGTTTTTGAAGAGTGTCTTCCATTGACTGGTATGTCTATTTCTATCCCATATGGGTCATTCATTTCACACATATTTATTGTCTACCATATGCCAGACGTTTTACTGGGGTCTATAATGCTAAGCATAATACTTTGTAAAGCAAAGTTCTAGACTTTATGGTCTTCTTCCAGAAGGAACTGGAAGCTAATAAGAAATTTAAGTGGGAAGATGGAGGAGGATTAGGAGAGGGGATGTTGGGAGAGAAAGGAGGAAGACAGATAAAGAGAGGGAGTGATGGGGACAGGGACCGAGAGCAGGAGAGGGAGATTGAGAATGCATTGATGCACATGTTACGCATTCTCTGAATGAACTGCAGGAACTGGCCTGGAAAAGCTCAAGAACTGGTGTGGAATGACTACCTGGGAGACAACTGAGAGGCGATACTGCCTTGGATGAGAATGGTGATGGAGACAAAACGAAGTGGTCAGACTTGAAAGGTATTTATGGGACAGAATGAACATAACAGGTGCCTGATTGAAACAGTGCACCTGTAAAACCATCTGGAAAATGGCCTTGGTTTGGAAATAATTCCTTGTAACCTTAATTATAAATCACTTTAATGTAAATTAGTATAATTTTCTATTTTCCACAACTGGGTATTCCAGAAAATGCTTTAATTAATTTAAAATATATTCATATTAGTATTAACCTTTGTGACCCATCTCCTGCTATACAAAAATAGGTTCTCAATCACTAACATCATTTTTGAGTTTGGTTGTTTCTGAGTATATTCATATCTACAACGTAACTCTATTGCTGTTCATGCTGATGGTTGTTGATAACTCTCCTAATTACGATCAGATGGTGAGATCTGAATCCTATCATTAGAGTTTTCTGGTTATTCCTTCCACTTCTGATAATCTAAAATCTTATGTGCGAATTAAGTTTTCTTAATACATGAACAAGCAGAACAGGTTTTCCAGGTACACGTCAGTCACTACATGCCCACCTCAGACGTTTGCTTTGTTGTCATTACTAAGCTGGTCCCAGAGACACATTGGGAAGGAAAAGATGGGTCTGGGGACAGGCCTGGACCAGGATGGTGTGGCGTTTGGCCCTATGAAATTACCCTAGAACATCTGCATTCTGTTTCTGAGCAAGTGTAAATTAGAAAAAATGAACACATAAAAATTTATACCATAAAATTATCCTTTGTGACACAGAATGTTAGACATTTTTTTAAGAGTTCAGTTCTAAATGGAAGATGACAGAACTTACAGTTCTCCAGAGCAGCGTGGTTAGCAATGTGGCTCTTGTCAATCTGGTGTTCAGTTGCCACAGAAGAAAACTCAATGTTCCCAACATTCAAGATGGCAGCGAGTATACTGTACACACTCCCGAGTTGCTGAAACACACCATGGAAACGCTAGCGTCACTCTGCCTCTGAGCAGAGTAAAGAGGTGACTATGGCTGGGGACAGACTGGGGAAGGCTCCGGAGTCAGGAGACCCTCCTGCAGACTACAATGCCAGAGTGGTAAGAAAATGTGTCAATCAAATTAGCTTTGATTACAGTTTCTTGACAAAATACAGACAACCCAAAAAGGAAAAGAAAAATATGAATAGGTAATTATCACAGAAGAATCAGAAAAGTGATTGAAGATTCAATATCAAAAAGGCCCCAGGAACAGAGGCACTCACAGTTAAGTTTTATCTCATCTTAATTCAAAATTTTATAAGCTAGGGCTCCCCAATCATCTCTAAAGATAAGGGTCAACTGAGGGTGTTTGAAAAAGGCACAGATGCCAGGTCTCTTGCTGGAAATTCTCATCAGTAGATCTGGTTAGGACCTAGCTATAGTTCTCCAGGCCCTTTATACTTCAGAGATGTTGGGAACTGATTTTAACTGATTTTAAGCTCTTCTAGGCCAAAGAAAAAAGATTAAAGACCTCACTGACATAACTTTAATACTCAAATCTGATAAGGATATAAAAGAAAACTAAAATTATAGATAAGTCTCACTGATGAATATCGGTGCAAAATTTCTAAATAAAACACTTGGATATAGAATCCAGAAATTTGTCAAAATAGAAATACTTTAACTATTTTGAGTTTATTCCAGAAATGTAAGGATACTTATTATTAAGAAATCAATATAACAAGAGATATGGACAAATGGCTACAGAAAAATATGATTATATAATTAGATAATGAAAAAACATTTGATAGAATTTAGTAAGGTTCCTAATAAAAACCTTAAGCAAAGCATCAATAAAATGAAATTATTTGTAATAAATGCTCTTTATCAGAAATAAGAGCGAAACATGAAAATAATTTCACTTAAAATAAAAAACTAGATAGAAAGGCAAGCTATAATCATTATTGCTTAATACTGACTCACACTCTAAGATTTAGATGCTCTAAGAACACAAAAGCAAAAGCAATGACTGACAGAACATAGAAAAAAAGGATAAAATTATCCCTTTTGCTGATGACGTGATTTTAGAAAAATCTACCAATGGAAGAAACAGTTAACTTAGAATAACACCAAAAACCACAACATAGTTAGAAATAAATTTAAAATAAAGCATAGTGCTAGATGAATAAAACTATAAATTATTAAACACTTGAGCAACACGAATGAAGAGACATACCATGATATGGGATGAGAAGACATAACGTAGACATGACAGTACTGCCAAATTGATACATAAATTTAATACAATTCTAATTAGAATTTTGACTAGCATTGCAAGAATTGAATAAATTGATCTTGAAGTTTATATGGATGAACAAATGCCAGACAATAGGCGAGAAAGCATGGAAAAGAAGAGGGTGAGAATAGGACTTGCCTCGCTAGGCAGGATGTCTTACTAGAAAAACATAGTATCAAACCACTCGGATCAAGTCAGTAACTACAGGGATGATGCATGGGAAGTGCCCAGCACGACGCTTGGCAGACAGTAACCACTCAATCAGCGCTGACCCTGACCAGCAGTGAGGACGAGAAGGCACTTCTAACGAGGCTCAAATGTCTCTCAGACTCACCTCCATTGTAAAACCTATGACTTTGAAACACTGCTCGATCAGTTCATACTGGGATTTATAGACACTGTTATTCGTCATGTCCTGTACTGTTCTGAGATGGTCATTTTGCAGGTATCTGAAAATACATATATAAAAGGGTGGGTAAAACATGTAAAATTAAGTGGAAAGCGGGCGTTTTATTTACAAAGGTCCAAGCTGCTGGCTCACCTGGGAGGCCTGTCTTCAGGCAGTTTGTAATGGGCTAGTTTCTTCTTTTCAGCTAAACCAGCGTAGATGTAGTAAAACACATGAAAATTTTTTTCTCCACTGGAAAAAAATAAAAGACATTTTCAGTAAGGCCATTAATAAGAATATTTATTAATTGTTAAAATTACTTGGCAATATAATTATTGGAACAACTGAGTGCGCCAGTGTCGGCTTCCCAGGACACTGGGTTTTGGCTTTCCGTGGTTGTTACTGCTGTTATTATTTTCAACAAGAACTGTCATCAAATTCTGGCCACCAGAATTTAAAGCGACTATCAGGCACTTGTGTAGCCACTGGGGATTTAGCAGGAGTGAAACAGTCAAATCCCTAACTTCCTGGAGTTTACATGCCAGTGGAGCAGACAGAAAAAGAAACAAATGACATACAGACAGCCTGCCAGATGACCGAAAGTGGTACCTTATCTCATTTACCTGCTGTAACTCCCGAGTTACTCAGGTGGTCCCTGATATTACACACAAGGAAACTGAGGTTTAGAAGGGCTACTAATCTCCTCTCAGGTCACAGAGTTGATGGCTCAACTGGATTCAAATCAGGGCTGTTTGACTCCAGAGGCCCATCTCTAACCACGTTGCTACACTGCCTCTCTGGGGCTCTGTTTTCTTGCTTTATGAGGAATCTGTTTCATATGAGCCTCAAGTTTCCATAACTCTGTGGTTCTAAGTATTCACAGCATTTTCCAGATTCTGGAATAAAGCAGTTAAGGCAATGTGGGTCACAAGAAGGAGAGTCCCTGGCTCACGATGGTCCCCCCAACATAACTGCTGGGACATCAGGGTCCCCTTCTCCACTCCTCTTCTTTTTGCTCTGCAGAGGTCTGGGACGGGTCACACTTCCTCTCCAAGATCAGGCAAGTTCTCTTCAGGAACAGATAAGGATGATCTTCCTGTTTTACAGGGTCACAGTTTCCACTGTCCCTCTTTGGTCTTGCTTTGCTTCTACTCTGACAACCATGCTGGTCATCTGGGACACATTGGAGTTTGCATCTGTCATGTGGCTTTGATCTTCTCATCCTTCCCCTGCAATTTCCTCTCATCTGGGGTGGTCCTAGATCATCTCACTTGATTATTTCTGCCATTATCACCAGGCTTACAAGACTGGGATTGGGACAGCGAAGGACAGGGACTAAATTAATTATAACCCTCTAAAACCTAGGGCCCCACTGTCTTTATTTCTTTAAGCTCCTCTTTCCATTAGTATAAGACTCCCAACCCATCACAAAGCTTTGGATGTCACCAGGGGGACTGGGTCAGGATATACTAAATTATTGCTGCTGTCTGCCCATTGTATTAGACAGGATTCTCTGGGAAAATGGAGCCCAAAAGGGGCCTGTGTGTACGGGTGCTTGAAAGAGAGAAGAGAGAAACATTCCAAGGACAAATCTTTGGCAAATACACATTTTGGGAATGGATGGATGAAGCCAAGTCAGAGAAGAACTGCTCCAAGAGGTGTGAAATAAGTCGGGAAGCCAGGATTGGAGGCAAAGGCTCTGGGAGCTCTGGGAGTAATGGGGCTGTCCACGGGCCTAGGTGCTGAAGGGAGGACTCAACACCCCAGCAGTGACTTGTTGTGGTCACCTGTGACATTTCAATGAACACTCACACTGTGAACCAACAAGGTGAGGACAGAAGTGAAAGTTTGGTTCTTGTCTTTTCTCACCACAACATAACAAAACTCTAAGACTAGCAGAGCCTAAAATCCATTTTTGCTTGGCTCTATTGAAATCATGTGGATGGCTGTGTGTGTCACACCTTTAATGCTTACATGATGCAGTGTACAATTAGAGAAGTGACTCATAAATGCAGACACACAAAATTGGTGGTTTTCTCTTTAATTACCAGTTTACGTTTACTGAGAATTGTAATTTGACAGGCCTGGAGATGCTGCGGGAAATATACCGACTTTCAGAGGATAAACATGTAGAGAGTTAAAGAAACAGGAAAGG
Source organism: Lyroderma lyra (assembly GCA_004026885.1). NCBI lineage: Eukaryota > Metazoa > Chordata > Mammalia > Chiroptera > Megadermatidae > Lyroderma > Lyroderma lyra. The sequence continues at coordinate 94,452 of PVJL010001846.1, forward strand.
AAGATACCATCAAAATTTCCCCATTCCATGTCTTGCCCTAACTACAAAAAAGTTGTACCTAAGAAGACAGAGGACCACAGCATCCCATACATGCTTAGATGAGCAGTGTTTCCCAGGTCAGAAGGGCCTCAGCAAGTGTCCGAACAGTATTTCGAACACTCTCAAAACTGTGCCAAAGTCCTCACAAAGGTGCGGCGTACCCCACCTATGAAAGGGTAAATCATTTGAAAACAATACTTGTCTGCTCTGGTTCTCCTCCGCCTCCTGAGCTCCGTTCCGCACATTCCCTAGCCTTGCTCTCAGAGGCTGCAACATCCGGGCTCTAGTGCTCGCGGGCTGCCAGCTGGTTCGACCAATGGCAGCACAGGAAGGGGATGGGAGGGCGGGAGAAGGGCGAGGCCGCGGCCTTTGCCCCTACTCTCGGTGGCAGTGGCCGTGCTCCCCAGTCCCGCAGCGTCCTCGCTGGCTCTGCGGCGCTGTCCCCTCCTTCTGTCCTTCAGCCCTACGGGTCGGTCGCAATGGTTTCTCACCGCCGTCCGTCTGTGGGTGTGTCCCCACTTATTCTTGGTTCTCCGATGCCCTCTTTCCTTCTGTAAGTAGTCCCCTAGTTAAACCCTTTGAACTAGTTCTTCCCTTTTAGTACTCTGATAGAGAGTACTTACATTTATAATTAAAAATGGACCTACTAAGAATGCTTCTATTGTATTTCTGACATTTCATTTCAAAGATCACACAAAGCTTCTCTAGAACTTAAAAATGCAACTGAAATTAAGTTTAAAAAGTTGTAAAAAAAATAGAAAAATGGAAAAATGATGAGGCAGCTGTGCCCACATTATACCTGAGTTGTATTTCAACCTGAACGTAAATTTGGAACTTGGAGTGCTTTTCTCCAGTAAACGATGTTATAAGACAAGAATAGTTCTTTAAGACTGCTGGAAAAAAAGCTAATTTAATTCACAGTGTGCCTAAAATAGAACCCTAATTGAACGATTTCCTAAAAATATCTGCTACAGTATTTCAGGAGGCATTCATGAGATTATTTCTATGGTCACAAACCCGGGGCCTCTTTGTTCATCTCGAAAGGTTACTGCCCACAATTTATCCCGTGTGAATGATGCTCCAGCACCTAACTCCATAGAACCCACTGTGAGTGGTGCTCCCAACATGGTGGCCCCATTGCAATCTCAGTAACTTAGCCTCTCAGGTAGAACTTCACCAAAGGCCTGAAGGAGAGACTTACACAGTTATAAGAGCAGGACAAATTGAGAACCAGTGACATCTCCACATCTATGTAAGACCCCTAGGTTCCTCTAGGTATGGGTGACAAAGGCCACCCATACATGTCCACTAAGTTCTGGACACAGAACACATGTCAATGATAGCAGCTGCTGTTTACTGAACATCTTTGATGTGCCACGTACTGTACTAAATGTTACTTCTAATCTTCACACAACTATCAACACTACTACTGCTAACAATAGCTTAAACTTACAGGTTCTTACTATGTGCTATTCATTGTGCCAAGACAGGCATCATCTTCGTTGATAGGTAGGACTATTGCTACTTGCATTTTAAAGATGAAAAACTGAAGTGAAGAAAGGTGAAACATTTGCAATTACACACATAGTAAAAACTGCAGAACCAAGATCCTAAAAGTGTTCTTAAATTTTAAATATCTTACCCAAGTGGACCCACATGTCACAGAGCCACAGTTAAAAACCCTATCTGTCTAATAGTCTTTCCTTATATATTCTGGATTGAGGCCCAAAGGATAATTTTGCATATTGAGGGCAGAGCTCAAGAGCAAGACTTCAGGAAACTTATACTCAAAATTTACTCATAACAACAATAGCAAATTTGAATGCATGTACATATTAAATAGTAATATATTAATTTAATACATAACAATAGCTTGTATTTCCATAAATTTAACATATGACATATTACTACAATAATGTAGCTATGTTTGGCATAAAACCAACATAAAAAAATGGAAGACTCTAACTTACCACACTTTTTTTTTCTTTAAATAATATAACCAGCAGGGTAGAACTCTCATGTTGTGACTATAGTTTCCTCATAATAACAAAACAAAGATGTTTTGGAATCACCAGGCCAGTACAGAAATTTGGTCACTCAGCTACAAACTGTCAAAAGGAATTCATTAAACCTCATACCAAAACATCACACTGGTGGCTTAAGTCAGTTGGCAATAATCAGGGCAATACAATAAACCCATCCCTGAATCTTTTATTTGGTCCCTTGCGTGTAATCATAGCAAGTACAGAATTAAAACAAAGACCTATTTATACATAACAGCATTTAAAAGAATAAATGACTGTTATTGCTAATTAAATTTCATATTTTAATTAGTTTTGTGCAAAGAAATATACAAGGGCTGTCTGGAAAGTATCCAACCATGTAATATGAAAACTAGAGGCATTTATGGCTGGATATTTTTTCTGGACAGCCCTCGTATTCTCTCTTATTTCAGAAATTACTCTAATGTATCTTGTGAGCATCTGTGATGAGCACAGGTTTTCTATCTGGTATCATATATATTAAGTTATGTTTTTAATTCCTCTATTGGATGTGACAATAAGACAGTACTGAAGGATTTCTTTGTTTCTAATAGTAAGTACCTTGCATACAGCAGATGATCAATAAAAATGTCAAATTTTTGTTAAAATGTCATTTATGACAGACATCATTTATGAAATGCATGTCGTTTAGGGCACATATGTTGCCGACACACACATCACTTATGACACGTGTCTGCTTGTTTCCCATAAAAGAAGAGATATTTGCTGTGAACTTACAGGGCTTGGTGGATAACTCGGGATTTCTCCAGAAGGTATTCATAAATCTGTGCTCCCACTACAGCTCCTGAAGAGGTGAATTTCATTTCTAAGTATTTTCCAAATCGGCTGGAATTGTCATTTATAATAGTGCAGGCATTGCCGAAGGCTTCTACCAAATTGTTCACTTGTAAAATCTTCTCTTGGAGGGTTATGTTATTAGCCTAGAGAAAATGTCAAGATATATAGATTTAAAAATGTAAAAAGTTAATTTTGTATATAATAAAATGTCTCTTCATTGATAAGTGCTTTATGCAGATAAACTCATGAGATTTTGGTGTGTCGCCTGCCATTACCCGCTGGCCTGTGTCTCCCCTCCCATGTCTGTATTCACCTGCCTGTTTCCCGAGAGGACGGAGACGTTCTATGCTTTTTCTATCCCAAAAAATGTACACACATTTTAAGAAAGGAAAAAACTGTATTAAAATTGTAATACTCAATATATACTACAACAAAAGATGAATACAAGTCACGTTTGACTTCTGCAATTGCAAGAGGTGCTCAAAGTGGTTACCATCAACTCCCAGAAATACATAGACACATCCTCTTAAAATGTGTATACTTTTCTTGGCACTCTGGTAGTTCCGTTCAGTGCTGGATTTACAAACAATTCATGCGTACCTCCCACTGTTACTCTTCCTCTACCTGCCTGGGCCCTGCCCCATTCAAATGTTGCCCAAAGTCAGAACCATTTCCCGTGTTTCCATGGAAACTGCTAAACCTGAAACTAAGGAAGTGAAGACGATTTGTAATTTCAAAAGCAGAGGCAAGGAAGTAATTGTGAAAATCAAGTGCAGACGGGGATGTGGAGCCCCAGTCAAAGCCAATGGGCTGACTGACTGGCCTATCCCTCTATTCTTTTCCTACCCCATCTCAGGTTCTCCTCCTCTCAGATAAGAGTTAACTTTATTTTATGTATCACTTTACTTGAAATTCCACCAGGTATAAATGTATTTTGATTAAAATCCAACCTCTTTTAGAAAAGCATCCTTCACTCTGAGAAGTTTATGGAGGTTAGTCATTCACATCTTGGTAGAAATGGGAGCAAATACATTATTTGCAGTGCAATATCTTGCTGAGCTCAGCTGTGTTAAAGGTATGGAAATTTTATGAGTCAGGGAGAGGGGCAGTATGTATTTCTGGAACATAGGCTACAGAGGAATGCTGATGGGCTGGAGGGGGCATTCACAGTGAGGTTTAAGGGCAGATAGGACTTTGGGTATATTCCGAAAGAGGCAATACGGGCTGAGAGAAGAGAGTAATAAACTAGGACAGACTTCACCTTTTTATTTTTAATTTTTTTAATGTTAAACTTATTGGGGTGACATTGGTTAGTAAAAATTACATAGGTTCCAGGTATGCAATTCTACAATACATCATCTATGTGTTGTGTTATGTGTTCATCACCCAGAGTCAATTCTCTTTCCGTCAGCATATATTTGTGTCCCTGTCCCTTCTCTCACACCCCTCCTCCCATACCCTTAGATAACCACTAACCACTAAACTATTGATTGTGTCCATGAGTTTTTGTTTCTTTGTTGCTTTTCAGCTTTGTGTTCCACAAATGAATGAATGAAATGTGGTTCTTGTTTTTTTCTGTCTGGCTAACCTCTCTTTTAAAATGTTGTTTGGGGATAGCTTGCACCTATGGGAAAGGTGAGAAAACATCTTTATCCACTGTATTAAATATCTGTGCGCTGCTAAGTAAGGTTTTGAGAACTGTATATTACAAAGGGAAATTCAATCCAACAAACATCCTACACTTGTATCTGGTAAATCTTTTTCAGAGCAATAAGTAAAAGACACGGTAAGCTCTGATAAGGGCAGGATTCTAAGGTGTGTGTGTGTGTGTGTGTGTGTGTGTGTGTGTGTGTGTATCACCATCCCCTATTAATATTGTCACATTTTCAGATCTAGAACAAGATACAGAGATGAGATAAACAAGTTTGCTGACTTCTGCAAAACAACATTCACACACAAGTTAATCCATCATTGATAAGGACCTCTATCGGCCCACAAATCAAGGAAGAACTGCAAAGGCTTGAGTAAATTAGTTTAGGTGTTCAACTCTTCTATGCCAGGAGAGTATTCTGTGCCTTGTCACCCCTCTCCCTCTACAGTTCACAACTGATGTCACTTTACTTAAAACCTTTTAGAATGATGCTTATCCTAGCTGTAAGGAGAAGGGAAGGTGATGGGCAAGGAGATGGAGAAGGGACTGACATAACAGCCCTGAGATAGCACTACCTTCCTGGTCTACTCAGGCTCGTCTAGTCCTCTGGGGTCACAGGTCTGGATAGTAGAAGTCATAGTAATCCACTAAGCAAAGGACAGTTCTATTCCATACCAATACACATGACTGCAAATATTAAACGCAGTTAATTGACTTTTAATAGAAAAATGGAATTCTTTAAACTCATTATTTTGAAAATAAATTAGACTCAGTCAAGCAGTTGTTTTGCCATTCTGAGGTCTCCACTTTTTATAGAGAGGTTAGGTCTGGCCTTATGCCCACAGGACGTTGTAACACAAGATTCCTATAATCACAGTGATGGCAAAATTTTAACATAACTCATTGTAAGTATGTAGATCATAATAAAAACTTTCACAGGGATATGCTGTGTACAATGATTTTTTTTTTTAGCTATTAGTTCAGTAAGAACACATAATTCTTGACGTATATCATTTTAAGGACTCTAAGTGGAAAATCAAGCCAAGTCTCTATTATTAACTTCCCCTTTCCAAAAATTAACTGAAAGCAACAAACAAGCAAGACAAGCAAACAAAACCTCGTAGACACAGAAGATAGTTTAGTGGTTACCAGAGGATAAGGGAGCAGGTGGTGGTAGAAGAGGGAAAAGGGAGTCAAATACATGGTGATGGAAGGAGAAGTGACTCTGGGTGGTAAACACACAGTGCAGTATATAGATGATGTGTTATAGAAATGTACATTTGAAACCTATATGATTTTACTAACCAATGTCACCTCAATAAATTTAATAAACTTAAAAAATTAAGATATAATTTACATACAGTAAAATTAATCCTTTATAGTCTAAAGTTTTCAAAAGTTTTCACAAACATATACAATTGTATAATCCTTACTACAATTCATATTACAATTCCATCACGCCCCCAATTTGTGTCATTACCCTTTGTAGTCAACACTACCCTCCATCCTGAGCCCCTGTGATAATCACTGATTGGTTTCTGTCCCTGTAATTTTAAATTTGCTAGAGTGACATATATATTTAATAAATTCAACCATATAGTATGTAGTCTTCTGAATCTGGCTTATATGACCTAGCATAATAGATTTGAGATTTAACCAAATCTCATCTAATAAGATTCATTCATTGCTTGTATCCATGTTCTTTTGTTCATTTTTAAATTACATGATTTATTATTGAGTTTTAAGAGTTTTTTAACATACATATTAAAGATACAACCTTTTATTAGATATGTGACATTTAAATAATTTCTTTGAGTCTGCAGCTTGTGGTTTTACTTTTTTAGCAGTGTCATTCAGAGAATGAGAACAGAAGTTCTTAATTTTGGTGAAATCCATTTTTTTTCCTTTAAGGATTATGTTTTTTTTAAGTGGTATCTAACGACCACTGAAACTTTATAGTAAGCCTCAAAGTCAGGTAATGTTCTTTTTCACAGACCAATTTGTGGAGAATTGACTTATTAGTAATATTGAATCTTTTAATCCATGAACATGGTATATCTCTTCATTTATTTAGGTCTTTTTTTTACTTTTTTGATCTACTTTTCTGCATATAATGCTTACATATATTTTGTAAGATTCAGATTTAAATAGTTCATATTTCTTGGTGCTATTGTAAATAATACTTTTAAATTTCAATTTCCAATTGATCATTGTAGGTATTATGCATAGTATATAAATAAAATGGATTTTTATAATATTACCTCCTCTTTAACCTGCTAACAAAAAGTGCAGACAAAGTAAAGTATTAGTGCACATGTTGGGGCCAAAAAAAAAAAAGGGAGAAAAATCACATTTATAAAGCTTTCCTGACTAAGAGTGAGAAAAGTTAGGAGTCTCAAAAAAGAATATATGATTTTTGTATTGTTTGTTGTATTTTAAATAAATGAATTTTACAATTTCTGTGCATTATTAAATGTGAGGATTAGTGAGTATTAATCTACTCTGTTATGTCGGCTTCTGGTACATAACACGTATTTTGTTAGGACGGAGGAAACATAAACTGTACCTTTCCAAGCACCGTCAGCTGCTGGACTAAGAGGTGAGCACTTTCAGTCTTTCCAGCACCACTTTCTCCAGAAATAACAATGCACTGCACAGTGAGCAAAGGAAACCGTAAGAAGCCTTCATCCTCCCAAATTCAGCTGACAAGCACGAAACTAAGAGAGGAGTTTGTAAAAATGTGAAACTCTTACCTGGTCTGAATTATATGTCACCATAGACTGGTAGCCTAAGTCGGCCATTGCAAAAATGTGAGGAGGATTGGCAGTTCTCTTCGCTCCAATATATAGTTTGGAATGCTAAAGTTTAAAACAAAACAAAACAAAATGCACATTCTGTAGGGCTTCTGGTTTTTGTTTAAACCCTACATTACGTGCAAAGAGAACTCCAACTTTTAAAGCAAAACATAAATCAAAATAAAATTCATACCACCAGATCCTTACATATGTGTCACACACACACATATATGCACAATTATGTAAAATAAAAGCCTAACATAAGGCAGCCCTGGAATATTATACGACAATATGATATAATATCACTCTGCATATCACATCCAAAACAGAACTTAAGGTTTGAAAATACTATTATTTCTTTAAATAAGAAGACATTGTATAAATAAGATAATCAGGTATCCTTTTGTTGATTATTCCTTGGATATAATATCTGACATACAATCACTACTTTTATTCTTTCACATCATTTAACATATATCCTCTCACTTTATTTGTCCAAGATCACATAGTTAATTGAAGGCAGAATCTGCATTAAAGTTCAGATCTTCCAATACTTAGGTAAAGGTTCATAAATTTGCCATTGTTTTTGTAAATTTGAAGGTGGTAGAAGATGACAGAATTACATATTTTTCACTTGTAAAAAGTAACTTAGGCACAGCATTAAATAATTTTCTAGAGTACACAAATAGGTAGAAGAGAATTGGACCAATTAAAAATGAAAAACAGAGTGATGTCAGAAACATGGCAGCATGAAGGGTCCCCTTTGATCTCTCCCCCCTAAGTTACAACAAGCTGAACAGCTATAATTCAACAAAGGATTCCCTACACAATATACAAATACATCTGAGAGATCCCCACATTGAAATATCCGAAGGTGGGTGAATTGGGGCAAATGGGAGGAGGAAGGGAGAAGTCAGATATTGGGTTCACCAATGCAGCCCAGAGCTCACTGCAGTCCTGAGAGAGGTGATGACTGAGACTTCAGGAGCACTTCCTATGGGCCCAACAATCCCGCCTTAGTGATCAGTAGAGATTACGGGTGAATCCAGCAATCAGGGCAGAGACTTCTGGGCAAAGGCCAAATATACAAGTGCAACAACTGTGGTCTAACAGTCCTCACTGCCAGGCAGAAAACAGCCACAGAGCCTGGCCACCTCCCCTACACCCTCCCAGTGCTAGGAGCGGGCCTCAAAAGAAACTGTAGCAGGGTTGGATTAAGCAGCAGAGTATCTACAGCTCTGAGAACTGAAGAGACAATTCCTGAGCGGCACACACACCGTGGCTAATTTCAGTGACAAGGGAGGAGATACATGGGTGAGGCAGCTGTGGTCTGGCAGTCTCATAACTCAGAGGAGAACAAGAACACAAGCACACCAGCCACCTCTCCCAGCCCACCTTGTCTCCACCTTTTGCAGCTGATCCCATGAGGGTAACAAGGGCTGATGAGGCACACAGCTCTGCATATGGCTACAGGGGCAGCACTGGTATTTCAGGGGCTTAGAACCCTACTACCCACACATCCTACCATTGGGATGGTACCCTGAGACTCAGGTGACCTGGTCACAGAGGAGATGCCCACCTACCCAGGAAATCTTTCACAGTGACAAGCTGAAACAAGGCAAGAGAAAATAAAACACCCCAGTGCTACCTACTGAAAAACAAGACACACCTCTTCATATCAACTTGTTGCAGAATTTATTCCCGTAGATGCCCAGGAAGAGAAATAATACATTATTTGCTATGAATAACCAAGATACCAGGCAGCTCAGAAAGAAAATGAAAAATCTCCAGAAAATAAACTTAAAGTCATGGAAATATGTGACTTAGATCAGGGTCTCCAACCCCCAGGTTAGGAACAGGGCCGCACAGTAGGAGGTGAATGGCAGGCAAGCAAGCAAAGCTTCACCTGTATTTACAGCCGCTCCCCATCACTCACATGACTGCCCGAGCTCCGCATCCTGTCAGATCAGCGGGGGCATTACATTCTCATAGGATCATAAGTCCTACTGTGAATTGTGTGTGCACATCGCCCTCCTCCCCTCAGTCCATGGAAAAATTATCTTCCATGAAACCAGTCCCTGGTGCCAAAAACACTGGGGACTGTTGATTTAAATGATGGAGAATTTAAGATTGCAGTTCTGAAAAAAATCAATGAGATTGCAAGGAAACTCAGATAGGCAGCTTAATGAACTCAGAAATAAAATCAATAAACAAAATGAATACTTTACCAAAGAGACTGGAACTTTTAAAAAGAACCAAATAGAAAGTCTGGATCTGAAGAACTCAATAAAAGAGATGAAGAATGAAAGAATGAGTGATACTGGAGATAAAAATCTGGAAATGATGCAGGTGGAAGAAGAGAGAGACTTGGGAGTTAAAGAAAGAAATGAAAGAACTCTAGGAGAACGCGTTGACGCCATCAGCAGGAGCAACGTAAGAACAATGAGGAGGAAAGAGGAAGGGCACAGAGAGCTTATTCAAACATATACTTGCCAAGAACGTCCCAATCCTATGGAAAGAACGGGACCCTCGAATCCAAGAAGCAAACATTTATCTCAATACTAACATGCCTTCTCCAAGGTACGTTATATTGAAACTATTAAAAATTAATGACAGAATTCTCAAGGCAGCCAGGGGGAAAAAAGACGGTAACCTACAAAGGAAAGCCCACTAGATTATCATCAGATTTTTCAGCAGAAATTCTATAAGCCAGAAGGGAGTGGGATCAAATAGTCAAACTACTGAAACAGATAAATTACCAGTCAAAAAGAATATATCCAGCAGTTATCCTTTAGATCTGAAAGAGGAATAAAAACCTTTCCAGATATATTGAAGCTGAGGGAATTTTCTACCACAAGGCCTGTATTACAGGATATACTAAAGGAGATGATTCTACCCAAAACAAAAAGACAAAAGAATACAGAACTATGAGCAAGATGACTGGCAGACAGAAGCAAGAAATGGCAACCCCTACACAGAATGAGACACTATATGCTTAGGCATGACAAAAAAGGTAAAAGAGATAAAAACATAAAAGAAGAAAAAGAGACAAATACAATTTGCTTCTGCAACTTGGAAATGAACTTGCAGCATAAAGAGGGATCATTTGTGACAACAAAAACATGAAAGGGGAGGGGGCAGTGTTCGGAATTTGCAAAGGGGAATGGAGTTCAGATGCATGCTGAAGAAAAAGGACGACTGTATACATACGAGGTCAGACAATTCATTTCTCGAACTCATCCTAGAAAAAGTGCTGCATACCTCATTGCTGAATGTCACTATGGTCACCTGCAAAGTCCTCCCCTTGGGAAGCTGTGTACCTAGTTCACTCTTCCAAGCAATTTTGGAACTCTTTTTCTGGAAAGGCCATCAGGGCTGTTGTCCCCAAATCTGATAGTTAAGTTCATGAACTTGCCTCTGTGAGCCTACACTGGCAGCACTGTGAGTTGTCTGTGCAGTGCTGCCAACGTAAGCGCACGGTGGCGAGTTCAGTAAAGGCATCGCTTCGCTGTCATGACACGTGCACTAGACCAGTTACCGGCTCGGAGTATTAGCACTCCGCCACGTACTGCTGAGAAAACGAAGACCACATACTGCATCCACACTGATTCCTCTTCTAGTTCTTCCTATCTCTTGTTCTGACAATAATTATTTCACTGTTTAGTCAAGGCCCAGAATAAAACTTTCTTTGGCATCGTTTAAATTAATTTAAATATCTGAATAGTATAATTATTAGTCCAAAGTAAGAGAATGCAAGACACACCACATACCGCTGTGGAGTAAAGACCCAGACTCTGAAAAGGGTTGAGAGCAATGAGTATATCTCCCACGTATATATAAATCTGATCTCTGGCGTAACACTTCTCAAGTTGCTCCGAGACGGTATTCTAGGACAACACAAAAATAATTTATTTTCCTTAAAAATCATTTTGGTCAATTACAATTTTAAAAAATAAGCAGTAATAAAGAAAATGTCTGGAATCTGGACTGAGGCTCAGAAAGAAATCTATGTCTTTATTGACAGATGCAAGAAGTGTCATGTTGGGGAAGCAACTAACCCTTTCACTCCACAGGCATTTTCGTTAGTTTTGAGGGCCACGGGATGTTTTCCTAAGGACATATTTGATATTAAAGGGATAGTATATGTACATAATGCTTTCAAGAAAATAAGTAAATGCAGAAGATGAAATAAAGAGAAAGAACACTAGAAAAGGGAAGGGAAGATACCATGAACGTGATTCTACGGCAAATTGAGGGTTTTCAGTGGCTCTGTGGGATGTCCTAGTCCTTTGCTTAGATATTGGGCTTTATGAGACAGAACAAAAGTCAGAAAAGTGGTTTTCATAGTTGCTAAATCATAAGCACATGGAATTAATTTTAATAGTCTCAGAAATCATCATTTACAGACATGACACAACAGAGGAACCAAAGATCTTACGTCAAAAAAGAGGCAAAACAGAAAGCCCAGACAATACAAACCAACCAATCCAGTGCTTAAAATAACATGTCAGGAATACAGGTCAGCAAAGCCTTTTTTATAACTAGGAATTGACATCATTGGAAAATCTGACACGTAAGGATTCATAAAGGTTCTGGCATTCTCTGACTTGCAAACACTATTTGGTTATAAGATGTTTGATGTTCACAAGAGAGATTATTTTGAGGAAGTATTTGAATACGCAACCGTAAATTTTTCCAAATGATGACTTTTGTTAAAAAAAAAAAAAAAGTCTCCTGATCTGTTGCCTTTGTATCAGAAGTATAAAAAAAAAAAATCTGTTGATCAAGCAGGCTAGAGATCCCAGCCTTTTACTGAAAAGAACTACTCATTTCTCTAATGCTTTGATTATCTGGAACAAAGAGGGGTGAGGAGAAGGAGGCCGGAGCTGTAATTTCCTGGCTTGGATTTGCACCCTTAGAAGAGATGTGTGAGCTATTTCTGAGGTCACAGGGGAAGGAGTTCCAAACAGAATTCAAGGCCCTACGAGGTTAGCTGTGTGATTCCACGAGGGGGACCACGGACTGTGGTGGCAGACGGGCTGCCGAGGTCGCTCAGAGGTCTCTGGGTACTGTTGCTGTGAGTAGAACAGAAGCGGAACGGTGGCTGCAGGAGGCCATTCTGTGACATTGGTAAATAAGTCATCCCTTTGAAACCCCCAGAAAGAATTCTGGGGAGTCAGGGCCTGTGGCCTAGAAGCAACTCATGCGAGTGGGAACTCACAGCTTTGCAATTTAAGTACCAACAACAGAAGAAAAACTGACACCAGAGTGATCACGTATTACATGTACTGAAACTGAAGGCAGCAGAGAGAATCGGGAAGCTAAGAGACACAGGAAGCCTGACATGCACAGACGCGATTCAAATAAGCTCCTGCGCACATCACTTGCATAAATTACAGAAGCATTAGAATGTTTAAGTTCAATTCAACTGGGTTGCTTACCTCATCCAAAACTTCTAAGGTTGCTAAGTCATCTACATCCTTCACCATGGAGATCAGGGATCTGCTGAAGTTACTTTTCTTGGTGTGAATACGTTCATGTCTGTGGGGCGATACAAAAGAAAGAAACGCGTTGCCATTCGAGAACTTCTGATCGTAATGGAAGTGAGTTTTAGATTCATACAAGACTGAAAAACTTCTACAAAGCTGATTTACTGAAATTCAATGACAACGATTGACCAGAAAATAGTCAAATGTGGTTGATCTGTTTGCTTTCTCTTCTCCATTACAAAAATGCAACATGTCAAACTTACTTCATGGATGATCCATAGAGTTCATTATTTCTATCAAGCACTATCCTGTATATAATTAATTTTAAAACTTTCTCTAGATTCCCAGGAGTGATTAATCTGCCCCAAAGTGGTGAGTCAGAGAGATTTGGATTCATTACATTTTCAGTTTTGTCAGAGTAGTGTTAGGCCATTGGCGGTCAAGGGGTGTAATTGGAAAAAATTGTTGTTTAACAAAAGTTAATAGGAATACAAAATAAAACACATGGATTTTCACAAGGTTAAGTGTATGCAGAAAATGGATTTCCGGCACCAGGAAGTTTATTTTCAAAGTAAAATGTTTCAGTAACTTTCAATAACAGCGTTAAGGATATTGATTTGACACGAAAGCTGGAGAAATTGCTGAGATAAACACAAGGGTTTGTTTCAACTTCTCTGGAACGAAAACTGTCTTTTCAATGTTTATTTTTGGACATACTTTTAAGCATCTGAATCTGTCTATTATAAAAGGGAAAAGAATAAAGAGACAGGAATAAGAAGAATCACACCACTCACTCAGGAAACGTGAATGCTTTCTCACTGCTCCGAGAATGGAGTCACTGGATAGTGTCTCCGCCTCCATCTGCAGCTAGCCCTCCTTCCGTGCCCTAGATTCTGCCTCCTCCCACTTACTCAAGGACATGACTCCTGCTGGTCCCTCTCTCACTCCTACAGCACTCGTTGTCCCGTTAGCTGTTACAGCACCCATCTCGAAAAAACAAAGAAATGGACAAAAACACCCTTCCCTGACTTGCCTCCATCTACTATTCCATTTCCTGGCTTCCTAGCAAAATTCCTCCAAAGAATCTCCTATACTTCATTTTTTCAGTTTCCCCCCATCCAGTAAGAAAACCCATTTCAGTTAGGCCGCCATGCTACACCCCCTGGAAAGAGCTTCTGTTAGGGACGCGAATGGCCTTCGCATTGCTCAACCAGCGCTCCATCCCAGCCCTCGCTTTACCTGGCCTACCGGAGCGCACCCCTTCTGGAATACTTCCTGTCTACCTCTCTTGATTTTCTTCCTAAACTCACTGGCATTTCCATCTGAGTATCTTTTTTCTGGTTCCTCCACAATCTCCTGTCACATTTTTGAGTTGCTTCAGTCGTTGGAGCTATTTGCTTTGCTGTCCTGGTTTCACAGCTTTTAATACCCACGTGCTGACACCTCTGCTGATCTCCGGACTTAAGCGCCCGACTGCTTCCTCGACACTTCACCTGGAAGTCTTATATGCAGACTGAACACACGCCGAACCATGCTCCTCAACACCCCAGCCCCACGACTCTCACCCTGGTAAAGGGTGATGCCATTCTTCCTATCGTCCAGGAAAAACCCGGGAATGATCCTTGGCCCTCCTCTCTCTCTCATCCCCCTCACGTCATCTATATAGAAATCCATTCAGCTCTGTGATTAAACTGTACCTAGACCCACACAGTCCCCACCACCATCTCCTCCACCATCTTTAATCTCAACAGCCTCTCCAGTGGTTTCCCTGCAGTCAGCTCTTCTTTCTTACACTCTCCGCAACACTGTAGACAGAGTGATCTTCCTAAAAATGTATAAGGTATGTCCTCTGTTTTTGTAATTTCCTCCTCGGCCCCATCTGTGTAATGAACATTTATTCACTTGAGTCACTTTACACAGTCCCTCTCATATTAAGCCCCTCAGTATAATTCTATCTTCCAGGACAAACAGCTCAGTGAAGCCATTTCAGTCAATCATTTATGTACAGATGCATTCCATTTACTAGACTGTAAACTTCCTCAGGATAAGGATGTCTCTTCAATATATGGTGCTGGAACAGCTGGATATCCACATGCAAAAAATTTTAAAAATGTATCTAGACACTGACCTTATGTCTTTCATAAAAATGAACTCAAAATGGATCACAGACCTAAACATAAAACTCAAAACTCTTAAAACTTGTAGACAATAACATAGGAGAAAAATCTAGACGACCTGGGGTTTGGAGATGAGTTTTCACATACAACACCAAAAGCACCATCCATGGAAGAAAAAACAGGTAAGTTGGATTAAAATTTAAAACTCTGACCTATGAAAGACACCCTTGAGAAAAAAATGTGAAGCCACAGACTGGGAGTAAATATTTGTAAATCATATATCTGATATAAGACTTGTGTCAAATAGTAGGAATAGTTTTACTCCTATTTGCAGTTCTTAGAGTTTTCCATGATAATTTTTGTACCATTTACAAAATTTATCATTTTGCACTTATTTGTGTGGATAATTTAGTATTTAAATCCTTTACTACAGTGTAAGCTGCAAGATGTGTAAGATGATGTATCTTTAGTTCCCTATTGCACACCAGGAACAGGCAGATCATTTATTATAGAACATAGTAGGTCCTCAATAAATATTTGTTGAATGAATGAATAAGCTCTTATCGCCCATGATTTTTGGCCCAGGACTGGCACAGAGCTGATCTCCACATATGCTGAACTCAACAAGTATCACCTTATTTATCTCCCCTTTTCCAAAGAGACTCAACATATTCATTTTAAGAAAACAAAAAAAGAAATTCAACTGTCCATTGATTTATGTGAAGAGCCCTGGATTTTTCATCTGCTTTTATGAGCCCATTTAGCCGCTAAAGACTGTTCTTGGACAATGACAAGGAGCTGCTGGGGAAGAACAGGAAGATCAATACTTGGCTGGCTGGTACCCTCACTCTGCCACTCCTATAAATTCATCCTCCATGATGCTTTTGGTATTGGCTTCCAAAGACATAGCAAAGATTTTACTCAGATGATTAAAAACCTCAGATGGTTCCTTATTTTCTGCAGGACAACTTAAAATTGTCCTGGCATGGAATTCATGGACCTTCAGACTCTGGCCTCAGACAACCTTTCCATCTTCATCAGCCATCATCTCTGCACGGAACATTACCGAAACGTTATTGTCACGATTCTGTACTTGGCTAATTCTGTATGCTCTGCCTGCAATTATTTCTCTGTCCATGTCTGGCAAAATTCTACTTATGCAAAATCAGACTCAAATATCACCTTCTCTGTGAAGGTGCTGCAGAAACGTCCAGAGCGAATACACTACTAGTAAGTCACATTCAATGAAGTATATGTATGTCCACTGTTCCTGCCAGAGAGAAACTGTGGGAGAAACCAAGGATGATTCATCTTTCTCTGCCTAGCATCAAGGACACAAAGACGTAAAATCCAATTTTACAATTGAATTGGATTGTCTTGAATTGCAATACTGAGTTCTACCCAACCATCCAGTGTGCAAAGAATAGTATCTCCTAGAGTGAGCCCTCCGTGTCCTTTCCTTTTAGTTCATGGCCCACCCTTTTGGTGATAAGCCTTTTAATAAAAATTCAGCTCCGGCGCCAAAACCTGTCTGACCTACCATCCTCCTCATCTCTCCTCCCAACACTTTAAATGGTCCCAGAATTCAATTCTGGGATACACAGTTTTAATGGAAAACATTGAATGAAAACATTGTATCGTATGCCCCAGTCTGGGGGTGCTGTCAGACTACCTGACGGGGAGACGGGGAGAGAGTGCCCACGGAGGCAGAGAGAGTATGCCATCCGTGTTCCCTGGACTCCAGGTCAGGCCCTGCAGCTGCGACAGCAAGAGGGATGGCGGTCCACGGCGAGGGCGCGCTCCAGGCACAATGGGCAGCCAATGGGGCATTTAACCCGGGGTAGAGTGTGGAAACAGCTGAGTGGAAGAGCATATTCTAGCCAAGAAAGTATCATTTTACCACACTTTAAAAACAAACATCATCACTAAGCAAAGATACCTAAGAACAGTTAAAATTCCGGTAGTGAATATTTTATCATTTAGGATCATGTATTTTAAGAACATATATGATTAATGTGACAATTTAAAATTAGTAGAGTGGGAAAAGCTTCAAGAAATTGTGCAGGAACAGCTAATTACAAATTTAGGAATTGTGCACCTTATGTAAAAATAAATTCCAGATTAAAAACTTACAGATTTTAAAATGTAATCTTAAATGTTCTAGGAGAAGATGCAAAAAAAAAAAAAAAAAAAAAAAAAAAAAAAAAAAAAAAAAAAAAAAAAAAAAAAAAAAAAAAAAAAAAAAAAAAAAAAAAAAAAAAAAAAAAAAAAAAAAAAAAAAAAAAAAAAAAAAAAAAAAAAAAAAAAAAAAAAAAAAAAAAAAAAAAAAAAAAAAAAAACAAAAAACAAAAACAAAAAACAAAACCAACCTCTGTGTAATAATATGTAAATATGATAAATAGAAAAGAGAATGAATACAACAAAATCAATTTGACGTAACAATTTTAATATAAGAAAAACAGAAGTTAAAAGAGAAAATGGAAAAATATTTGCAATATGTATGATGGACAAAGGATTAATATGTTTAATATAAAAAGAACTCTTGAAATTCAATAAAAAGATACCATGGGGTATTATGATGGTACTCTTGTTGAACACAAAGATTTTAGGCTTCTCTATTTTGATTTGGGTAGATGATTTTTTCCCTCCATGGGAAAACACCCTTTACTTCGATCACTATCATTATTTTCTTAAAAAACATGTTGCCACCAAAAAAAAAAAATGTTGAAACTAATAACCACCTTACCTAGATCAGTGTACCTAAATTGCTATATAATCTCAGTGCCTCTTCCAATGAAGGAATTTAAAAAATCTGTCGACCCACAGGATTTGATCATTTGTGTGCCGAAATGTATGTTACCCAGGGTATGGCTGAGCACTTCATCCTGAGGAAAAGTTGTGGAGTCATTTTCTGTGATTTTGAAAAACTAACTTTTACTGCTTATATTGATTTACTAGGGCAATTGTGAAGATGGCGAGGCCCTATTCCAGGGTATGGCTCCACTACTAACATCTCTCCCTAATTAAAGGGTGGAGGGACTGAAGGATGTGGGGAATAGCCAAGTATGTGGTGATGACGGCCATAAAGTCAGGGAGGATTAGGGGTCGACTGGCAAAGTATCAGACACTAAACTACACTCCCAGACAGTTATATGGTAAATCGAAAGTTACTTCCAAAGCTGTATAAATCCTTTCCTTAGATCACGGTATTATATAAACACAACACAAGGCATACAGCAAGTGTTGAAACCGAAGTAAAATGTTATAAAAATAGCCAGGAGGAAATAATTCCATTTTGGTGAACTAGAAATGGTTCTTAGTAGTTTACCATTTAATCTTGGTCATTAAGTAAAGAGTACGATTTCGGAACCTGAGGAAGTATTTGCATATGGGGTGGTGGCTGGTGCATGGCCAAATATGAAAGAATAGCCTGTGCAAAGTGACAATGCAGTTATGTACAAGGTCTAAAAATTAAGTTCCCAAACTCACCCTAGAAAAAGTGCAACATACCTCATCGCTGAATATCACTACTGTCACCTTCGAAGTACTCGCCTTGGGAAGCTGTGCACCGATGCCAGCGCCTAGTTCACCCTTCCAAGCAATTTTGGAACTCTTTTTCTGGAATGGCCATCAGAACTGTCGTCATATGACCCTTGATGTCCTGAATGTAATCAAAGTGTTTTCCTTTCAATATTTCCTTTATCTTTAGGTAAAGATAAAAGTCACTGGGGGCCAGATCAGGTGAGTAGGGAGGGTGTTCCAATACAGTTATTTGTTTATTGGCTAAATACTTCCTCACAGACAGTGCCAATGTGACCTGGTGTACCATCGTGATACAAGAGCCATGAGTCATTGGCAAAAAATTCAGGTCATTGTCATCTAACTTTTTCATGCAGCCTTTTCAGCACTTCCAATAGTAAACTTGATTGACTGTTTGTCCAGGTGGTACGAATTCATAATGAATAATCCCTCTGATATCAAAAAAGGTTAGCAACATCATTCTGACTCTTGATTAGACTGATGGAATATTTTTGGTCGTGGAGAATTGGCTGACTTCCATTGTGCACCCTGATGCTTTGTTTTAGGGTCATATTGGTACACCCATGTTTCATCACCAGTGATAACATGTCCCAAAACATTGTCTTGCTTCTCCAAAGGGTCTTGGCAAACTTTGACTCTCTTTTGCTTTTGTTCATCAGTGAGCTCCTTTGGGACCATTGTTGCACACATCTTTCTCATGCCAAGATTTTCAGTTAAGATTTTCCTAACTGGTTCTCTATTGATGTTTACTTGGTCTGCTATGCTTCTCACAGTCAGCCAATGATTCTGATGCACAATTTGACAAATTTTTGCAATATCTTCATCAATTCTACTCGTTACTGGCCGCTCTGATGTCTCTTCATCAGTGACACTTTCTCTCTCGTAGAAAAACATTTAATCCATTTTGTACACTGCTGTTTTCTTCATGGCATTATCCCCATAAATTTGAATATGTTCTTGATTTCACTTCCATTCTTGCCAAGTGTAACAAGAAATTTCATGTTTGTTCATTGCTCTAATTTAAGCTCTGACATTCTCACAACAGCACACAAAAACATGCAACAATAATGAACGCCACTCAGCAAAGACACTGCCACACATCGACATGAACACAGCTGTGAGACACAGATATACCAAGGTTATGACACGTTACTGAGTTGTTTGTACAGCGCTGCCAATGTAAGCGCATGGTGGCGAGTTCATGAACTTGTCAGACTCATATGTGCCACACAACAGTGGTGATGTGCCATGGCTAGAATATAGAGTGCTACAGTGCATGAGGTTGGAGTCTGAGGAAACCAGGTCAGGGGAGGGCATGAGAGATGCAGATGTATTAAATGCATTCAAATTCCGAATGCCCAAAAAGCAAAGCATGATCTCCCACAGTAAAGCCTGGAGCTCCTCCAATGTTTCTCACCTCACTGACTGACACCACCATCTCATTAGCTGCACACACCAGAAACCTTCATCTTCCTCACCTCCTATATTCACTCCATCACCCAATTATGTTGTTTTTAGCTTCTTAAAGCTTCTTAAATCTCCATTCCTCTCCATCTTTCCATGTCTACTGAGGAGATAATGGTGCCACTGATTGAGATGGAGTCAACTGAGTTTAGGAGCAGTGAAACACACAGGAGAAAAAAAATCAGATGACATGAAAGCTACAGAACACAGGGAAGAACAGTGCAGAAAGTTGGCCTTGGACTGCTGAATTGATACTTAGATTAAAAAAAGAACTTCTTACAACTGAACAATATTCGGATCTCCTTCTAAATCTTCAACAGAAAGAGTCTTTAATGAAACCTTAAATGTCTACTTCTGAGGTAAAACCTCTACTGCTATCACCCTGATTTTTATGCTCCCATTATTTCTGACTCAGATGATTGCAAACAGTGAAAATGGTCTTTTGAAAATGTAAATCAGGTATGTCACTCTTTGGTAAGTACCCTCCCAGGGTCCCGTGTCATTCAGAAAAAGGTACCAGACCCCATCCCTACCCCACCGTTTCAGGCCTTGTCTCCTAACAGTGTCCTCCCTGCTCAGTGCTGGCAGTGCCTCCGTATCTAAAGACCCATTTCCACCTCAGAGGCTCCCCGCATTCTTCCCTTTGCCTGGAGGGCTAATACCTCTCCCTCTGTTGTGAGGTCTGACCCCTCCTTTGGTCATTGCAATTCTGTCCCACCCCACAAGCCAGATTACTTGGCTCTATTTTTTCTTCAGTGTGCATCACCATCTAATATACTACATCATTTATTAATTTATCCTAGTTACTGTCTGGGCTTTCCCATTGGGACGTAAGCACCATGAGAACAGGGCATTTGTTTATTTATTTATTTATTAGTAAATCTGTTGACCGATATGTCCCATGCTCCTAGGCTTGATTCTCATAAATGGTAGGTGCTCAAAATATATTTCTTGGGTAAAGGAAGGAATATTTTGCTTTTACTAAACGTTCATCTACTCTTGGGACCCAAGACAAATTTTATTACTATTTTTTAACTCTGGTTATAAACAATTAAAATGTAGAAAGAAAAAAATTATGTTCCAAGGTAACTTTATACTTCTAACATTTTCCTTTTGCCTTCATTTTATAGAACTGGTTTCCATTCTTGGGACTTTACTCAATATTAAATTTCTGTAAGATTTGGAGAAAGCCAAGTCAGAATCCTTCTATAGGAGTTTTGTACAGCTTGTTAGCCAGACTATATTTTTCATTTACTCTGTAATACTGGAGAGACATGGTTTCAGATTACAAATATTTTCCTTCTGTGTTGTCAAAGGTCACAGATACCCGCAGGGATGGTGATCACAGCTTCACTTGCTTTTCAGCTTCAACATGGAACAAGAAATAACTATTGCTGTTCGATGTTAAATTTTCATCCTTACTATTCAGTGTACCACGGTAATGCAACAGCTTTATTTGATCTTACTTCGGTTAAATACGCTCTTGTAAATATCAAGCTCTCTCTTCTAAGGGGATCCAGGAGCCCCTGGGGTAGTCCCACAATCCTTTGTTAAACAGAAATCAAATCAATGGTTTTAGTTTAGTTCTTTTTATCCATCTTTAAATTCTAGTAACAAAGTCACAACCGGTAGTACCAATGGGAGTACAGGCTGTCCCTGAAGTGCCTTGGAAAAGCAATTCTTATTTATCTGCAGTCTGACCCCTTGGCCAAGTGTGCAGGTCTGAAATGACGGTGGGGAAGGAAGAGACCCATGCTGGCAATGACTGCAGTAACAGATGCCATGGCCACCCAACCACTGTGCTTTTAACTGCCCTCTTCGGTTCCTCTTTTATATGTAATTCCTTAGGGGTACGCTTTAATCTGGACAGTACAGATCATGTTCATAAAAACCTGTAGCAATACTGGGAGGAAGGATGAGGTTGGAAGATTAATACAGTTGATGCCTGAACAGCATGGGGGGAGGGGTTCAGGGGTGCCTACCACTCACTGCTTCATGCAGCTGAGAGCCTGCATATAATTTTTCACTCCCCCAAAACTTAGTTACTAATAGCTAGCCTACTGCTGACCAGAAGGCTTACTGATCATGTCCATCAACACGTTTTGTATGCCATATGTATTATACACTGTATTCTTACAGCAAAGTAAGCTAGAGACAAGAAAATGTCATTAAGAAAAATCCTAAGGAAGAGTAAGTGCTTTTACTGTATGTATTCATTGAAAAAAAATCCATGTATAACGGGCCCACATAGTTCAAACTCAGGTTAGTCAAGGGTCCACTGTATATGAAAGCAGATGAAAATCCGTGTCCATGTTGGCATCTTCCCTAATCAATTCTGAAGCTCTATACCAGTGGTCTCCCTACTATTCTCTCCGCATGAGTACTAAAGCCTGTGAAATGGGTGACCCCCAAGGGATTTGGTATGAAATTAGCATATTCCTAAGGTGTACTCTGTACCATTATAATTTTGTTATTACCACATTTAAAATCACTTCTTGATCTTCCTTTTCTCTAAGGCTTTTGCTCACACGTCACCATGACCAAGATCCCATGCGTTAGGGTAGGCACTGCTAAACGTCTCTATCAAGGGCCCGATGAATATTTTCAGCTTGGCAGGCCATCTGACCTGTGCCCCAACTGCTCAACCTGTCATTATGGTGTGAAAGCAGCCACAGATAACGCACAGACAGGCATGATTGGGTTCTAATAAAACTTCATTTACAAAAATAGGTGGCAAGCCCAGTGCGGCCTATAAGCCACGAGATCTGGGGGAAAGAGAAGAGTCTGGAAGCAAGGGAGAACGGGCGCTACTTCACAAGGTAGAGAGTGCTTTTTGAAAAGTAAAGTGTATTAAAGATTAACGTATGCACTGTGACTTGAAGAGTGAAACTTAAAAAAAAATTAAACCATGAAATGATAAATACGACATCCAAAAACTTTCAAGCTGTAATAGCTACAGAATAGGTTAGATATCTCAATTAATACAATTGATATGTCAGAGGAAGAGATACGGAAATCAACTTTTTGAACAATGAATCTCCAACTGAGTCTCTCACACACTTATTTTAGAAAAACATTAAATTCCCTCTGACCTCTAATTTTCAGTGGCTTTTAACATCGCAAGCCTCTCTGACCTTCCTTGATGTGTCAAATGATTGAATTAAATATTAAAAGAGGCTTGTTAAATTTTCCATTAATGTTCTAGTTGTTTGTTTGTATGTACATAGAATACCTCTAGAAATATACACAAGAAACCGCATACGCTGGTTGCCTTTGGGAAGGGACACAGGTGAGATTACTTTTCACTGACTTTTTTTTTTTTTGCACTATTTCAAGATGCAGGGGTTACCTATTCAAGAAGCAGAATAAAAAACATGTTACTTTCTAGCACAATTTGGATTTATAACTAAGAAGCAGTCTGCATCAAGAAGTATAGGATCCTTCGTTATGGCTATTAGCAAATTTTAAGCAACATATACCACCTGGTAATCCTTGGTAGGTGGTGGCAAGCAGGATGAAAGTGCGCCCGGGCCCCGAAAAAGGAATCCGTTATCTAGAGACTGAAGAAAAACGTTCCCACTGGGAACTCGTGTCTGTTTGTGCTGTGAAGGTGACTTCTCTGCTCTTTTATTTTAGACAGAATGGCTGGGTTTGGGGTGTGGAAATAAAATTGACATCTGTGTTTGCAAGAGTATTTGATGGCTATTCTCCATCTGCCAAGAGTCCCTAACATCTTTCTTCTCCCCACTCTTAGCTTAGAGACAAGTAAGAGAGCAGAGGAGACAGTTTCTGGAAGTGGAATTTTGTTTGCAAAGCGGGTGCGGCCCAGTCCCTTTGGTAGGTAGGGCCGGGTTGCCAATGCCACCGGAAGTGTGAGTATTGGTAGAAAATGCATCATTACAGAAGATTTATCTGGTTTAAAACACACACGTGTGGGGAGTTTGCCTTTTCGGGGAATGACGGCAAGAACGGTCACTGGAGGATGTGTATGATGAGCTTTATTACATTCATTTTATTCCAATTACAGCAGGCTCTCAGCTAACCGGCACCAGGGGATCGGCGGAGGCCAGACAAACGTACACGGCACTCTCAAGCAAACGGCAAAACGCTCAAGCAAGTGGCAAAACTCTCGGTGCCGGTTGCTTGAGAGTGCCAGTTGCCTGAGTTCTGGTGAACTGAGTCTACTGTATAAAAATCATATCCATTCTCTGTTAAAAAATGGAAAAATGCCCCGAAATGTAAGAAAGCAATCACCTGTAACTCCACCCTGACAGAGAACCACTACCAACATGTTCGTGTCTCCTTGTATGCTCTCCTCTTTGCACATGGCTTTGGGCAAGCCGGAGCGTTTCATCTTTGAGTCCCCATAATCTTTCTGGTTTCCGGATAAAGTGTCCCTGCCGTGAGCCAAGGCCAGCCTCCTATTGCAGAACTCACTGCTGTCAGTATGGCCTCCCACCTGCACCACCAACCTCTCCCTGTCAGCACTCGCGGGGCGCTGGCACCTCCCAGCTGTGACAAGCTGGCCTCTGAGCCTCCAACCCTTAACTACCGGCCCCATTTCTCCTGCTTTTACAGCTGAGCTTCCGGAAAGAGGAGTTCATATTCCCTCTCCCTCCTCCCTCACCTGGCCTCTCCCCTTAACCTCTCCCAGCTGGGGCTCCCCTCTTCCCCCACCCTGCTGAGATGCTCTTGTCAAGGTCACTGAAGAACGTCGTGTTTCTCTTGACTGTTTAGCGCTATTTGGCAGAGATGACAGTTCTGTCCTGGAAACACTTGGTTCCTGAGGCTTGCAAAGGACCACAGGGCCCTGCTCTTCCTCTGTGGAGGGCCACACTCCCTCACCTTCTGTTCTGACTCCTCTCTGACTGCTGGGTCCCTAAATGCGGGCATCTTCCAGAGCTCTGCCCCAGACCCCCTTCACTTCTCTTTCTAAACACTCACATTCAGTGGCCACATCTGTGTCATGGCGTCAAACACCTCCATAAACAAATGACTTACAAAAACTCTAACATGGACGTCTCCCTTGAAGTCCAGACTCCAATGTCCCACTGTCTCCTCGTAACTCTTCTTTCATGTTTAGCTGGCAAATCAAATTTAACATCCATGCCTCCTCTAAGACTTCAAGAGCTCCTCCCGCCACATTTGAATAAATACAGGGGAATGACACCATCATCCATGGACAAGAAAAAACACCCACATTTTAGACTGGGCTGCCCAGGTAATATCACACACACACACACACACACACAAGGGCTGTCCACAAAGTATCCAGCCATGTAATATATAAAAAAAGAGGCATTTATGGCTGGATTTTTTTCTGGACAGCCCTCATATATATGTACACACACACACACACACACACACACACACACACACACATTTTTTTTGAGGGGAACTCGTGGTACAGTCAAATTCCTGTAAGAATCAACCATAAAATAGGAATATTCTATTTTAATTTCAATTGCCAAGACTGGAATAGCCATAGTTAGGTGTTTATTTCCCTTTCTTTCCTTCTTTTTGATAAAACATGGCATTTTGACTTTAGATATTTTTACTTTAAAAAAAAAAACACAGCTGTATTTACATAAGTGTAAAAATCTAACTTCAACATGAATCATAATCTTCCAAAACTGAAAATTCTGTTAAATATGCACTTTTTTCTTCTTCAGAGATTACAAAACTAAATGGGGAAGCAAACAAGATTAGGGCAGCTGAGCAGCCAGAGATAAAGCTCACTCGCCCAGCGACAAGGAGCGCAGGGAATGTCATTCTGACTTCGACTCAAATACTCAAACATCCTGCTCTAAAGCGTCACGACTCTCTTAAAAAATAATGCTTTCCTCTTCCCCAGCAGAAAGCTAATTTAAAGGACAAAATTTGCCAGTCAGTTACTCCCAAAAGACTTCTGACTCAGGCCTTTGACATGACGACAGAGTGCATTCAGAGGACTGAAAACGGGAAGGCGCTGAGGGAAGATGGCAGCCCAGGCCCCATTCAACCTACGCATCACCCCAAATAGGTGAGTAGCCCATTATTAAAATAATGTTTTCTAGAACATCATTGAAAATTTAACATTATAGGAATTTGATATCAGATTTCAGAATTTATAAAGTGGTCCTAATATCTGATTAAATACAAACTTTAATGGAGTTCCCCGGTGGTGTAGTGTCTAGGCTGCGGTGCTGTCAATGCTGTGGCCTGGGTTCGATTCCCAGCCAGAGTACTACCCCCTGCCCCACCACCAAATAAATAAATAAATAAACAAAGTTTACTACAAGTAATTAGCATATTTCAACACCCAATTCTAATGAAAAACAGTCTTCCACTGAATGTGCTGAAGACATCACCCACAAAGTGACTAATAAATTAGTCCACGTAAACTTTAGGGAAGCATGACAGGTTTTAGTCCTTGTATAGAAATCCTTATGTGGGATTTCACCCTTGAAAGCATTTGTGTGTGAATATAATTTCATGGGAAAGTACTCTGGAGGACAAGCAGTTTCAGGCTAAGTTAGGATGCAGAAAATACACTATGAACCCGAAACAGCTTTTGACTGTCCACTTCTCTGGTTGTGCTAAAGTTATGTGCATGTAGCCACCATCCCATTTTATCAAGAGGCTGGGCAAGAGTTAGTTCAAGTTAAAGGTCACAGAGTAAAGTAATTGTTCCCTTCCCTTAAAGCTCACTAAACAACAACAACAACAACAAAATGGAAATTAGGAAAACATTTCTTTCTTTCATAAAGATGAGTTGGCCATAGTCCCAAACCACAATCTATAAAGCCTAACTGTCAAATGCTGTGATACCTGTATTATTATAAAAAGAGAAGCTGAGAACCTGCACAGAACTCCTTAGACCTCAATTGGTAATGAAAGAGACTCTTCTCAAAGAAAGGGCACGGCCCTGAGAGGTCCATGCAGGGGCTTTGCTTGGTGCTATCGGTCCCAGGAGCATAGACAGGCCGAGGGGAAAGTGGGAACGCGCCCTGATGAGACCCAGGTCAACACGCAGGATGGCAAGGGTGAGGAGCTGAAGACCACGGGACAGTGATCTATCACTTAACTGTCCAGTGGTGGGATGACTAATGATCAGGGCCAGGCGGTGCAAAGAGAAGAGGATAGGCAGGAGCAGTTGCCACATCACGGTACAGAAAGACGGTCATGGGTTTTCGTTGTGAGCCGCAGAGAATCAATGTGAGTGATGCTCCCTGGGCTTGTCCTGCCCAGTGGGCCTGTACACTGACTTCTCAAAGGTTCAAAATGGAAGAGAGTTGTGCCAAGGCAAAGAAAACACAGATTTGATGAGAGGGTGTTCAAGACAATCAACCTAATCCAAACTAAACACTTAAATCATCCTTCTTCTAGTCCCACATTTTTTTTTTTTTTTACTTGAACACAGTTGTTCCCAGTCCCACCTGGGAAGAGCCTCATCACCGTACAGACTTTAAACAACAGCAACAAAAACAAACAAACAAAAAACAAAAGAAAGAAAAAGAAAGATGAAAGGCATAGTAGTGGTTGAGGATTATAAGCAAAGGCAGATGAAGAACATACTCGAATACCATAGGAAAGAATCATGGCAAAGGCTGAGACCAAAAGTTCTCCACCCCTCAAAGACATTTCTTACATGATCTCTCATTATAGGAGAAAAATCCTCAAGAGAAGGTACAAAGCTTTAATAAAGAGATAGGAAGACCACAAAAATAGATAAAAACTCAGCCAGTTGAATTCAGAAAAGAGAGGGAGGAAATTCTCAGATAAGAGAGGGAGGAAAGTCATGACAGAGCAGCAATGAGATGCAGAATAAACACGGCTAAATTCGAAGACCGGGTGAGGCACACGGGTTAGGCACACAAAATGAAGACGATAAGGAGAGTCAACTGGCTCTCATGAGTCTGCTCCAGCTAGTTACAGGGTACAAAGCAAAATTGATGGATAAGGACTGGCACCGAGACACAGCTCGGAGGGAACACTGACAACCCCACGGGCACCCTGCAGGAAAAGCCAGCTCGGACAAAGGCGGGCGTCTCCTTGGCTTCCTTCTCTCCACACGCACAGCTCAGGGGAGATGCTTGTAACGTTCCGGGGGAAGCAAATGTTAATAACCCGAGTACAGTTTACCTAACTAAACTGGGCTGCAAACTCAAGCAGGAAGGAATTCAGGGTTTGAGACGTTCTGGAAATGACCATAAAATGACACAATGTAGCTACCCGAGAGAGTAACTAAAGAACTCAGAAAAAGAGAACAGAGTAAAAAAAGACTTGTGGTGAACACTAAGTCGATTTAAATTTAGAAAATACATAATACAATCCTA
Organism: Lyroderma lyra; assembly: GCA_004026885.1. Lineage (NCBI taxonomy): Eukaryota > Metazoa > Chordata > Mammalia > Chiroptera > Megadermatidae > Lyroderma > Lyroderma lyra. Next base: position 122,705 of record PVJL010001846.1, read on the forward strand.
ACAAATACGGTTATAGACAGACTACGAATGTCAACCACTGACGAGGTAGGAGACCGGTGTGACAACACAAGGAAGCTGACAAAGGAGATGGGAGGCCGTGTAACTGCGAACCCCACCTTCAGAGCAAGGATGGGGTAGGAACTGTCTAGAATGCAACCAAAATGAATCCACCCCTTTGGAAGAAGCCAAAAACCACTGAGGTGAAGAAAGAGAAAAATTTATCTTAACGCCGACAATTCCTTCATTGTCTCTTCAGTTTGGCTTCCTCTCGTTAGGTTTGAGTGAGACGTGCACTTCCAATAGCATTTACTGCAGTGTCCCCTTATTGGCGATTTGGCTTTCTGCAGTTTCAGTTACTAGTGGTCAACCATGGTCGGAGCATATTAAATGGGAAATTCCAAAAATAAATAATTCAAAAGTTTTAAATTGTATGCCATTCTGAGTATCGTGAGTCACACCTATTAGTTAAGTTTCAGGCATCACCTAGGGGGTCTCAGAACATCCCCCTGCAGATACTATATATAATTTGGCAAAATGTAACCTCTGAGGAAAATTGAGTAGAGGGTACTTGGGGTTTCTCTGTATTATTTGCTATAAATACATGTAAATTTTAATCATATAAATGAAAATTTCAATTAAAATAATATGTATAAAATAAATTCATATTTTGTAAATAAGGGTCACTTTTACACATAAGCTAGTATTTATTGTTCCCTCAAAAGAATTAAGAAGCAGAGATGATCACAGCACGTTTCACAGCTCAATCCACCACTACCTGAGAAAACCGGCCGACTGAAGTAGGCAAAGATGGAGTGGAAGTGGAAGCGCGTGAATAATCCTATTAGCTCAGCTGGTAGAGCTGCAGTGATTATGAGACTTTGAGCCCCATAAGGGGAGGCTTCAAAAAGAAAATAATACAACATTCTATTGCAGAGCCAACACTGCTATCTAAGTTGTAGAACCACGTGTGTTGGTCACCAGGGGCATGACCAAATCCATTCATTCCTTAACCTCCGCTAGCAAAACTCAGCTGCATTATCTTGCTGATGCATAACTAAATTTCAAGAAACAGCACAGAGATGAAACTGGGCGACCTGCCAGACGAGCTCCAGTAGCTCCCCGCGCCTCAGTGTTCTCCTGAAGGACCATGTCCCACGGCGTGCAACTTCATGGAGATGGTCTCAGAAACCAATGAGATGAGAAGGCAAATTTTATCATTTCCCCCCCAAGTCCTCTTTTTGCTTGTGCCACTAACCCAGCAAGAGAACTAGGAAAAAGAGGAACCATTAAGTTTTCTCTAGAAGAATTTAAACCTTTCTCTCAAGAACAATATTTCATGGCAACTGCTTCTCCACTTATTTTCAGTTAAGCAATGAAGAGCTAAACGCGCTGTAAACTGCCTATTGAACATATAAAGCCAGACGAGGGCTTTCTATTCTAGACTCAGCCCAAACTCTCCAGTTCAAGATAGTACATGTTTACTGAGCACTGACTACAGGCGAAGCAGTGGACTTGGCACAGGAGATGGAAAGAGGATAAGGCTCATAAATGCAGATGCATGTAACTGTCCATGAAGTGACGGTGATCGCTGACTAACCCTGCGCTACGTACTGAGCTTCTCACGCCTTTTAGGTTATTGCATTTATCCTCACAGCCTTTGGGTAGGTATTATTCATGTGCCCATTTCACTAACAAGGTTTAACTGTGTCTGAGAGAGGTTCAGTCGCTGGGTCAGTCACAGAACTGCTCCACGGCAGGACTCGTACCCGGGAGGATGAGGACTTGATTCCAGGTCTGTCTGACTCTGAGGTGTCAACAAAGTGCTGCGTGACGACAGAGAGCAGAAAATGCGGGCACACCTGGGGCTGTGGGAAAGGTTTCCGAAAGGTGCTGGCACCCAGAGATGTGGTTCTGGAGTTGATTTTCAAGGAGAGAATGAAGAGGGGAGAGCTCAAGGACAGGACACAGCATGAGCCAAAAAGAACAGGAATGAAAAAGGATGGCCGGTGCAGCACCCAGCAAGTAGCCCGGTGGCTCCAGTGTGAGTGCATGGGGAGAGAAGCACAAGTTGGTCACAACAGGCCTTTTACTGTCCTCAGGGACATGGGCTGGCAGTCCCTGAGGACTCGCTATTTTAGACCTAAATAAAACTAAGGACTAAATAATAAATACCACAAAGCACACAAAACAACGTGCTAAACAATGTCTCATAGTGTGCCCTACCTCCAAGTAGTAATTAGCAGAGAAATTGGAAACTAAGACCTTTTTTGATTAATGCAGTTTTGTTGATCCCTGCTGATGAGTTGCTGACTAAGGACACATGCAAATTCTTAAATTCAAAGCAGAGATGAAAGATCTTTACAGAAGAAATTAAAAGACCATGAGGGTGATGATCATTAACTGATGTCAAGTAGTCAGCCAGTAAAATCTAGTTCCTTAATGATCACATCCCAAACATTTCCGGGGTGCTGGAAATCAGGTTGCCACTTTGAACGAGCTGTTTGCACAACATCTTCGGGAAACATGAGCAAAGATTTCTTGACCCTTGAACATACAACTCAGTAATGTAAACGCTGATTGCAAATAAAATGGTAAAAATTTAAGTCTAAATGCCTATTAATCATATAAAGCAGCCCCAAAAAGGACAAAGAAACTCTTCGTATCATCAGTTTTGTGAATGCTAACTTCTACTAACTTCCAGAAATAACGTTCATCTAGGAACACAGTAAAAGCACCGGTCTGAGCACTGGGTATGAGTTACGGCCCACAGCTGCTCATTAACTGGTTTTAAAACGGTCAGAATTCAGTTTCTCTGGCTTTAGTTTTCTATCTCTGAAAATAAGGAATGAGAAGAAAAGTTCCCTTCCAGGACTTAGCACCTTATGATTGCATGATTATTCTTTGAAGGGAACTGAACTAGGTATTAGGACACACGGGCTCTGGCCCCCGTCTTCTGCATAACGTGACACGGCTCTGGAAAAGCCTTATTTCCTCTGGTTCTACGCGTCAACACAGATGACAGACTACACGAACGTGATGACTCTTTACTCTGTTGTTTTTGTTTTGTTTTGAAGCATCAGTGTAACATACTCCTAGGAATTATTTACAGCTTCTTAGTACATTTTAGCAACTGCATCTTCCTGTTTATTTGAATCCTTGTACTTACTGCTACTTAAGGGCACAGATACTCGCCAATGGTCTTCCCCAAGGACCTTTATTCAATCGCCTATTCCTTATAAAATTCCTCCAAGGTAAGAGATCGTGTTTGAAAGCTACTGAGCTCTCATTTGGGAGCTTTTCTGGAAGGGGAAGTAGTGAAGAAAGGCATAAGGTAATATTTCAGGTAGGGAAAGGTAAGTTATCATTTCTTAATGTCCTGGTCCTCGATGGACCCCTATTACAATTACCCCAGCTCCATCTGTCTTTCTGAGTTCTGTATCTTGGACGGACACTGTCATCAACATGTGGCTTGGTGAGACCTTCTTTCCTACCTTGCATATGGACAATTAATTGCTTTGCCTCCTTGTTGTGGCCAAGATAAGACTGGAATTTTCCAAAATAAAATTTACTTAGAATACGAGCACATGCGCATGCACACACACAGGAAATGATAAAAACACTCGCCCAAAACACAGAAAGAAATATTTATCAAGATTACTCATTTCAAAACATCTGGACACTAGCCATTAAATGCCTTGATAATAAAACACGATGGGACCAACTTCTCCCAGCAATCTGAAAATACTATATTTAATATATATATAATAACTTAAAGTTAGGAACTAATATTGTGAACAAGCAAACTGCATCCAAAGCTATTGCTGTAGTGTGCCTTGGTGTATCCATAGTTTACCTTCTAGAACCCACAAACAGATGGCCCACAGGTGTCTCAGGGATGTCAGAACAGAGGTCAAACCTCTCAGCCTGACTTTCAATGCTCTCTGTGGTCTGCTCTCTGGATATGTCTTCAATCCTATTTCTAAATGTTCCTCTTAAATTTTTGATTAAATGCTTGCTTTTCTGTGAGCATACCTCCTCCCTTTCACGATTTTGCTCAGGCTGTTCCTTGCAGCAATCACGTTCACCTAGTGGTTACTGTTTCCGCCTGGTGAAGCCCTGCGCCTCCCCTTGCAGTGCAGGATGATGGCTGCCTCTCGGCTGAGCCCGCCCATTCTGTCCTTGCTACCGGGAACGTGCCCGCCTCTTCTGAACTCTCACAGGACATGGCTGGTGTGCCTTTTTATGGGACTGAAACTTCTTACTGCGTGTAATGGTTATTCACACGCTTTCCTCACCCCTTTTACTAAAAAGGAAGCCCCCAGAGCACAGACCCTGCGTAGCACCTCATCCGGGGCTTTCCAGAAGGGCCTCAGTACACATTGCGACAACATGGGAGTTACCTCAATCCATGACTGCTATGACAGCAGGCACTGTATCACAACTGGCACGGGGCTGAGTGGAGGGTGTAAGAAATTGAGTCTTGTTATGAACTAAAAAACAGGAAGTAGGGGAGAAGAATACGTCAAGATCAGCTACACTTCTGGTCGGCCAACAGGATGGGTAGCGGTGCCCCCGACTTCAGGTGGGGCAGCCCAAGTTCAATTTTGGACATGTTGAGTTTGAAGTGTCTTTAAAACATTCATGTGGGGATGAGAATTTAAAGGATGTTGATTGTAAGAGCAGCCAGGAGAGCATTTTAAAAGTCCCATGTACGAAGGGGAAGGAGTAAATGTTCTAAAGGGTGACTCGCCATGACACAGCCACGGCCACCGGGGGAAAATGACCTTGCTCAGAAAATATAAAGTCAAATGGAGTCCTGCAGTGTTCCACACTGAAAGAACCTTATTATTACTTCCTATTGAATTTTCTTTCTCTTTTTTTTTGGGTAAAATCAAAATCCCATTCAAGGGAATTTCTATTACATGAAGTCCTACACCTAAATAAAGGACTGACAGATTGAACCAGGCACTTTTAGCACTAAAGGGGTGGACAAGTTTTTATTTGTTAACCCCCCCTTTTTTTTTTTTTTTGGTAGTTCCCTGGCTGGGAATCGAACCCAGGCTGCAGCATTGAGAGTGCGGAAGCCTAGCCATGACACCACCAGGAAACCCCTCTGTTAACGCTTTGAGATATGTCTTATCAAAGTTGCCTTATATCCTTGTTTGAAAACTATATGCTGACTGCAACAGCATCACCAAATACAGCCAGTATTAATAATATAACTACCACAGAAAGAAATTTTATTTTAGAATTTATTATTCAAGCAGATACTGGGCTAGGTTGCATTTATTTATTTAATATCCTTTATTTATAGGGAATGCAAATCACAGCTTAAATAATATTCTTAGGTAAATGTTCGCGATATATAAAAGAAAGAATTTTAGGAATCTGTTTGCATATCCCACATAAGGGGTCTTTACCGTTTCAGCAGCTTAAAATAACCCTCCTCTCTGTGGGAAGTCCCAAGATGGCTGAGAGGATAGACTTGAACTCCTAAGTAGAAACTGGAAGCGGGGTGGGGCCAGGAAGGAATCAAACAGTCCCGTCTGCAACTTAGAGTGTCAAGGGAGTGACAAGAGCTCAAGGGCAGTTTACCAATATTTTGAGGTGGCCGTGGCATTTAAGAAATCAGTGTTGGTTCAGAAAATGTTGTGGGGTGGAGGGTGTGAAAATGGGGTAACATAAAACATTCCCTCAAGGTTGCTGTAAAATCACACAAGATAACGTAAATAAAGTCCTAATACAACCTCTGGCACATAGTAGGCATTGAAGAAATAGGAACTTAATATGTAAAACCACAACAGGAATTCAAATATAATTGCTTTATAAGTCCTGTCCTATTTTCTACTCACTTCTCCTAACTTCCTAAGTAGTTACACACTCCTGAGATAAAACTAACAGGGCTCTCAAGAATGAATTTAAATGACAAGACTACTCTTTGACTTGAAAGTACCATCTACAGGAATTTATCTTGAGAAAATAGTAAGAGATTCGTGTACAGCTCTGTTCATTACAGTGTTACTTATTAGACTAAAAACAATTAGTAATAACCTAAATGTCTGATAATAGGGGGTTAATTAGTCATTGAATAGTCATGCGAGAGAAATGTTGGTCAGCAATTTAAAAATCTGTGATAGAAGAGATATTTAATAACAGGGATATTCAATGTTCAGTGAAAGAAGGCAGGATCCAGAATATATATGAATATCACTCAAATTTTGTTATAACATGTATTGCCATTCATAGGACACTAGAAGGTTATAGATTAAAATGTTATACTTGATTGATTTTATGTTGTATACTCCTCTGTATCTTGCAAATTTCCTAAAATAAACATTTATACTATCTGTAATAAGTAAAAAAACAGTCAATATTATACAAACTATACATAGTAGGTTCTTAAAAATCCAAATAGGAAGAATAAAGATATTAAAAATGATTTTTGAATATAATCCAATGTTGGAAATGATACCAACAAATAAGTGTTAAAAAGTCTTTCAGATTTTATGTTCATTTTAAAATCTTAACTCTAAGACACCTTACGGAGGAGGAGAAAATACATGAATCATCTACTGAAGTTTACATTCTTTGTTCTGATGAAGTTGTTTTTAAAATGCTGCCGATGATTTTATCTGTGTGGGCAACTCAACAGGTAACATTCCCTTTTTGTGCAGGTGCCTCTCATCTCCAAACCACAAGCAGAAAATTGAAATGAGTTCTCTCCTCACCTTAACAACTACTGCATTATAAAACTGCTCGGAGTCCTGAGATGACCTTTACACGCTTGGGGTCAAGACATTATTTGATTACCTGGCCTTTTCTGTGCCTCCCACGCACTGATGAATTTCAATGAACTCCATGAGCTGTTTCTGCAACATCACATCCTTGCCCTCAATTTGAGTAATGAATTTATGCTGCAGGAGATCTGACACCGTGGGACGTTTTTCATAATCTTTAGTCAAGCACCTGCACTGGCAAAAAAGAACATGCAATTATTAGGTAAGTTAGATAAGTCATGATTCATATTCCTACAAACTGCTGTCACACGAGAGAACGGTGCTCCTCATAACCGCTCAGTCCGGGCAACATCGCAAAAGCTGTCACACCGCGATGCTGTCACACCGCGATGCGATACCATGGCTGTCTGTGCAGGCGCACACCTCCGTGATGCCGACTTCCGTCTGAACATGGCTTCCCCGGGCGCCCAGCAAGCATTACCGCATAGTGGTAATCCAGCTCGGCCTCCCCTGCAAAGCCTCCTTCACACGTCAGTAGCCAAAGATAAACAATGAAGTCATTACCATTTTAACGCTTATCTAAAATGAAAACAAACTTTTCAGCTTCTCTTTATCAGTGCTTTTAAAGGCTTTTCAATGGATCTATTTCTTTTTACGTGATGAAACTGCTAACCCGTGTGAGGAGGCCAATGCGCCGAGGACGTTTAAATGCCACGCCAGCAGATGCTTTCTGAGGTCAGAGGGCAGATGTGGTGGTGCAGGTCATACTTCTTGAGAGCGTCAACAAGAGCAGGGTCCCCAGAAAGGAGGTGGAGAGTGAGAGCACCTGGGACAGCACCCCCCACCACGTCCCAGGAGGAGGGTTCGGACGAGGTCAGGATGTCCAACCAACCATCTTCAAATATTCGGAAGAGGGATTATTCAGTTTTCAGGGGTCACAGGGGCAAAGAAGTTAGGATCCATGGGTGAAATAGAGAACAAAACTGATTTCAGAGCAGTTAAAGGAAGAACTTTTCAACAGTGAAGCTTAACCAAAGATGGGATGGGCTGACTTGAGAAGTACCATTATTTTTCTTAGGGGTGTACCGACTGGGTGGCTGCTCAGAGTCTATGTTCAAGAAGGATTTACACTCTAGATGTGAGTTTGGGCTCCGTAAACTTCCAGTACCATGCCAACGCTGAGATTCTGAGGGTCTAAGGTGATGAGGAAACTGGTCAGCATTGGGCTGTCATTCAGGGACACAGCAAAGCAAGAAAGCAGAAGAAACCTATGCCTTGACCTGAGCAGTGCCATTTCTAATTTGTACTATTAATCCTCGTGGGATGGTCATTTGGGCTTTAATGAAAAGTCATTGCCCGGGGACACTGAAATATGCTAAGGAAGAAGGATACTGATGTCTGAGAATAAAAACAAGAGCTCTTAGTTTTCATTTAGTGTAAGAGAGTATGTCCGTTTCCGGCATTTGCAGCAGTTTAGTCACATACGAAATTATTTCATTTTAGCAAAACCTTATCAAAGATCTGATGTGTAACCAGGCACTCTGCTGAGACACTGGAGGGGCACAGACAAGTAAGGCTCAGTAAGTGCCCTGGAGTCGCTTACTACCTAGTCAGGGAGAAAGACCTCTAAGAAGGCAGCTACACGCAAGTGGCAATATTACCAGAGGAAGACAAACAAATGCAATGACAACACACAGGAGAGCACACAACTAACGTGGAATTTAAACATCCTGAGTGCATTAGCCTTCTCCAAGGGGGCAGCAGTTTCATCACATAGATCCATTGAGAAGCCTTTAAAAGTCACTTGGGGAGGAGAAGCCGAGAAGTTTGTTTCCTTTTTAGATATGAATTAAATCGCTGTTTATCTTTAGTTACTGACTTGATCGCAAGTGCTGGGGGAAGCGTTCCTCAGAGGAGAGGTCGTGTGAAACACGTCCATGTGAGCAGGCAGCACGGAGGACCTGTGTGGAAGGCTCTGCAGACACTGGGCATAACTGTGAATGGTGCAGAGCCCTTCCAAGTTACCAATGATTCTCCTAAGAGATTTGTGAAATTTGATTGCAGTTCATTAAATACTCTCTAGTGTATAGTACTCACTTGGTAGTGGCTGGTTAAGTGAAAACTAAGAAAAACAAGATTATCCATCCTGCTGGGGTTTTCACAACCCTTCCACCTAAGTCTCTCATCTTTGTAAGAGTAAGCAGACAGTCTTGGTAGCAACACCAGTGATGTCAGTTCCACATGAGTATGGCTGGTTTCTCTCCTTTCTTTGCCTTCTCTGTAATTTCTCAGTGGCATTTGACACACTAATGACCCTTCTCTCCCATTTATGATCTCAGGTCATCCCTCACCTTGTTTTTTTAAGGTGAAGTCATAATAAAGATTGCGAATAAAAACATCTGTGGGACAGGTATTTAGAAATGACTGACTCACAGCTTCGAGTCAACTGTCTAGAGGCACTGCTCTTGTGCTAAATGTCAAATTAAAAATGTTCACTGAATTTCAAATGCAGAAGCAATTTTTCTCATTGACGAACTCCTGTGAACACTCCCCACCTGTGATGAGAATTAATGATGCAGATAAATGAAGGGTTAAATAACTGACTAAATAGATGGTGGGTGAGCAGGTGGGATGTGCTGAGGGTACAGCTGTAAAGGACACGCAGACAGAAGAACATGTTTCTGCACAGTGAGACATCCACAGAAGCACTGCTATCAATAAGTGAATCAGCATGACCCTAAGATCATTATTTGAGCGATACTGAATTCACTGAACATTCACTTGTTTTGAAGAAAATAATGGAAACTTCTAGGGATATCTAACAGATAGGCAGTAAGAAGGAGGTGCAGATGCATGAAGGAATTGTTGTAAAAGGCACATTTCCAAGCTGGCAGGAGGGTTATTTCTTTGATTTTTTTTTTTTTTTTTAAAGACTCTGTTGTTACTCACTTGCTAATGAAGTCATTGAACTCTGCTGACCACATCTCAGGCTGCCTTAGTTTTGGGGGTGGATTCCTAGAGAAATAAGAATCAAGGTTGGACTGTGAACACTGGTCAGTAGGTGCAAAGTCAGGGGGCAGAACCAGACAGACTAATCCATTACTGCCTTCACAGGCCCTGCCAGGTATAATGCAGCATCACTTTTATTTTCCAATTCAAAGGCAGATAATGAGTTATTGATCATTCTTTATACAAAATGACAGGCTTCTTTTTTTCCCCTGGAAGCACTTAATATACGATCCAATTTTTCTAACTGATAATTTCTTTCTTTTAGAGTCCTCTACCCCAGAGCCACAGAGAAAGGCATCAATACCTAGCAGAACAACAGTGCATATGAGGAGAAGGCCTGCTTGCCCTGCGCCCTGCAGCAGTGCCCCGGGAACCCCGAGGGCACACGAAGGTGAGCTGACGGAGGAACGCGTAGCAGGGAAGAGCACAGGAGCACGCCTTCACCAGGTGAGCAGCTGCGACCTGCCACACACTGGCAGGCAGGCTACGAAAGGAAGGAACTGGGCAATGCGGTCAGCTACGAGGCTCTGACTGCCACTTAAGATTTTGTTACTCATTCCTTTAAGACGAACACATCTTTCCTTTCTGGCATGTTCATGAATACGAAGGAACACGGCTTGAAAATGAGGCTCAGCCAATTCTGTAATCAAGCAGCACCGGGCAGCCGTGATAGATGAAATCTGCAGAAGCGCTGCTTCACGTTAGGAAAAGAGCCCGTCGTTTTCATCCGTGGGAATGGAAACTCTGCCTTCCCTGCTGCGTTACTCCTTAAACGGCTTATAATGAAATTAATGTGCAGTCTGTACAGGCTCATTAAGGAAAAGTACAGCTACTGTCTACCCCGGACCGTGCCTGACACCCATGTAACAATCCTTAGGACTCCTCGGAGGTTGCTGATTTGCACATTAAGAGAATAATTCTTTGCTCCAACAATCTTGCTTTGTTTCTTGTCTTCCTAAAAATGTCCTTTCTAAGAGATTCATTGGCATGCTTTAAGGATAACCAAGTTTTGATGGGTTTTAGAGCACTCCAAACCGGGAAGCTTTGGAGAGTCCCTTTTTAAATAAGTGTTTCTACAGTAAGTAGGAATAGTCGGCATTCCATTTTAGAGATATGCTGGTGGGAAAAGCAGTGAGAAGTAAGTAAGACGACGCAGTTTCCAGAAGTGCCTTGTTTATTCATGGTGTCTTCACTCCTACCTGTGGCACCATCGCCAAAAATAACAATCACTTTAGGCTTACTGAGGTGGTTTACCGTATTTTGCCATATATAATGCACACCCACGTTTTTGTTTCAAACTTTCAGGGAAAAAAATCTTTCATTTTGATTTTTTAATTCAAATATTTATTTGTTTATAGTTAGGTATTTGTTTTTGTATTATAAAGAAATTTTAGCATTCATTTTTAATATAGTATGGTAAAAGACATTTTATGCAACAAATAATTATACAACCCATGAACAAGGTACAAAATTTTTATGTGTAAAACTTTTTTGTATTAAAAGAAATGATTATTGTATTCTAGGGTATTATTTTGCATACAGATATGGTTTCTGATTTCTAGTTACACTTTTAACTCATAAGCAAAATAAAAGAATTTAAAACATTTATCTAGATATAGAATTAGTACTACCCGTGTATAATGAGCATGCTTATTTTTGCCTCACAAATTTGGACCAAAAAAGTGTACATTATACACAGCAAAATATGGTTATCTGCAATTAAAATGGTTCAAGATGTACAGTGCTTCATGTTACATACTGAATGATAGCAAGAGTTAGAAAATAAAGATTTTCTGTTATCCTCAAATTCACTGAAATGTCTTAGAGATGGTATAGAGCAGGTTTACTGCTCTCTTCTGTAATCTTGTTTCCCCAATTACCAAATAGGCCAAATATTTTACAAACAGTAAGACCTGAAAGATACATTGACATTGTTATAAAGTATGATCTGCATCTAAGGTGTTCTAATCCGGAACCTAGAGAGCAGACAGGAAACACAAAGGTAAAACTATGTATGAAGTCAAATGCTTTGGTCTTATCCTAATTTAATTATATGCCAAATATCTCAAATGGATCCATTTGGAAGTGAATATAAACTATTGCATTATTTCTTCAGAACTGGAAAATTGCCCCCAGAACTCTGTACATGTGATTCTAGATTATATAGGCATTGGGACCATATGATTTAATGGAAACTGTGGTAACAAACTGTAACATACCACCTACACCTCTGCCCTGGACACCCCTCACCACAGCCCTCTATGTGCATCCCATTAGAATTGAGGCACCAGGCAAAAGCCTTCAGAAAGTCTTCAGAAGATAACACATCTCTAATAAAAACAAGCAGTCCTTTCGTGTCAGTTTTCTGAAATATCTAGGAACTAACCAAAACACACGTAGAATAGAGTTTAATTCGTAACAGGAAAGGCAGGGGAAAGTTTGTTGATATACACACTGAATGGCAGAAGTCTACACAGATGTAGGGATATGCTTTTATGGCTCCAAAGAGACTATTCTAGGTCAACTGTTTTATGTTAATATATGCAAAACATTAACATATTTTAGGTCATTAGTAGCTTATCAATTAATTTCACTTATTATTTTCTTAGTAATATTATTTTAAAGTTCTAAACAAAGAGAAGTCTTAGCAAGTAGTAACAATTACTAGGCTGGGAGACGGAAGCAAAGCAGATCACCGACTGTGGACCAGGCTGCCGCACTGACTGACTGGAGAGTGGATAAAGTCTGGGAGGAACTGGTTTTTTTGTTTGTTTGTTTTTTTCTGAGATAAAATTCTTGCAAAAGAAAAAGAGATACACTGAGTATCAAGAAAAAAGCTCTTCTACTTAGACCAGGGACATGAAATTACTGCACAAACACAGTGTTCAGGCCACACTGCTCCAACCTGCTAAATATTTCTGAGTATTTCCATGATGAGCACTCAGTGGCTGGAGGAACAAAACGGGGCAGCAGGTACTGGCCCGACTGCTAGAACCCTCTGACCTTGGTATTTTGAAGAGTGCGCGCATGGGATGCAGGTCGGCTAGCGGAGGGTCGCCATCCCCTAGCTCGATGGCCGTGATCCCCAGGGACCACGTATCACATCGGGCATCATACGTTGTGTCCAGTTGCTGTTCACACGCAATCACCTAGCAGAACATGAGAAAAAAAAGAAGTGAGGGTTGGGACTTTAACCAGCATGTAGCAAAACACTCAGAACAACGTGCATGTGTTGAAGCCAATGAAGCTGGCTCGCTCAAAGGAAAGGTAGTAACTTGAGGGAGGAAAGGCTCGCATGACTGGTAGTAGGAGTGGTTCTATTCTGGGAACAGAGGTACCTTAGCAGGTTTGCAAATATAAGGGAAGAAGCCTCTGAAAAGGAGTATTTTTGACAACGCCAAACAGAAAGGGGGAAAGTGTCCCAAGCGGAGCAGCACGGGGATGCTGCCGAAGATTTGTGCAGGGACAGTCACTTGAGGAATGTCTGATGAGCAAATGAAGACACTCATCTCGGCAAAAGATGAAGAACACACCCTTAATGAACTCACGCAGGAGCTGAAGGAAACTAAGCTTGCAAGCAGCCTAGGTCAGAGGCCTTGACCTTTTTTGGCAACTAGAAGGCAAGGGCACCTCAGGGAGGGATGAGACGAGTTTGGTAGATGGGAAAAAGGTTTCATGTCATAAATAAGGGAGAACTATAGTGAATAAAAATAAACATTAATATAGATTTATCAAGACTTATCTATGAGCACAATAAACTGTAACACTACAACCAGGTTTTTAAAAGTTTTACTAATCGAAAGATGTAACTGAGTGAGAAAAAAGTGCATTTTCTTTTGCAATACTATAAAATAGCATTACACAGAAGAATTATTAAGTACTTACTTCACAATTTATTTCTTAATATGTAAATGTAAATATAGATGGTATGCAAATAATAATTGTAACAGTGATCACACAAAAATTCAATCTTAAAAATTTTAAAAAGTACTTTTTGCATTTAATAAAATTTTAGTTTGTGAATTCCAATCCATAAGACAAATAAAAAATGAGTTGGGGAAATAGCTAAAAAAATTATCAGATTAGTATGGAACCACAAAAGATCTCTAATCGCCAAAGCAATACTACATAAAACGAATAAGGCTGGAGATATCACGCTCCTCAACTTCAATTTATACTACAAAGCATCAATAATCAAAACAGCTTGGGACTGGCAGAAAAACGGGCACATAGAACAATGGAATAGAATAAAAAACCCAAATAAATCCACAGATATATGCACAGATAATTTTTGATAAAGGAGCGAAAAATACACAGTGGCGAAAAGACAGCCTCTTCAGTAGGTGGTGCTGGGAAAACTGGAAAAACATATGCAAAAGAATGAATCTGAACTGTGAACTCTCCCCATATACTAAAATTAATTCAAAATGGATTAAAGACCTCCACATAAGACCCATACAATAAACTGTATAAAAGAAAACATTGGTACTAAACTTACAGACCTCGGGCTCAAGGAGGATTTCATGAACCTGACCTCAAAGGCAAGGGAAGTAAAAGCAAAAATAAATGAATGGGACTATATCAAACTAAAAAGCTTCTGCACAGCAAAAGAAACCATCAACAAAGCAAAGACACAGCCAACTGAATGGGAGAAAATTTTTGCAAACAACACATCTGATAAGGGGCTAATATCTAAAATATATAAAGAAATAGTACGACTCAACAACAAAAAAACAAACAACCCAATTAAAAAGTGGGCAAAGGGCCTGAACAGATACTTCTCCCACAAAGACATACAAATGGCCAATATACATGAAAAAATGCTCAACTTCATTAGCTATTAGGAAAATGCACATCAAAACCACAATGAGATACCACCTCACACCTGTCAGAATGGCTGTTATCAACAAGACAAGGAATAACAAGTGCTGGAGAGGATGTGGAGACAAAGGAACCCTCACACACTGCTGGTGGGAGTGCAAACTGGTACAACCACTATGGAAGGCAGTGCGGAGGCTCCTCAGAAAATTGGGAATGGAGCTACCATATGACCTGGCAATCTCTCTTCTGGGTATCTACCCACCAAATTTAAAAACCTTAGTCCACAAAGACTTATGTACCCCAACATTCATCGCAGCACTGTTCATAGTGGCCAAGACACAGAAGCAACCAAAGAACCCTTAAATAGGTGACTGGATAAAGAAGCTGTGGTACATATACACAATGGGATATTACTCAGCTGTAAGAAAAGATGAAATACTGCCGTTTGCAACAAAATGATGGACCTTGAGACCATCATGCTAAGCGAAATAAGCCAGACAGAAAAAACTGAGAACCATGACTTCACTCATATGTGGAATATAAAACTGAGAGCAACAAAGAAACAAAAACTCATGGACACGGTCAATAGTTTAGTGGCTACCTGAGGAGGAGTGGGGAGGAGGAGGGACAGGAGGGACAAGGAAAGAGATGAGGGAGGAGGAGTCAAATATAAGGTGATGGAAAGAGAACTGACTCTGGGTGCTGAACACATAATGTAACACAGAGATGATGCTCTGTAGAACTGCACACCCGGAACCTATGTAATTCTTATTTATCAATGTCACCCCAATAAGTTTAACAATAAAAAAAAGAAAAAAATGAGTTGAGGATGCTGGCGGATTACAGTTTTACCATTTCACTACAGTACCATGAAATGATACATAAAGCGAAATAAACCTAAGGCCCTGTCTGGAATAGTAGTTCATCTTCCTGACTCCATTTAACATCACGAAAATACCAACGTGCTGGCACACTGGAGTTTAGCTGGCAACATTTATACACACATCATCCAGAAAGGGTGACTCCATCATAAATATATCTTTATTCATACCTCACACTAACAGCAATGACAAAAAACAGTTTAAGAATAATCATAGGAGTGTGATTAAAAAAAGAAAAGGAAGGCAATGATAGGCACATCAGGTGGGAAAAGAGCGACTCCAGGGAGGAGGCAAGAAGATGGGATAGAGCAAGGACACAGAAGCAAATGCACGCTAGTGGTAACATTCCGGTTCTGCGTAGGGAGCCGGGTTCGCGGGTGAATACACAAGAGGCCGTAAAAGGGTCCAGTTCTAAGCACCTGAAGATCAATAATACATACATACATAAATAAATTGTGTGTGTGTGTGTGTGTGTGTAGACAGATAGAGAGACAGAGAGAAAGAATATCTGATAGTTTCCAAACTTAGAGTCTATATGATAACAGGGACCTCATTTTATACAGTACTTCTCAACTTTTTCTACCAAAATATTTTTAATGTCACAGGAGAGTGAAATGCTGAAATCAGAGAGTAGGACCTGAAACACCAGGACTAAGCATAAGAGTTCCAAGTTTTATATTAAAAATTCATGTAACAAATATTCATAGATATATTATTTATAATAGCCAAAAAAAGTGGCAACAATTCCAATGTGCATCAAATGGCAATGGAGAAACAAATGTGGCACGTGTATACGCGCGATGGAATATTATTCAGCCATCAAAAGAGTGAAGGTTTGCTGTATGCGACAGCAGGGATGAACACTAAGAGACAGAGGCCAGACACAAAGGCCATGTACTGTACGATTTCATTTATACGAAATGGCCAGAAGTGGCAAATCCACAGGCAGAAAGCAGGTTAGTGGCTGCCTAGTATAGAAGAGTTAGGGAAGAGATGTCAAGTGAGTGTTAATGAATACGGGTTTTTTTCAGGAGGAATAAAAATGTTCTGAAATTAGACGTGATGATGGTTGCACAACCTTGCAAATATATGCGAAAAATCATTAAATGGTACATATTAAGTGAGTGAATTATATGGTATGTGAATTATATCTCAATAGAGTTGTTAAAAAATACATTCGTAAAATTTTTTTGTCCTGTCTTTATGTACCTTAGCATAACAATGTATTTTGTCCCACCAGTTGTTTTTTCCTGGTACAACTGTTGCTTCAGGATAATTCATAATCTTATGGCTTCACACATGGGGCCTGGGAATACCTCCACAGAGGCTCAGGTATTAATAAGGTTATGCCCTACTTCGCCGGAGACATTCTTGGTTTATGCTTGCTTTTCCAGAGTCATTGAAAGCGCTGTCCCCTTTCACTCTCCAAAGCATCCTGCTTTGTCAGTGCATTATGTAATCGAGCACCACAGCCACTGTTTCCCGCATCCCCGTCACCCTGACACACACACACACACGTACTCCGGTGTGCGAAGGATGGCTTTACGTAACCAACACATGCTACCAAGAATTTTAAAATGTCAAATCAAGATTTTCGCTCTTCAACTTGTTACTGATTTGAAAAGGCTTGCCTGGCTGCCTGGTGACTGTGTATTAGGGAGAATAAATTTTAATTATCAACTCATTAAATACTTTGAAAAATAAATTTTAGATCAAAATATTTCCTTTTACTCATAAAGTGGTTCCAAGATCCAGGAATCAGAATTGTTTTTACTAAATGGCAAACTTAAATATATAATAATGACTTTGTTACTACAAGTTAACATACGCAAAATATAAAGCTAATTATATGATAATTATATATTATAGTACTTATATTATTAATAAACGTGAATAAGATACAATGTTCGGTATTATAGCTACATTTTATTAATTTCTCACTTAAAATATTTTCACAAGCTTTAAAGGCAGCACTGCATCAGAACAAAGAACTCTCATTGGAGATTTTCTTATTGAATTTTGTTTTTGCTTCTATGACTCTATTTCCTATTGCTATTCTAAGATGTGATTCCTATTAAAAAGTTTTTCAATCCACTGGCATTTTTAAACGTTTTTAAGATACTTTATCCTTTTTCCATATTTTATATTATATTTACATTTTAACTTTTTTGGCAACTAATAATTGAATTAGTATTAGAAACAGTACACCAGGATTTAATCCTCAAACAAATTTAATTCTAAGATTTTGCAATATTAATGCAGTATTTGAATTAGTTCTCCTCCCTTCACTCGCTGGGAAACTGTAGATAAATAGCAGTTTTTCCCAAAGGTTGCAGAGACAGTTTTCAGACATAAGTGCTCTTTTCTGATAAACGTGATTAAAAGGACTAAGGCATTAAGAGTGACTGTGGAGAGATGTGACTCCAGAAAGCTGTTTTCCTCCACAATTTTGGCGGTTTATTCACGACTTCCCAAAGGCAATAACGAAAAGAATGACCATTATAATAGCCCCGGAGCCGTGTGACTCAATGTGGGAGTCTGTGACATAGGTTAAGAGACCTGAATAAAGGCTAGGGCTTTTCACAATATTTCTCTTGTAATTTAAAAACAGAACCTAAATATCATTCACATGGCAACCGATCAAAAATGAACTGAATGAAAACTTAAGGGTGCCAGCAGTTCCTCTCTACCCCTCCGACTCATGCGTCCCACCCTTCACCCACTCTTACAATGCACTCACGGCCCACTCACTGAGCACCCGCTACGCTCCTCCCCAGACCTGCAAAAATCTGCACAAAAGCAACACAATGCCATTTCCTTCTAGTAATATTCCGCAACACATTTGGAGCCAGAGTACTCATGAACAGGAAGGCCAAAGAAAGTCAAACGTTACACTTGTCTCCCTCATAACTCTGACCTCAGGAGCCATCCAAAATGGTGTTCCCACGGACGTATTCCGACGGTGCCAGGTGCTGGTGAGCTGGGCAGACACACCTGCAAGGGAGAGAAGAGACTTACTTCTTACATTAATTCCTCTTGGACAGGGACTGCAATTGCAATAAACTTGCTTGCAAACTGATAGTAACATTCTCTTCCCTGAAAGCTGCCACTGGACTTGAACTTCAGGTGAATGTACCCTACGCCAGGATTTCTGCACAGCCAAAACACAGAAAGACCCTCCTTTCTGTTTATCAGAGCCAAACTCATCTATCCTGAAAGCCCCACTTCCAGTTTTAGGTCCCCATGCTGACTTTTAATCTACTGCTGATCATTCTGGCCTCCATTTCTTCTGACTTTCTACATTTTTAAACTATTTGTCTGTATTACGTATTTTGATATGTAACTGTTATGTGAGTGGTGTGCTCCACCCCCACGCCCCCACCTCACACCCACTACCAAAATTCTGGTGAGTGTGAGACTGTTTTACATGATGTCATGCACATAGTAGGTGACCTATGAATGTAAATCTAGTCATTTTCCATCTACCAACTTTGGTTAAAATCCTTTGAGAGAGATCACAAGGCCAATGAGGTTTAAACAAGTACCTCAATTACATCATTCCATCACTGCTACCTGGTTAGATATAATCACAACAGACCCTTAAGAAACTCAGGAAGAAAATCTCTGTCCTCGAATTCCATACTCCACTCCTGCCACAGGGGCCTGGTTACCTTGGGCCACCAGTGCTGCTTCTCCTGATCTGCTCTCTACCTGACAGGTTATTCCCAAACCAATGGCTTCCACTCCCTCACTGCCCTGCTTTGAGAAGTGCCTCCCAGGTGTCCCATTTGCTTTAGGCTCTAGCTATTCACCTTAGAAGCCTAATAGAACAAAGACACTAATAGAGATTTAGTATTAGATATATTTGATTCCTCTAAGATAGCATTTAACATTTATCAAGAAATTCAGCTAAATGAGTATTTCACTGGTGGAAAATATACCCAGGCAGAGGGATAGGTAGTATATTTTGGTTCTACAATAACTGCATCACTTAATGACCTACTCCACCGACACACATACCCTCTTTTAAACAGAACTGTTATCTATGGCCTTTGAATTTTGTCTTTAAAAAAGTTTATTTATTTGACAGAAAAAATATTTTCACTAAGTCATTTTTCAAAATCAAAGGAGATTTTGTAGCTACTGATACATCCAATAAGGGGTTAATATCCAAAATTTATAAAGAACTCACACAACTTTACACCAAAAATCCCCCCATAATCCAATTAAAAAATGGGCAGAGGACCTGCATAGATAGTTCTCTAAAGAGGACATAAAGATGGCTAATAGACATATAAAAAGATGCTCAATGTCACTAATCATCAAGGGAATGCAAATCAAAACCACACAGAAATATCACCTGACACCCATCAGAGTGGCCATCATCAATACATCAACCAACAAGTGCTGGCGAGGATGTGGAGAAAAGGAACCCCTGTGCACTGCTGGTGGGAGTGCAAATTGGTGCAGCCTCTATGGAAAATAGCATGGAGGTTCCTCATACAATAAAGTACAGAACTACCTTATGACCCAACAATTCCAGTCCTGGATATTGATCCAAAGAAATCCAAAACACTAATTCGAAAAGATACACGCACCCCTATGTTCATTGTACCACTTTTTACAATAGTCAAGATATGAAAGCACCTCAGCGCCCATCAATAAACAAGTGGATACAGAAGATGTGGAACACATAATATATACAATGGAATATTACTCGGCCATAAAAAAGAATGAAATCTTACCATTTGCGACAACATGGATGGACCTAGAGGGTATTATGCTAATAAGTAAAATAAGTTAGACTGAGAAAGACAAATACCATAAGATGTTACTTATGTGTGGAATGTAAAGAACAAAACAAACAAAACAGAAACAGACTTATCCAGAAAGAGAACTGATGGTTGCCAGTTTAGGGGTTGGGGAGATGGGGTTTGGGGAACTGGGTGAAAACGGTAAAGGGATTAAAAAATACCAATTGGTAGTTACAAAACAGCACAGGGAATACAGTCAGTAATATGGTAATAACTACGTATGGTGCCACGTGGGTACTGGGCTTATCGGGGGGATCACTTCATAAACTACGAGGGCTGTGCGGAAAAAATCCAGCCACAAATGCCTCTATTTTTCATATTACATGGCTGGATACTTTCCGGACAGCCTTCATATGTAAATGTCTAACCACTACATTCATAAAATAGTATGAATGTCAACTGTAATTGAAAAATTTTTAAAGGACAAAAACAAAAAGAAAACAAGATTTTCTAATCTGTGCTTGAGGGTTCTCCCTTAAATATTTTCCAACAGACTATCTTGAGAAATAAAATCAACACTTAATATCACATTTGTCCAAAATACATCCTCTACCTCTATTCCAGGTATGCTACCTTTCAGAAAAATTAAATTTAAATCTAAACATTTTATCTTGCCTTCCTATGAAGTAAAGGCAGAAGTGCTTAAGCTTTTGGTTTTTGGTAGTATCAGCACACAGTAATTTATTTATGTAAGTGCAAAAAAGTAAATATATTTTTAAAACAATTTAATTTAAAACTGTGCATTTACTAAAATTTATTCTGAGGGTTCCCAATTATTTATGGAAACATTTAAAATTGTTTCCATTTTTGTTTCAACTTCATAAAGATTGTTTACGAATTCAAATGTCATTTAACTGTAATGTAAAGAACAAGGGGAAAAAAAAAACCACAACCAAGTAAAAAAATCAAGTTTTGCTACGGGCAAGAAAGTGACATGTTAGACTCATCATGTGATAATTTTTTTCCTCTTTCTGGATATGAAGAAAAGATTATGTCACTAGAACTCGCATTTTTCATCAAGTCGTCAAGTCTCCATGTTTAAATTTACAGACACAGGTGGCAGGAAAGGCTCCCCCCACTACATTCCACAGGAAATACACATGAAGGATACTAAAAGAGGTTTATTAGGGGTGTGGCATTGACCCAAGAGAGAGCATTCCAACTCTTTTGCTTGGAGATGTGAATCTGGAGTGGAGACATTCTAAGAGGAAGGGAACTAGAGCTAAGGCAACCAATAGCAGAGCGGTTAAGGATTAGTCCGGGCGATGCCACTGCTGAGGTCCAGTCCAGGGCTGTCACAGCACCGTTCTTAGGCGGCCACGTGGCCCAGCTTCAACCCTGACTTTGTAAGCCAGCCAAGTGCTGTTCTCAGCTCTTGTCTAAGTTGGTCAGTTAGTTTCTGTTGCTTACAACCAAGGAACTGTGGCTAATACAAGACCTTAATGATTTTACATATAAAGGAGCAAATTAACAAGGGTAATAGGGAAGAATGAGTTATAAAGTCTGAGTCATTTTAGGTTTTGATAGTAGTATGATAATACATTCCATTTATATATTTATACTAACATCAGGTTAAGAATTTCCTAAGGCAAACCTCTGGCCTCCAAATGCTTTAATCACACACCTGAAACAATAAAAAACTTAATGAGCAAAGATGCTGTACATAGATACAGACAGACTGGGTCCAGCAGAAGTAACACTGGACCCTGTACGTGAATGTCTCACACGAGATGGACGGCAATTTGAACATTTCACCTAAAACGTCATGTAGTGTGCTTGAGTGTGGGATCGTTAGGTTACAGAATTCATGCTTATGATTTTGTAATAAAAGATTTGGTATCAATTACCAGCTCATAAAAAAGGGGCGTCACTTGTGCCTGACCCTGTAGAATATTCTCTAAATATTTACTAGCATATTAATATGTAGTGAAACATAATGAAAGAAAAATGTAAAGGATGAGGTTAAAATAGTAACTACAGTAGAGGTATGAATATTTCTTTCTGCACACCAATGTGTTTTGCAAACACCCTGGTATAGACTGGCACCCTCTTCAAAGACCACTGGTCTAAGGAATGCTGGGTAATGAATTACAATGCTCTTAGATTCTCATATATCTTTTAGTGTCTATTGGGATCCTGCAGAAAGAATGTTTTATACCTGCTTTCTGCAAACTGTATGAAAACAAAAAACAAAAAATTAGCCCAGATGTGAAGGGAAAAAAAGTCTCAAAATAAGTTAAAAAGAAAAAAATGCAACTAGGTACAATAAGAAACCCATGAATCTGAGAACGCTGGCCAATTATCGCTTTAAAAATAGAACACAGACCCAACTGTGAAAGTGACAGAGGAAGTCATTTACCAAACTTCGCATTTGTTGACTGCTTTTACAATGATCGTTAAATCTGTAGATCATTTTACCTAGGCAACCAAATATCTTCAGAGCTGGAAGGCAACTTAATGGTCATAAATTCTAACGTGTTCATTTTCAGGCTAGTAAACTTCTGCTGGAGAGAAAAATGAGTTTCCTGGGGAAAAATGGCATTTTTACTTATTTTCACAAGAAAAGTAGCTTAAGAAGGTAGAAAAATGCCACATTCTATTAAAAATGATTGACATGAATGGCTTTAAAAGGCAACAGGAATCCAAATTATGAGTTCGGGAGCCCTAGGAAATAAAGAATATTAGGAAAATCATCTTGTCCAGAGGGGAACTAATGGAATAAGTCACCAAAGTAAACAGTTACATAAGCATCTCCAGGGAGAAGACACCAAAGAGTAGAAAATTCCAGACAGAAAGCTGGAATAGTGAGAGGATATTGAGGGGTGGGGAGAAGCACACATGAAGGAGAGTGAGGCTAAAAAGAGATCAGGGCTGAGAAGACAGACAAGAGAGGGCAATAATCCATTGAAAGCCAAAGCCACGGGGACATCAAGGAGGTTTATTTATGTTAATGATTTCTCAGGCCTTTGCTCTGATTTACACTGAAGGGAATTTCCATGCTATTGTGGGTCCCAACAAGGCCTCCTGGGCTACTGATGTCTATACAGCAACTCTGTTCCCTACTGTGTAAGTCCCCGGTCTAGGGTGAAAAACCACGGAAGCCTTATACCTCGCCTCTGGTCAGGAGCTCTCTCAGAGTCTTCGGGAGTCAGAAGAAACATCACATATGGGTTTCCGCCATGGTTCTAACAGACCAGACCATTTCAGGGCACTGGATTTGCTAGAAGGATACAGAAAAACCCTTGCCATCTCAGGAGACCAGAGGGGAGAACATGGTTTTTTTGTTGTTGTTGGAAACAAAACACTATAGGAGAACTGGAATTATAACAATATTATTTTTTTCAGTAAGAAGAGGCCATAAAATTTACTATCCCATTTGACACCTTCCTTTTGTTAACAAGATTAAGACAGCATGATGATGAGTCATTTATGGGTCAGTTTGGCCACAGTGCCCAGATGGTTGGTCGAACATTACTCCGGATGTTTCTGTGCAGGGTTTTTTCAATGAGGTTAACATTTAAATTAGTAGACTTTAAGTAAGGCAGAGTATCTTCCATAATGCTGGTGAGCCTCAAGGCCTTAACAGACCAGAGACTGAGCTCAATGGGGCAAGGAGTTTGCCCAGCAGTCCGCCTTTGGACTCATACTGTGACTCTCCAATGAGTCTTCAGCCTGCTAGCCTACCATTGGATTTTGGAGTCTCCAAGCCTCCAGTTACATGAGCCATTTCCTTAAAATAAGCTTGTCTCTTTCTCTGTCTTTCTCTCTGTCTCCCCCTGCCCCGGAAGGTGCCAAATTAATGTATACACATTTTAAGAAAGCAATTAAAATTGTAATACTCAATATACACTGATAACAAATGGTGAATACAAGTCACCTTTGACTTCGCAATTACAAGAGGTGCTCAGAGTAGTGACCATCAGCATCCAGACACCTCTGATGACAGCGAACTACTGCTTGAGCAACGCTGACCAAAGTGCCCATGTGTATCACTGCGCATGCCGTTTCGGTTTCTTCCCGAAGTACCGCTGGTGTAGCTGGCTTTCTAGGGTACACCACGTCCTTTAAGGCCCCCTATACTCATGCCTCCATTGTCATTGTACTTCCACAACATTCTCAAATTTCAAATACCACTTCAAAATGGTCTTGCACTCCTCAAATGACAACCGAGTTTCCACCATTTTCTTCAACTGTCCTGCCTGTCACATGGTGACGCTAGCATTCATTTGATTAACGCCATCTTTTGAGCAAAGGTCATACTACACATCACTACCATAATTCAATTCAAGTTTGAAAAGTAATATATAGATAACATCTTTTAGAATGTGTGTACATTTTTTGGCATCCCATGTGTACACACACACACACACACACACACACACGGAAGTATCCAGCCGTGCTATATAAAAAATAGAGGTATACAAGGTGTCTGGAAAAACTCCAGCCATAAGTGCCTCCATTTTTCATATTACATGACTGGATACTTTCTGGACAGCCCTTGTGTGTACATCCAGCAGAAGTTATGCCCTTTTTTATGAGCTGGTAATGTACACCAAATCTCTTATTACAAAACCATAGGCATGTAATTCTGTAACATAACAATAGTTTAACTACTTGAAAAAGGGCGTTACTTCTGCCTACATGCCCACCCACACACATCCTGTTGCTCGTTTCCCCAGAGAACCTTGCCTAACACAGATTTTGGTACTGAGAGTGGCTCTCAAGGAACTCAGCACCCCATGCCGAGCCACCATTACTGTCACCCTCCCAGCATGGACTCCTTCCTCACCGGCTTCAGGCCCAAACCTTGTGTTGCCCCCTCATTCCCATGCTTGCCCACCCCATGTAAAGGCTTCTGTTCTGAATTATTCTGGGAGAAAGGAAGGAATGAAGGGAACCTCACAGTTTTTAAGTTTAGGTGTAATTGCCTCACCTAAGGCTCCAAAATGGGTTTTAATAAATAACTCACAATGCCTCTGTGACCTGCATTACTCACGGGGGATTTGGGCTAAAATTGGGCACATAATATGAGACTTAAAGCCATACAACATACTGTCATAAGAGTGATGTCTAAATAAATCACAAGAAGTACCTGCTGTACTTGTGTACTGAAATGTAAACTACCTCATTAGAAATGAAGTTCCCCGGAGAGAAATGCAGAGAGACAAGAAGTGACGACTGACCTTCCCACTCAGTCCCTTTCACTCTCCTGATCCAGGCGAGGCCCACTTTTTCAGATATCAGCTGACTTGCCTGAAGGGTTCTATCTCCTGGGAGGTGACATTATTGATTGATTGATCAGACATTAGTGACTGCTAATGTAGTTCATTAATAACGTTCACAAACTCACTTCTCCTTTCACTCTCTGAGGTGTGCTGACAATTTTCTGTAAAAGCCTATCCCACTTAGCAAAAAAAAAAAAAAAAAAAAAAAAAAAAAATCTTAACTAGTATTACCAAACTGAATCTTTTAGTGTAATTAAGAAGCATGATGTTTAGTCATGTGTGTGGTGACGGAAGGAGAATGAGTCTGGGTGGTGAGCACACAGTGCAACACACAGAGCTGCACAATTATGTACCTGAAACCGATACAGTTTCACTAACCAATGTCACCCCAATAGAGTTAGTTAAAAAATAAAATAATACTAAATTTACTCTGGCCAAGGGCTCTTCTTTTTTTTTAAACAAAAATAGGCACCAAGTTTAGGAACTCAGATTTTTATTAAATAAAGTATTTATTTACTATTTATTGAGTACCTACTATGTGTACAACACTGAGCTAGAGGCTACGTGAGAATATCATTTCATGATAATGGTAACAGGTCAGATTTTTTAGGATTATAAAATGTCAATAATTTTACTAAGTAGTTTACCTCTATCATCCCATTTATTCTCCACAGTTCTTTTTTATACTTGTCCTTGGAGATTTTAAATGACCTTCTCAAGGTCACAAAATTGTATGGAAAACCCTCTCACTCATCCATTCACTGATGTCAGTGTATTTATTGCCAGTGCCACGCAAAGTGACAGACTAGACAGAGAGCCCGCCGTCACGGAGCTTCCAGCTTAGCAGAGAAGGTGGTCAAATTACACATACTGTTACAATCAAGTGTGACAACTAGTCAGCTAAACAAAGCACAGGGTGTAAGGGAAGCACTCAGCTAGGCCAAAAGAAGTTAGCAGAGTGCAGGGGTGTGGGAAGGTCTCTAGGTAGGGAAAGCCTCCTGTTTGTAACTGGTCACAGGGCTTAACGACACTACACTCAGATATACGGAGAAACTGCAATTTTTTCATTTTACCTATAATCGTATGGACAGCCCCAGGCCCCTCCCCACGGGCTGGAAGGGAAATAGAGCTTGGCCCGAGCCATCACACCCGGATGTCCTTTCGCACAGAGCTCGGTCTCTCCTGGATGGAGTGCTGGCTCCCTCTCCCATGGCGTCCCCCCTCCTCCTCTCCTGGAGACGGTACTGCCTGTCCAGGAGAGGGCTGGCTTGCAAGGCCTGTGGCAGGACGGAGAGAGTGGTGGGTGTCCAGTCTCCAGGGCCATGTGCCTCTGTCTGCCTGGCTCCAGGGGTCCTGCTGACCCCCATGCTGGCCCTGTGCCTCCAGTGGTGGGAAACGTGAGCGTAAGCGTTCCCTCTGCCCGTGTTATCTTCACGTGGAGAAGCTTATCGCCCGCCCCGGCCTCTTTCTCTGTTTTGTCTTCCCACAGTTACCCTAAAACTGGAGAGGGTTTCCCTCATTTCTGGTCACTGCGATGTGAACCTCTGCGGCCTGTCCCTGGGAATTCTCTCTTCAGATGCTGAAGAAGAGACAGAGCAATTTAGACAAGACTTTCTCAGGAGACAGCCGGGTCTTGCTGCAAATCCCTGCTTTTGAATGCTGAAAATGGAGTATTTTTCGCATTCCTTTGGAACAGGCATGCTCCTGCATTGCCTCTGGAACAAATCTGACTCTCCCCTAAAACAGAGGGTGCCTCGGGCAGAGAAGACCATGGCCTTGGGACAGGCAAAATAAAAAAGAGCGCTGATAAATTCTGAAGTACTTCTGAAAGTATGGTGAAGTACTCAGCTTTTTCAAGAATTTTGTAGTGTTCAATGACATGTGGTGGCACACTTAAGGAACTGAAAGAAGCTGACCTGGCTCTTAGGTAACAGGAGGGAGGGTGCCTGATGAATATTAACACCAGGGGGGCATAAAGAGGGTATCGATCATTAAGTGCTTAGTCCGGGCCAGCCCTTCCCAAGGGGTAGTGGAAGCCATCGGACAGAATATGCAGTAGGAGAGTGGCAGCATCAGACGTGCTTTCTGAGAGGGTCCCTCTGGCTGCAGCGTGGGGAATGGACTGGAGAGAGGGAGTGAGGTTAGAGGCCAGGAGGTCAGAGATGGTGGCTAGGATGGGGGAGGGGCAAGGAAGGAGTCCGAGGGTACCTATGAGGAACAGAGAAACAGAGCTCTGTGCCTGGTTGTCCACGTGGGAGGGGACACAAGGGAAGACTCAAGGACGAGCCTAAGATTTGCGGCCTGAGCAACAGAATAGAAGCTGTGACTCTTCCTAAGACAAGAAACTTGTGACAGGAAGCAGGTGGGTGGGGATGCACGCAGCGGCGGAGCTCCAGTGTGGGCGTCTCGGGACACGGCAGACATCCAGGAACAGATCTTCAGGATCAATAATGAGCTTCCTGCTCATCTCATGAGGTGAGAAACCCCAATAACACGCATTCTAAAGCTGTCCCCCCCAGCCGTAGCCATCTCTACAAATTGGATTTAAACCCAAGAGGACGACACTGACTTTCCGTTTGATGCTGCACGTTGTGACTTACCACCTCTCACTCCTCCTGCCCTTGGGAAGTTTCACGGTGCGTGCACCTCCATCCTCAGGGTCCATTCACAGGAAAACCTACAGATCATTTTAGGTGAACCGAACCCATGTCCTCTGACAACGGAGAATGGAAATGCAAGCACTGTCTTATGTGCAAAAAAAAACAAAACAAAACCATTTTGGTATCAGACACCAGGACACATTTAATAGGCAGCTGGACATCTTTCTAATTGTATCTGAAAGTTAAGTCTTTAAGTCAATTAATCTAAAGCCAAAGCTCTCATTTTGTTAGCTTTCTAACTTGTGACTACTTTATAAAGATATCATATAAAAGGTCACCTGATTTATTATCTAGGTACAGTAGACTCAGTTAACCAGCACCCATGCCGGACAAATGTCATATTATTTCTTTGATTTTTTTGCCGGTTGCTTGAGAGTGTCAATTGCTTGAGTTCTGATTAATGGAAAGTCTACTGTATACGAGATCGGACCATTAATTTTGCCAACTCATCCTAGAAAAAGTGCTCCATACCTAGTCCCACCACTCAAAGACCCCATCTATCTTCCTAAGTATTGTTTTGTATCTATAAAGACCGAAGAGATAACTATAATTCCATGTGACACACACACAAACATGGAGAAATACACAGGGCACAGAAGTACAAGGAAGAACCTTCCCCAGCCCGAGTGCAGGGGAGGATGAGTGAATGACACTGAGATGCCCCAGAGGGATGCTGCCCAACTCACAGGACTGGGGTTTCACTAGGGATCAAATGAGAGGAGGTGTGGGAGACCAGTAGCACAACCGGTAAACACGGGCCCAGATGAAGAAGAGAAGGTGGGCGAGGGTGCCCTTGGCTATGACCAAGAAACCCCCTATTAGTAAATAGGGGAGTTTATTATCTCCCGTGCAAAAGGTCCAGAGGTAGGGCGGGCGCCAGAGGTGGCTGATTCAGTGGCTCAAGCATGTCATCGAGGACCCTTGTTCTTTTTGGGCTTTCCATGAGGGATCAAACTCCTCAGGACAGAACAAGGTGGCTGCAGCAGGTCCAGGCGTCGCAGTAAGACAGAGGGTCCCGAGGAAGAGAGAGACCATCCTTCTGTGTGCCTCCTTCTTAAGGGGCACAACATTTTCTCAGAGACCTTTGAGGATTTCCCCTCATATCTAAAAATCCTGGATTTGGGCCCAGGCTCATGTGCAAGAAAATCACTAGTAAGGGTCATGGGACTTTATGCTTAGGGAGATCAACTTGAGGTGCCATCGATTTCAGATAATCAGCCACACAAGCTGCTACAGTGGTATTATGGGAGCAAGCTTAAAAGAAGTCACTCTTTCTTCTGGGAATCTCTCATTTGCCAAATTTTTAAAAATCTCTACACTTTCTAACCTTAAGGAGATACTGTTTTTTCTCTATTTTCAAAGCCTAGAAAGAAAGGCTGATGGGAAATGATGATGTCATATCACATCACTCATTTTGCATTTCAAATGCATGCATCTCAAACAAAACTTACCAAAATCTACAAGTTTAACTCCACCTTCAGTGGTCAACAGAATGTTATTTCCTTTTACATCGCGATGGATAGTTTTGTTGTTATGCAAATGCTGAAGTCCCTAAGGGGTGGGAAACATAATGACTTTTAAAGAAAGTATCAAACAAAAAGAACATTTTTCAGTTGGATACATTTGTGCAATATCAATAAAAAACACGTGTTAATACTGACATTCAAACATTCTTAAATGTTTCATATTGAATAGTCAAAATACAGCATTTCTACTTGGAACTACATAAAAATTTCTAAAACCAGACTACACTCCTAGCTCTTATCAAATATTTTACTGAAAATGTGTTGGTCTCAATCGAAGAAAACACTCCATACATTTATTCAAAATAATGACAAATAAAACCCTAACTATTAGTAAAAAGTGGACATTACCTCTACACAGTATCCGAAATATACTTACGAGATCAGAACTCAGGGTTTTCTGCTGACACAAGAAAGGTAGATTTCTAATGCAAGAAAGAAACTGGCTATGCTAAACATTTCGGATTTTGCATATATTCTTGCATCAATAAATACTGATCTAGTGGTATTTTTCTAAAAATAAGATCTACATTTTTTAAAACTAGAACTGCCTCATAATCAATGCACAATTTAAACTGCCTTACCGTTAGTGCTTCACGTAAAATGTAGGCAATTATGGGCTCATTCATTCTTTTACCCCTCTTCAGAAGTCCTTTCACAAGCTCTGTCACGGATCCTCCATTGCACAGCTAAAAAAAAATATTTCAAAGTTGACAATGCACTGTAGAATTGTATGCCTGAAACCTATGTAATCCTTGCTAACAGATGTCACCCCAATAAGTCTAACAATAAAAATGAATTTAAAAAAAAAAAAAAATTTCAAGACTGATATTAAAATGCATGTGACATTTTATGTACTGGTTGTAAAAGATTTCTCCAAAACATTTTTAAAATTTTTTCCATTTTTGTTTCCCATGATTATTGTCATCATCCTTGTGGCTTCATAAGTGAAATGAACGTATATAAACTGGTACTCACATACAATTATTTATTGGAACACAGTTTTCATATGAATTAATTTCTAGAAGAGAACTTAGAGAAGTATGGGGGTTGATTTTTAAATTCAAAGATGAGAATCATGGTTCTATAAACCAGTCCCAAATTTTAGGATTTAGAGCTTGAAAAAGCATGATTGATTTCTGACAATGTAATTAATAATGCAACAGATTCTATGATTTCGATACATGGCTATAAACTGTTTTATATGTGCATTAACTTAAAAAAAAAGCCTCCTTCCTGCCAAAATTTCAGAGCACATCAAAGTAAGTATTAAAAATAACATTTCAGAGAATTGTTTTCAATATCATGTTTTTTTTTAAGGTTCTTTAAGCTTCTTTCCTCCCTGTCCCCCCAAATTAGGGATCTAATGGAAAAGCAAGAGGGTGGAACACGGTAGGGGAATTTTTCACATCCAGGTTTTCCAAAATGAGAACGTGAAATCCCACAGAAAACTCTCAAAGTGGCTGCCAATTTGCAGAACACAGAGATGCTGACATTAGCACTCGGAGGTAAGCAGGCAGATGCCCCTACACACAAGGAAGCGTTGACGCCGTGAGCACCGGCTCCCCTCCTCTCTGACACATGCGCCTTCACCTCCAGCCGGCCTCTCCTCCAGGCTCTGCTCCATGACCTCCTAACCCTGACCCATGGGCCCCCGCCCCATGAACCTCCCACCCCGGCCTGGTATCCACCACTCTTGGGAACTGAAAAAGCCGTCACTTCTCTGACTCTTAACAACCTAAACAGAGGCAGAGAGAGGAGGTGAGAGGAAGCGTATTCCTAGCAGCTAAGCTGGAAATACAGAACACATTTTCTCACAAACTCTTTTCTAGCACGGCTAATTGGGTTTTATTGGACGCCCGAAGCACTTCCAGTACATTATGAATTAGACAGTAAGAGCGGAGGTGTGTCGAGCATGGACTTGGTGCCAGCTACATTTCCAATTCATCCATGTGTATTATCCCTATACCTTACCACTCTCAAGTAGGGATTACTGTCACATGGAAGACTGGGAAACTGAGGCACTCAATGGTAAAGTAACGTGCAAAAGATCCCATAGTGGGGGCTACGAGGACTGTCCGGAAAGAATCCAAATGCCTCCTGTGTCTCATATGACATGGCTGGGTACTTTCCGCACAGCCCTCGTACATAATTTTCATTGTAATAGTCTTTCTAGTTAAGAAAAGAGATTTAGAAGAATCATTATGTGTTCCTTTATATCGGACAAATATTTATTGGATTGCTGCTGTGTGTGCAAAGCACTGAGACAGGTACCAAAGTGGATCAAAGGGTAGCTTTTATTCCCAAGAGGCCTTAAAATACAGTCAGAACAGTAGTTTGCAGATGGGGATGATTTTGCCCCAAGAGAACAACGGGCAACAGCTGGAGGTATTTTTGATTGTGGGAACTCGGGAGTTGCTACTGACACGGAGGGCTCAGGGCTGCTGCTAAATATCCAATCCAGGCCACAGTGTCAACAATGCCAAGAATGAGAAAACCCTGAATCAGAGAGATTAAAAAGCAATCGCCTCGATTATATGGTAAGTCTTGAATTATAATTATGTGGATGAAATAATTATGAGCAAGTACTGTAGCACTTCACAGACCGGAAACAGCAAGTTGGAAGGGAAAAGAGAAAAGACTGTGAAGACAGGACAGACTCTGCCATCATACGCTGCCACCAGTTTCCGCTGGGCTGCTCTGGGGTGTTCACTTTGGTGGCGGTGTCTTCCACGATCAAGTCGCGTACCTTTTCCTTGGAGTGGGGCGAGGATGGAGAAGTCAAACTTATCAATGTTTTTTCTTAATGCTCACTGTTCTTTCTTTTTTGGTCATGCTCAGAAGGCTTTTCTCTAAACCAAGATTATTAAAATATGTTTCCATGATTTTATCATGTTGATCTATTTTGATCTTTAATTCACTTACAGTTTTATACCTGTATAATATTTATTTTGTTCCAAATAGACAGTCTGTTACCATCTGAGACGCCACCATTGCTATATACTAAATTCCAGTGAACACCTGGGCCTTGCTATAGGTTTTTCAATTCCTCTGATTTGTCTATGCTTGTCAAGTATCAAATTGTTTAACACTGCAGCTTTGGATTTGGTTCATCAGGTAAGGAGGCTCTCATTATCTTCCCAAAGTGTCTACACTCTTCTTGCACACTCACTCTCTTGAATGAAATTCAGAATCAGCCTCTCAAAGGACAGAGATATAAACAATTTGAATAATGTAATAAAAACAGATTCAACAATGCAATTATTTCAAAAAAACATTTGAAGGAAATGACCATTTATTGACTGAAGCTCTCTGAATATGGAATGAACCTAAAAATATGAATGACCAAAAGTTAAAAAGAAATCTTTCAAAATGGGGAGGATTTCAAATCACTCCCCAAATTCTCAAATAATAGGTCAAAAATAAAAATCAATTTCTTAATATTTAGGGAATATTAAAAATGCAATACGAGCATTTCACATACAAATGCAGTACTAGCCAAAATGTGGGACCTTCCTTTCCATCACATAAAGGGCTCAAAAGGGCCCAGAAGAAGGTGCTAGTAGAGTATCCTTCCGGTTACTCTGAACTTGGAAAAGGATGGAGACACGGGGGAAGAGAGGATCAGAAGGTAGTGACAGGAAAAGAATGTTCCCAAGGAGCTACTATTTATAAAGCAGGACCTCCATGTGGGGAAGAGCCAATAAAGATCCATCCAATGCAGAAATCAACAAGCAAAGGGATGAGTTTACGAAAGCCTACGCTTGGCAGGTCACTGAAGAAGAGCTATGTGAGCACAACTTGAACGATGGAGGAATTTGCAGACGCAGCGCCAAAGCCCGAGCTGATGTGGCGAGAGAGCTTGACAGAGATCGTCCGGTTTTGTCTTCCCATGGTGTCCGGCTTTCAGAAATGACTTGTGAAGAATGATGAAGTGACTTGAAGAAGAGAAGCAACTAGATAGGGTAAGGTAATCAGAGCAGATTTTGCTCCGAAAAATATTTTCTTCTTTCCCCCTCTTTTGAACACGTATTTGTTGATCTGCTTGACTATGGTTGGGTCTGCTAATTAGGGGACATTGTTGAGTGAGGCTTCATGTGGACCTCATCTGTGAGGAATCAAAGATCTGAACAATTCCCTCTTCTTGGACCTTACCCAGTCCTTCCTGTACTGTTCCCCTGCAAGGAATAGCCAAGTTTTTTCTCTGGCTGCTGGCTAAGCAGTAATAGTAGTTTAACTTTCAGAATAGAAAGAACTTTGTGACTGAAATCTCAAGAAAATTAGGTTAAAATGAAAAAGAAATGGAGGACAGGGCAAAAACAGCAGACAAAAAATTTATTCAAGAAACCAAAGGTACCAAATATCAATGAGCCCCAAAATAATCTGCAGTTGACCTCTTCCTAAAGATGCTCAAGATGAGAGCACACCATTAATTTTCTAAATCCTCATTCAGAATTAGTGTTATTTCAAATATGCTCTTGGATGAAATCTGCTTTTCTCTCTACTAGCATAAAATGCCCTTCCTATGTAAAGAAAAATTTAAAAAAAAGGGTTTTTAACTCAAGTATATTTGTTTTTAAATGAACTGAAGGATTAAAATACATAAAATGAAATGCAAATTTTCTTGAATGAGACAGTAAAACATAAAAAAAAAACATGAAAATGACCTTATGCTTCCCTTTAAAAAGAATTTCATCCATGGCAATGAATCATGTCATTTTTACTGTATGCAATTCTTCAATCACCAAGATAGACTAAAAGGGGATTTGTAAAAAGGGACTGAAAAACCCTTAAGTATAGCTTTGCAACATAATGGTATGAGAGGCCCTTAGAGCTCTTTAATCAGACAAGACTGAAGTATAATTTTCTTAAACCAGAGCTACACTAATTAAATAACAGGGAAGCACTGAAAATGGACTCTGGCTGTAGTCAAACATTAAAAAACCCCAGAAACAACAACAAACTAAATCAAAGGGATGATAGTTTATAAACAGATACTAACTTGCAGCCTTTATAATTTTTTTAAATGTATTCCGTCTTTGCCATGTTAGTAGGCAAAATACATTCCCAGGGAAACCAAACTCAGAGACTTCGTTCTACCAGAGCCACCTTATATGAACTATTAAAGGAAGTTCTTCAGGACAAAAGCAAGTGATCACAGACAGTGCTTTGAATTCAAAGGAGAAAACAAAGAGCAGCAGTAAAAGTCATTATTTGATTATAAAAGATAGTATAAATGCATTTTTTATTAACTGATTTAGAAAGCAATTGTAGAAAACAGTATGTACATAATCACACTGTGGGACCCATATTACAGCAGACTCTCCATTAACCGGAAACCAAGCAACTGGCACAAGACTGCACCGGTTGCTTAAGTTCGGGTTAACGGAGCGCCTACTTACATTTATCTGTCATCTACCAATCGCTATGGTTGCTGGTTAACTGAGAGTCTACTGTATGGAGAAATGCAAAACATTTCACAAAAACAGCACAAAAGAAAGTGGATTGGAACAAAGCTGGATCGAAGTAATGCCACCAAATGATAACTCAAAGTCAGAGGAACAAGTGAAAACAACTAGAAATGTTAAATAAGAAAGCTAATATCACAAACTCAATAACTATATACTTGCTCTCCTCTAAGCTTTCTCAAAATACACAAAATTATATACAGTTATTGTAAGTATGTATTACACCATGATCCAGCCAATATGTATAACAAAGCACAAAAAGGAAAAAGATGAAATAATATTTCTGTATCTCTATGGAATTAAGTTATAAATATTTGATAGAATTCACTAGTGAAGCCACTGGGCTTGGTATTTTCTTTGAATGCAGGGTTTTAATGATAAATTAAGTTTCTTTTATTAATATAAAGCTATTTAATGTTTTCTATCTCCTTTCATGACAGTTTTATAGTTTCTGTCTTTCAAGAGAGACACAAGACAATAAATGGCCAAATTTATTAATATAAAGTTGTTCATAATATTTCATTACTACCATTTGAATATCTGTAGATTCAACTATGATTTTCCCTACTTGATCCATAATATTAGTGATTTGTATTTTATATTTTCTAAATTTGTGTAGAGATTTCTCAAGTTTATTATTGAATTTTTCAAAGACTCAACTTTTACTTTCATTTTCTCTACTGTTTTTATTCATTTTATCTTTAGTTGATCTCATAATATTTCCTTTTTTCAACTTACATTGGGTTTAATTTACTTTAATTTTATTGGCATCTTAAGGTAAAAAATTATAGTGATTTGATATTTTTATGCCTTACAATGTGATCACCCCACTAACTCTGGGAATCGTCTGTCAGCATGCAAACTTATCACAGTATTATTGACAATATTCCCCTTTACCTCTCCCACTCAGGAAATCATGCCTTTGGTCTGTTTTTATAGTCTATTTTTGCTTTGTTTTGTCTGTTTGTTTTGTCTTATTTTTTTAGATTCCACATCCGATATTTGTTTTTCTCTTAGCAAAGGTTATATGACACCTTACTGAGTTGTTTGTACAGTGCTGCTAAACTTAATTGTCAGATTTTGGGTACCATGACAGCTCTGATGGCCATTCCAGAAAAAGAGTTCCAAAATTGCTTTGAAGGGTGAACTAGGAGCTGGTGTTGGTGCATAGCTTCCCAAGGGGAGGACTCTGAAGGTGACCGTAGTGATAGTCAGCAGTGAGGCATGTAGCACTTTTTCTAGGATGAGTTCACAAACTTAATTGTCAGACCTCGTGATATCTTAATTCACAAGCAATTAAGGTATCTCCTATGTTCCTTACTCATTCATCTAATCAATGGGACACCCAGGTTGCTTCCACATCCTGGCTATTGTAAATAATGCTGCAATGAACATAGGGATGCATACATCTTTTTCTAAATAGTTTTTAATTTTCTTCGGATAAATCCCCGAGGTGGAGTTGCTGGTAGGTCTAGCTGCAGTTTTCTGAGGAACCTCCATAGCGTTTTCCACGGAGGCTGCACCAATTTGTAGTCCCACCAATAAGTGCACAGGGGTTCCCTTTCTCCACATCCTAGTTAGCACATGTTTATTTAGTTTTAAACTGTCTTTCTTATCATTAGACTGTGAGCTCCATGATGACAGTTTGTCTCGTTCTCTGCTGAATGCCCAAAAGCTACCAAAAGGCCTGGGCCAAAGTACAGATAATATTGATGGAATAAATAAATGACTGGGTAGACAAACTTAAGTTCTGTATATTTATGCGTGCACACGCAGACATGCAAAATGACAGAAGGCCATCTTTTCATGTGGTATGTAAGGTACCTCTTTAAAGTGACATGTTTTACTTAATTTCAATAAAATATATTAATGTACCAAATTCTGCATTCTAATAAAATACTGGTTAAGATATTAATGAGAATGGGCACCATCATTGAATAGATGTGTTCTAATGTATAGTTTCCTAACAGGCAAAATTTTTACATTACTTTTCTAATGTGTAAACTAGAAGCAGTACTTTTCAGGTATTATTGACAAGTAATATAATTGGCTCATTTATGTATGCAGTTCGATGTATTTTGGTGATTGTATACAGTCATGCAACCAGTAAATTAATATATAAAACAGTTCCCTTACCCTAAAATATTTCAAAGTTCTTGGGAAAACACCATCAAACATTGGTAATGTCAGCGATAAGGAACCTATGATAAAAATCTATGATAAAATAAACCTAGTCAATGACTTAAAAAAGAAGAGAACTTAGTGGAAATGTTTTAAAGTGTATGGTAAGAACATACTGACAAACCCAAGGGCAAAACATCTCAGGTCACCTCATAGTTTCCCTCGAAGTAATACCATAAACTTGCACTAATTCAGGGAGTGGATGCTTTTGCAAGCACTGAATTACTATTAGGGAAGAAGACATACAAGTCACACACACACACACACACACACACACACACACACAATCTATATTATGTATTTCCTGAGTTAAAAGAGGATAAAGAAATGCGTTTAGACTGTTTTTCCATCTAGCCCTTTAAATAGAAAATGCAATGAAAGGATTATAGGTAATTAGCTGTCTGTTCTGTCGTAAATACACCAAATAACAGCCTTCTACATGAGAGCTGGGAACGGCAGTTCCAGCCCCAAGAATGTCAAAGGCATCAAGTGTCAGCCGGCTTCTCCACTGCCAAGTGCACACAGCTAACGAAAGGGAGGGACGACGCTCTGTGCGATTACAGCAACTCAGAAGGCCACCCTCCCACCCACACCTAACTCCGCAGGACCCCTCTCACACAGAGGAGCCCGCAGTGGTTTCAAGTCCTCTTCCAGGTACGTGTCATCTGCAGGGCAGTAACATTAAAGGCTCAAGAGCCCAGCCAATAGAAACCACTAATTTCAATCAGCCTGTTTCCCTTCTTCATGACATGACTATTAGATGTAAGTACAAAAAGGGAATAACCAATAATGCATGACATAGGAAAGTGGTATTTGTCTACGAAAACAACTTCTATTACTTAAATGTGTATTTGAGAGGCTTTAGGACTATTTACTGAACTTCTGTGCTTCCAAATAGGACCTGTAATTTCTAGTCTTTGATCTCTTGAAAGGGGTATAATTTCAAAGAGAAAAAATTGCTATAATTGGAGAGCAATGAAAGTGATGTCACTATTAAAATGAACAAATCAGAACCAATTCGGATAAATGACAGAACGCAGCTTGTAGCACCACTGTGGAGGGAGCAATTATGCCTCAGACTGAATTGTGAGGGGAAGGGTCCTATAACAGAAAGATGCCCTGGCTCTGAATTTTGGCTCCATTATGGCTGAGAGCACACCAAGCAAGTAGCCCCTGAGAGAGAGGACTGGATTCCTCACCAACTTAAAATGCAGCTGTTCTTGCAAACGGGAAGAGGAAAATTACAGCGAAATCTCTGTATTTTTCTTTTTGTTCATCAGTAGCAAATGCTTACTAACAGACATTTCACTCAATGTTGACTCTGTCTTTTACTCTCCTGGTTCAGAGATAAGCATATGCAGAAACCTAATCAACTCCCACCTTCACATGTCCCCCACTGTCCTTGGCATTGACCCCCAACAGCTGATATCAGGAGTTAAAGGAAGCACAGAACCAAAAGAGGTGCAGTAGTCCCCACTTAGTGGTTTCACTTCCCACAGTTTCAGTTACCTGTGGATAACCATGGTCTGAACACATGGAGTGAAAACTCCCAGAAATAAGCAATTTTAAGTTCTAATTGCACACTATTCTGAGACTGTGATAAAACTCTCTTGCTGTCCCATTCCACCCAGCCGGGGCAGGAACCATCCCCTGTCCGGCTTATCTATGGTGTATGTACAGTATAGTACGATACTGTGAGAGAGAGAGAGAGAGAGAGAGAGAGAGAGAGACAGAGAGAGAGACAGAGAGAAGTTGAGAAAGGGGGGGACCACATTCATATAACTTTTATTACAGTATATTGTTATAGTTGTCCTAGTTTATTATTAGGTATCTTTTTTTTAAAATTCATTTTTATTGTTATATTAGGTATCTTTGTTAATCTCTTACTGTGCCTAATTTAAAAATTAAACTTTACCAGAGGTATGTATGTATGGAAAAAAATGTAGTATATATAGGGTTTGGTACTACCCGTGGTTTCAGGTATCCACTTAGGGTCTTAGAATGTATCCCCGTGGGTAAGGGGGAAATACTGTATCTACAGTTTATTAAGCAGATACGTAAGAGATGTGGTAGCAACAGGCAGACATTAATGTAAGTATAGTATTTTAAAATGAAAAATAGGGAGTTCTCTGGTGGTGCAGTCGCTTAAGGCTCCGGTGCTGTGAGTGCTGCGGCCTGGGTTCGACTCCCATCTAGAGAGCTACCCACATACAAAAAAAAAGGCAAAAAAAAAAGAAAAAAAAATAAATAAAATGAAAAATAAGTAAAAAAATAATTGTTCTCTCGTTATGCCTCCATCTTTAGGGAAATCTCAAATGTTAAGTGAATATAAAAATCCCCATCGAGGCGTTCCTGGTGGCGTAGTGGATAGGCTTTAGCGCTCTCAATGCTGCGGCCTGGGTTCGATTCCCAGCCAGGGAACCACAAAAAAAAAAAAAAAAAAAATCCCCATAGATCTTCCGTAAAAATAAATAAATAAATAAAACAAGTTAGATCCCACAGTAGAAAACATTCTACCTCTTCTCTTATTAGGTGGTTTTGTTATAAGTGCATAAATAGAATTTCAGAGGGCTAGCAACTTTTATTAAATTAGGGTGACATTTATAGTCTGACAATAAATACAAAGAGAATTTAGAAAGAAAGAATTTCCAAACAGAGTCCATTCATGCTTAAGAATTTAGAGTATAACGAAATGAAGAAAAAATACAGGAAAGAGAAAAACTGTATCAAAGAAAAAGAAATAATTCAAACATTACAACTACATCATAGAGAAAATAGCCCAGCATGATCTGAGCAAACATCATTGTTTTTAAGATTTCCATTCCAGACTGAACTATAAGTAACATGATTTTTCATGGTGAGAAGTCACTGGGCAGGAGTTGGTCCAATTAGGAACAGTGCTCCCCCTCGTGCCAGGCGATAACGAGGGGACTCAGAGATGGCTCAGCGCCCCCCCAGACCACCTTCTCCATGGAGATTCAGCTTAGAGGCGTCGTTAGCATGACTCCCTGTGTAACCTCTCTTTGGCCACTCTCTTAGCACCTTCATGTAAAACAGTTCACTTGGGCTTTATTATGACAAGAGGTATAATTAGCAGTCATTTTGTAGAATAAAGTATTGATGCCACAAGCCAATTTTCTGAAAGTGCCTCTGAAGCAGCACCTGCCTCATTCATGTTTAGAAATCAGGTAATTTGTACATCTAGCCACTCATGTGTATGTATAATTAGTCTGATTTACATATGCAAATCAATTCTTATAGAAAGGAGAACTTCTTCCTTTCTTTACACTCTTTTCCCCTTAGATCAGATTTTTGAAATGCCATTTTAATAAACTGCTGTTTATTCTTTTTTCTCAAGCCACTTAGGGATATTTACAAAACCTCCATCTGATCCTAAAATACAAGCACAAAGCTCAAGGAAGCTGTTATGTTTCTACTGATTCATTATATCAGGAAGCTGCTTCACTTGTACTTCTGGATGTTCCAAAACCGTTTTAATCAATCTTTTCTGCTCTCTCAAAGGATCATTTAACCATAATCAGGAGTCTTAGACTCTCACCTAATTCCAAGTGGTAATACCGAGAAATGACAATGTAATTGGAATAGGGATTTGATGTTCATAAAAGACAATGATGGATCTCTTCCAATATTTTTAAACTCTGGGCAAAGATTTACACCTCCTGTCCTTGCCCATGGGGGCTTCTATCAGGCAGAACACCTGAATCTCCTTCCAAATGCTAATCTGCCAATGATTCTACATGGAAAAAAGTGAAGAAGCAATTACTGAAAAATTCTTTGGAAGGTATAAAGGTAGGGAATTTTATTCAAGACTACATTAAGGATTTGAACAGCATATATCCTCTCAAAAATGCAAACACAAACATGAAATAAACTCATTAAAATTTTCCATTAATTTAAGTCTAAATGGTTTAGAGTCATAATTTATATTCCACTACTTAGGTAATTAAGTTTAGATGAGTAAAAGTTTTACTTTGTTTTAATGTGTGGTTTAACTAAATATAAAGCTATTTAACACTTAATTGAGAAATACAAAATAATTCTGAAATCATAATAATCTTCCCATTTCTAAAGAATACAACTGGTTATTTAAAAAATTTTCCACCTCTATAAAATAATACACAGTTTCAGATTTTGAAAAGGTTCTTGAAAATACTATTTTACAATTTTGAAAGGCTCTACAGTTTGATTAATGGTGGCAGATTAAACTTATAAATCTATTTCCTCTTATTCATGAATCCCCATTAAAATGCAAGTAATGGAATCAAAAAGTGTGAATCAAAAGAAGAAAAAAGAGAAAAATGGAGGGAGCGGATGAGAGATTTCAACAGAAGTTTTCAATACGGGAAGCAGAGGTGAGGGGGTAACTGAGCTAGGGTGAATGAAAGCCACAAACTAAAGTGCTGGGTGAGCAGACTGACTGTCCCAGGCCTGGGTAATAGTGAGAGTGGAGGTGCAGTTGGGAGAGGAGGGGTAGAAAACAAGGAATCTTCTGGAAGTCTCTAATCAAAAGACTTGACACCCCCTTATTCTTACCCCATATCTGACTGTCAACACCAGGAGCCTCCCCAAGCACTCCTCACACACACTCAAAGAGAACGGAGGTTTTGTTCCCTGCAGAAACGGAACTGAAGGGACTCCAGAGGCAGCGGGCGGCGCCAGTGACAGGGAGGCACATCCCACCGCGGGAGGTGCAAAACCGAGAAGAAAGCTTGGAGGGAGGCGGCCAAGGGGTCCAGAGAGTGGCGTATTCCACCCGCGTGAGCAGCGGAGAGCTATCAGAGGTCCGATGCACAGCAGACCTCAGGAGTGGTGCAGGGGGACGCAGGGTTCCAGAAGTGCAAATAATAACCTTGCCAAAGTTCAGGATATAGATTACTAAGTGTAAGAGAAGAGGCACTCAGCCACACATTTCCAGGTACAGCGATCAACACATGAGAAGCACAGGTCTGCTCAGGAGAAGTTGGTACCACCCAACTGGGTCTACAGTAGAGGCCCTTTGGTTACACTTGCTTTGTATTAACAAAGTGGATGTATTTATTTTGAAAAAGGTAAGAATGATTAAATCTATCTGAAATTATATTAAGTGAAAAACGAGGATAATTTTATAAGGGATACTTGTCAATCATTTTAAACATACAAAAAAAGATGGATATATGTTAGATATTAAGAATAGTTCTATTTATCGTTTCAAGGATTTTCTACAATAATCATCCATTATCTCTAGAATCACTTAAAACCTATAATAAAATGCAATGTTAAGTAAGGAAACAACATAATTTGTAAATGATTATTGTGCCACTGCAGGAAAACCAACCGAACATTCCGAATGAAACAGAATTATCAAATGCTATTAAAATCACAATGAACACGATAAATATATGCTGTTACAGCGGGTCAAATAAAGGTTTAACGAGCCCTGGTGACAACTTCTAAAAATTCTTAAAAATGTCATTAGAATTAATGATCACCTCACCTGAATGATAATTTTCAATGAAAATGAGAAAAACCACATTCTTCTAGGGCTGGCTGTTACCTTCGCGGGGCACCTCCCAGGCTCCTTGCATTACAGAGAACTGTCCAAACCTCTCAGGGCTCGCAAAGGCAGAATTGACAGTTTCCCCATAGCAACTGCAGGATTCAAAGCCATTTCTAGCAAGGTTTTTATTCCCCCCATCAATGTAAACACCTGGTTCTGTAATTTGTGTCAATTAGGATGCAATGAGGACAGAAAAATCTAATGGAGCCTCCCTTACATCAATCTTCTCTTCTATCCTGGCACTTGGCACAGAGCCTCAGGCACATGTGAGGTGAACAAAACATGGATGAATAAGTCAGTATTACAATGAAGTCCCTTTTAATCTTGTTCTTCTGCAAGGAAAAAGAATCCTACTTTCTTTAGTCTTTTATTGTGGAGGTGTTTCCTTTTAACCTTTAATAAGGTTTGTGACTTTTCTTTCATTTCCAATGTGTCTTAAGATGACACGGCCAGAACTGGGCACAAGATTCTACTGAGGACGTGACCAGCCAGGAACCCACAAGAACTGCTTTATGGTACTGATGTCACATCAACATTACGTCATTCCAAGACCACATTACACATTTCTACCCATAAAATGACATTGAAACACTTACCTCAAGAACCAACCAGAGCTTATCTCCATTTATTTTATCCTTCTTGAAGTACATTCCATAGAATTTGACCACATTAGGGTGGTCAGAAAGTGCTTTTAAGATACTATACTCTGCTTCAATCTCTTCATCAATATCCTAGTTTCAAAAAGTCATGGGAAGAGAACTCTGAGAAAAACATGAAATCATGTCAAAGAAACATATTACAGACTACGAGAGACTTTTATCCAAGCGAGGTCATAATAGCTTTCATTGTGCTTGGTAAATACTAGGTATTGAAATTTCTCATTACATCACTTAAAGGGAGAGATTGGGATTCTGTTGCTAAGTGAACAGTTCTCTAATTATGTTAATTACCCTGAATTAAAAAGGAATAAATCAAAGGGTATTTTTTGTACTTAGAAAGAAACATAGATGGAGAACTACTGCAGATGATTTTCCTTTCTTTGTAATGTTAACTTTGCTTCAATGGCAAAGTTAGAATCAGTCCCTGATTCTAAATAAAAGCTTTTACCTGGTTCATTTCATTTCTCTGTAGAGCCTATCAAAAACCAGTCCTACAAGCAATAAATTCCAAACTTTCAAAACAATAAAATATTTTTTGAAATTATGTAAGATGGCATATAGCTCTTAGTTGGTACAGGACTATTCACCAGAAGGAGAAATGCTTGCTCTCCTATCAATAATAGTGCAGGATAGCCACTTAGTCATATTTCCAGAAAACCACATGCCCGAAACGACTCACAGAGTAATAAATGAGAGAAAGTCTTCTAATATTGTTTTTATAGT
Source organism: Lyroderma lyra (assembly GCA_004026885.1). Lineage (NCBI taxonomy): Eukaryota > Metazoa > Chordata > Mammalia > Chiroptera > Megadermatidae > Lyroderma > Lyroderma lyra. The sequence goes on from PVJL010001846.1 coordinate 166,963, forward strand.
AACATTTAATGTCCACGTTGTTGTAAGACAGAATCATGGATCTGCAGAGGCTGGAAAGAATTTTAGACCAGAGCTTGAATTTGAGGGGAAGAAACGGAAGCTCAGAGAATTTAGTCCCAGAACTGGTTAGTGCTAAGACTAGACTGCAAGGCTACTGCCTCCTTACCTTGCCTGCTCATTTCATCCTTTTCTTAGAGAGAAAATTACTTGTTCAAAATCCATCACAGTAAGGCCATTTTAATAAAAAAGCCATTCTGCAAAATGCTTAGATGCATTTAAATTTATTTTATTTAGATTATAATCTCTTGGTTATAAATCTTGTTTGACTTGTGATATGATGAATAAAGAATAAATCATTCTTAGGAAACCATATGTGTACTATGACAAGAATAGAAGCAGCTAAAGAACAAATTTCATACTAGAGCTATGACATCAATAGGTTCCATTAACGCAATACAACAAAGCATGATTTCCAAGGGTAGGAGTACACCAAAAGTGAGTATATTAGGAAAGAATAGTGGTTACATGTTACCACTGGCCTTCGAGCTTCTCAATGTTTTCCCTCATTCTTTTCTAATTTATTACTTAAACAAACAAACAAACAAACAAACCCACTCTCTTCTTCCTATACTCCAAATAGTACAAGACACTGTAGTTATCATGAGCTCAGTAGAAATAAACTATCAGAAAGGAAAGAGCCACTCTGAGATGAACAGGGGCCCAGAGACCTTCTGCAGTTAGTGGAAGAGCAGAGACAAGGATTAGGACTCCAGTGTCTTGCCCACAGATTCCCATCAGCTGCATTGTGCCATGCTCGTATTGCATGCGCAAGAGTGGAGTAACTGGAGAAGTTGCTCTGCACAGAAGTTTGAGGATTACGTGATCGCCGAGGTCATTCTGGCCCGTCCATGTGCTACAGTAGAGCTACTGTTATCACCCAGTAGCTCCCAACGCTCCAAATGGCCCACTGCCTCTCCCAGAAAACAGAATCTGGGCAGCCTCCTTAAGGCAAACAAAAGGCTTCGTAGGTTCCCTGATCACAACTGCCATTCCGGAAAAGCCAAGCGGAACCCCACTGAGGCTGCTCCAGGTGGGGCCATCAGGGCTGGATAGGAAATTCAGTTCTGCACAAGGAACCTCACTCTGCAAAGAAATGAACACCGTTTCTGCTTGGAACCACTCACGCACACCTGAAAAGTCATTTCCCTTCTCCGAATCAAATTTAATTAAAAGAAAACTTCTGATTTGGCCTAACAGAAATTCTGCCTGAAGCCTAAATAAATGCAAAAAGAAAAGGAGAGCTGGTCAAGACAACGTTTTAGGATTATTTCTACAGCCATGCGTCTATTCTTACAATTTTTTCAAATCAAATCAACTGTGGAGCTCTTGTGCAGTACTTATTTATGAATTTATTTGTATTATATATTTATCCATTTATCAAGTTTATTGGGCCCTGTTTTATATGTTTAGCATTGAACAAAGAAAATTAACAAGTAGACCTTTTTTAAACATTTTCTTCAAATGTTAAATGTAACTGACGTTGTGACAAATAAATCAAGATACAGACTTTTCCAACTGTTTAATTCACATAAAAACCAAGTTGATGACATGATAAAAACAATCTGACTTACGTGAATCGGATCCAGAATTTTGACTGCTGCTTTTTGGCCATTTTTCTTATTCAGCACTTTAAATACTTTCCCGTAAGTTCCTTTGCCAATCGTTTCGGTGATTTCCCATGTATCAGAAGGATCAGGGAAGTTATCAAAGATGATTGTTTTTCCAATTAATGGGAGCATCTCAAAGTTTAAAGCACTAGAGAGAAAAAGTACAGGGTTTCATCATCTACATTTGATTGGAGATATTAATTGGCTCATATAAGCTCCTGGGAAATTATCTAGTATTTTCACTGATATGATGGAGAGTATACTCAGTAACCAAATGTGCTCAGAGTCCTGGAAAACTTTCATTATAATTACTTTGTGCAAACAGGTTAATATGGGTTTAAAAATGTAAGCAGGGCTTTATTTATTTCTATATTTAATGTGGTCCCATATTAATTAATTCTATTAATTCTTTTCAGATTAAAATAAGAGGTACATATTTAAATCATTTTGATTTACAGCTTTATACACAGATATAAAGAATTTTAGAATAAAGCTTAGAGAAGAAAATATTCAACTTCTTCACCAAAGCAGATCCCATCCTTTAAAGTGATCCTGTCTTATGTCACTTCTCTATGTAAACCCCAACAATGGGTCCCTCCCCATTGCTTTCAGGATGAAATTTCTGTAACATAGCCTACCAAGTCCTTTAAAATAGGGCTCTTGCTCATTTTCCCAGCCTCATGTCTTCTCTCATAGACTGTCATCCAGTCATTTGGGTCATTTTTTTCCTGCTTGGAGATCTTAAGATACATTATTGCTTCCCACCTCCACCCACGGTTCCTTTGCTAAATTCTAACTCCCACTTCTCTTCCAGATCTTGGCTTAGATGTCACTGCCCCAAAACGGGACCACTCCCCACTCCTTTTGGGTTGCACGACCCACCTGTGTACGCCAACGGCATTCTGCACCTACCTTGATCTGATAATACCACATGCCCTGCACCTGGCCCAGGGCTGACACAGTTAGGAGAACATGACCAACGAGGGCAAGTGACTTTTAGAGGGAGAGTTTATATATAATCGGAGGTAAGATCCCAGGTTTCTGATGTCTAAGTAGTGCGCTGAACCTTCCATGCTCTCCCTTGATTACTTTCAACCATTTACATGAAATTACCCAGAGACAAAAAAGTCTGGGAAAGACCTCCCAGCACGTTAGCCCATGAAATCCACTTGTCTGACCACGATGTCAACCTCATCCACACCACCAACCCACGGATGCCCACTTTCCTTATCAACCCTCTTCCGCCTTCATTCCCTTTTCATTTTCTTCTTCCTCAGCATAAACCCCACAGTTTCAGTAACTAACACTTCCCTGCAAACACCCTCAACACATGTTCCTCTCTTTCTTCACCATAATCTCCCAACAAACAAAAACAAGTCTAAACATTGTAACTTCTTCTCACCCATGCCAGTATCTGGAGAAAACCACACAATCTTGTTGACCAGTTTCACTTTAAATTCAGAAAAAAAAAACAACCCCAAAAACCTACAATTAGACCTTCAGAAAAACTGCACGTCTTTGGTTTGTATATTCCCTTCTCTCTGGAGTGACTATTTCGTGGTGATCTCTCATATCAACTTTTTCCCTCCTCAAACTCTTCCCTCTTTGTTGTTTACCCGCTCCCACAAAACTTCCTTAATCTTCTCATCTCAAAAAACGATGACGCAGTGGGCAAGGAGCACGACCCGTTCATTCCCATCATCGGTAACTGCCCTTTGGCCTCAATGCTTTTTCTTCAGTTTCATCTCAGCCTCCAGGTCTCAGCTCAAACAAGTTTCATAGAACAGGCCTTTCCTGACCACCATATATAAAGACAGCTCTCCTCATGTACTAGAATGTAAGCTACAAAGGATACAGATTTTGTTATTTTTACTATGGTATCCACTATTCCCTGAACAATGCCTAGTACAAGGTAGGCATTTGCCCACCCAATGGGCAAATGTTTATTTATTTATTAATTCTGACAGCAGAGACCTTATCTATCTTGTTTTCGTCCAAACCTAATAATGCTTAACTTTCTGCCTTACTCACAGTAGATGTTAACTATAATATATAGCTGTTGAATAAATAAATCAATATAAATCTTCGAAAAAAGATTTTTTTTAAAAAAGGAGAGAAATAAGGATTAGACAAAGCTAAAAAAAAATTGAAAACTAAACAAAATAAGGATCATATTCTGGCTCATTACATATAAGAGCACATCATCTAGTAAATGGCTATGAATGCCTGCTAAAAATTATATCATTACATAAAAACAAACTTATGAATAGTTCTTAGAACACTTAATCTTTATGAAATTTGTGCCTTTGATCTAAAATGCAAAGGAACAAGTAGGAGATAATCAGTAATAATCATCCACTTTACTGATTTCATAATCACTGACAAGATAACTACTTCTCACATCTATCTACTTCATTCCTATGAATAAGCATTTATGCCATCCATATAACATAAAAGTTAGGCCGAAAGACCAAATTAAATCTTGTTAAATGCCTGAAATAGGAGTTTTCAACCATGAGAAACATTCATTTTATTGAAGACTGCCTTTCAAGTGGTAATATTATTGAACACATTTTTTATTTTGCTACATTAACTAGTAGGCATTAACTATTGGTCTTTAAATTTAAAAATGACTGAACACCAAAATGCATGCAAAGTGTTTTAGAGTTTTGAGGACACACAGATAAGCAACTCATGGACAGAAAGTAAATATGAAAATATAATATTATATGAAAAATAAGAGATAATAGAAATATGTATAAAGTGCTACCTATAGTAGCCCTGGTGAAAAAGCAATTAATTCCGATGTGATCAATGAAAGATACAGAAAGTAAGCAGTACCAGAGCTGGACATTAACCAGGAAGTGGGAGTTTGTCTAAAATACAATTTCCTCTTTAACGGTTGGTTCTCAATCACACAAATATTTATAACAGTGCAGTTATATTATGAAACATTATAAAAATTAATCAAAAAATGACAAAAGCATATGCATTTTAGAAACAGAATATACTTGGTCGAATCCCATTTGAAACAAACAGAACTCTCAACAACAGGGTAAAATGAAGCCTAAAATGACTTCCTCAAAATCAAACATTAAAGAATTTCAAGAATTAAAATATAAGCAGTCTGCTGACTCCTGAGTGACTCTTTTTCTATTACACAGTTGTTTATTCTTTAAAAATAAAATAAACTGTAACTGTTGATAAATAACTAATTGTTTAATGACTACACTGCATTGTATTCTACATAGTAATATGTATTCATAGTTTTTCTAGCCCTATAGCACTCACAGAATAGAAAATAGTTCTCAAGCTTATAAAACTAAAGCATACAAGTATAATTAAGTTCTTAATGATATAATCATGTAAACTAAAGAATGATTTGTGACAGATAGTTATTGTATTTTGATATATGTATTTACCATAATTCTGAAAAGGTATTTACAAAGCTACATTTAAAAAATGAAGAAGCATATTTTTAATTGATTTATTATATATTCAGCTGTTGTTTTTTTCACAATAGAAAAAAAGACAGTAATAGAATGAAAAAAGTATGTACATTAGGAATATTAACATTCATATTAACAATTATTCTGAATGCTTGTGTAAACCTGTACTTAATTTTTCTTTAATAAAATAAACAAACACAGCAGGGATTATCTCCCATGGGGCTATCTCTTCCCCCACCAGATATCCAAGTGACCTAACTCTTCACTTCCTTTAAGTCTTACGTCACCCATCAGTTTCTTAGTAAGTCCTATCTTGACCATTCTATTTAAAATCTTGTCCTGCCCTCCTCCACCTCACCCTGCCTCCCAACTTCTGATCCCCCTTAACCTGCTCTATTTTCATAGCACTTACTACTTCCTAACACACCATATCACTTCCTGTTTGTTTTGTTTATTGTTTTTTATGCTAATAGCATGTAAGCTCCCTGAGGACTGAAATTTTTATCCAGGTTATTCACTGATATATCCCAAAGACGGGCACAGAGGAGACACTAAATGTTTATTGACTAGTGGATATAAATGAATAGAACAGGAAATGAAAATTTTTCAGATGGTTTTCCCAATGAATTTTATCAAATATGTAAAATATAATGCCATCTTGTGCAATTTTTTTTTCAGAGAAGAGAGAAACCATTGATTGAATCTACAAAGAGACAGAAATTATAAACAAGAACCAAAGAGGAATTCTGGATATAAAAAATTAAAAAACTGAATTGAGAAATTCCCTAAAGGGCTCCAACTGCAGCCCTCGGCTGGATGAGCAACAGCAGGAAGTGGAGGCACCGTTACAAAGTGGAAAGGGTGTGTCCCATCCACAGGGGGCAATCATCCCAGCCTTAGAGCTGGGAGTCGCAAGCCCCACCTGCCTTTGTTTTTCAGAAGCAGCTAGGACTTCGGGAATTTATGCAAAATTTACTCATTTTAAGACACTGGTAAATGATTTTAAAGTATTAAACTAAAATACTGAGCTGACCCAAATAAACTCATGTGAAGGCCAAATTCAGCCTTTATGCTACTTGAGGTTTTGTGTCTTTAGTCAAAAAATGGTCAACAAACTAAACTTATGGTGTGATCACTTTGTAAGTCATATAAATGTCTAATTTCTATGTTGTAACCTGAAACTGATACAATATTGTACGCCAACTAAACCTGAAAAATATTTTAATTAAAAAACAAGAACAAAAACACCTATCCATAAAGTGTAATAACCTCAGATACCAGGAAAAATGGCTAACGGTGGCTGGCATTTTTCTATTTGCTATATGAAGGAACCTACTGCGCTTATAGTTTTACATGCATTGTTATTTAATACTCATAAGAAACCATAAAAAGACATGGCTGTAACCCCCATTTTCAGCAAGGAAATGAGGATTAGAGAGAGTTTTTAAGGTCACAATGCCGGTAAATGGTAGAGTCAAGAAACAATTGGGGGGACGCGGGGGGCGAGGGGGGGGGCGTTCCCTAGTGGTGTAGTCCTCGGCTTCGGCGCTGCCATGTTAGAAATTTGGTGTTCAGTGATTTCAGTTAAAAGTAATACTACCCACTTGAGGCTCCTGACTCCCTATGTACCCCCAAAGTGATACGGGTCTTCTGTGAATTAGTTTGAAAGCCTAATGGAAATCTATTTACCCTCTAATTGGATAAATGAGTTTGTTTGTTTCCTATTACCAAGGGAAGAAAGTTAATTTGTTAGATACAATCTCTCAAATTAATCAATCCAGGAAAAGAAGCTTGTTTAGAAACGAAAAGGGGAGGATCTTTCTTTAAAAAAAAGACAAAGGCTGGAAATGACAAGTTTAGAGGACTGACATTGCAAAAATTCTTAAAACGATAAAACATTTCACATTAAACGTTATATAATTCACACTTACATAAAGTATATTTGCACTTTCAAATACTTATTTGCTTATCAAACTAGTAGTAGTCATGAATGGACTTTCACATATTTTTAATTTGTCAGATAAAAGTTATTTTTCAAAGAATATCTGCTAAAAAATTAGGTTCCTAAAGTTACAGCAGAAAAAGGAAGTGCAGGTTGATGCCATCTGCTATGCGATGTGACCAAAATCTCTGCTATTAGATTACTAAACTGATCACCAAACTGAATCTTTTACTTGGCACATTATTTTTTTTTTGTTCCCAACGATAATGAAAAAGGGACGAAGACGAATGGGAGTAATTTTTCACATGCTAGACATCACATCAATAATATTCATAAAGAACAAGTTATCTCTGAAAGCTAATACATCTCAATTTTCCCATTTTAAAACAATTATCTTTGATAATATAATAAAAATCAATATGGCATGAATAACACCCGCCCTCATTTATCTGTCAACACTTGGCACTTAGGCTCTGGCAAGTCCAGAAACTTGTCAACTTTAACACCCACCTTTAGCAAAGCTTGAAAGTAATGTATAATAATGCTCAGATATCAAGACAGGAGTTGTCCAGGCAGGAGCTGCGATCTGGGCCTGTAACACACAACAAAACAGTCAAGGTGTTACAGAGATAAGCATTCAGCATTTGGGGAAAGAAATTAAAAGCTGAACTTAAAAACATTAGGGAGTTTGGTAAGACTATAATTTATTCCTCAGTTCTAGCATTTTTACACAACAGGGAATACAAAGCACCTCTTTTGCTGTGCCTGCATAAACCAACTCTAAAGATTTGATAGTTACCCTGTATCAATGTGAATTATAAACATGTTTTAACAGGCTTTAAGAGCACCCATGCAATCACCAAGAAAACTGGAGACAACAACATAACCCATAAGGATTCAAAAGTTTTCAAAAATCTTTTGTTTTGTCAATTTTCATGCTATTATAACGGCGATGTCAAGGTTGAAGTCCAATTTCCATCCTAATAATAATAGTTTTGAATTTATTATTTAAATTTTTAAAAAATTCTCGTAGGAAAATTTTAACAGGGTGCAAAGAGAAACTACTGGGGAGCAGAACAAGAGTGTTGGTTGGTGAGCAAGTTGAAACGGCATCCTTTCTAGTAGGATTTCCTCACCTTCCAACAACGATCACAAAGATCAAAAAGAAAACGTTACAGATGCTTCTGGACTCGCAACCCCACCAACCTGCTCCTTGAGTGATCACCCCTGAACAGAGTTGTTTGTTTCCTTGGGTGGACTCGGCGCAGCGCGGGCCACAGGTGCCCCCCGACGCGCGAAGCGGCCCAGACGAGCCGCGGTCTCCCCTCGAGGTCTCCGCTCACGTTCTTCATGTGCCCCCTCACGTTCCCCCTCGAGTTCAACCTCACCTTCCCTCCAAGTCACCCCCGCGCCCGCCCCACACGCCCCCGGCGGCCGGGGAAGCGGCACCGCCTCCACCGCCGCCAGGACGGGTTCCCCCGTACCGCTCTCCGCGGGACCCCTGCGCGGCGCTGACCCCCTACCTGCGTCGACAGTGGGGCGCCTCCCACCACCCCTGCGGGGTCGCTGTTGGCCCGCGCGCCCCCGCGGGGCTGCCGGCCCGGGGGCGGTTCGGGGCGGGGCCTCCTGTCGGGGCGGGGCCTCATGCTGTGGGCGGGGCCGAAGGTCCTCGGGACCAGTTGGCCGGGGCGACCTGTCCCGGCCCTGGGGAATATTCCGCCTCCTTCCGGGACGCGCTGCTGCCACGGTCACGGCCCGGAGAAGGCCGCGCCGTCCGCGCCGAATGCGAGGGGCTTTCCGGGAGTCACGCCACGCCAGCCTGGCCTGGCGCCCGCCCTGCAGGGCACCCCGGACCCCTGAAACCTTCTCCGACTGGTCTAGGGTCCGAGGACAAATTCGCCTCCTTTTAATGCGCCGTCTTCCCTCCAAGAACTTCCCAAACCCCGTGGGGCTCGTGCCACGAATATTACCGTCCCGCAGGCTCCGAGGCTGCAAATAAACGCTTTGAGACACAGAAGGGAAAGTGGCTAACGAAATAGCCCCCAAATACCCATTCACTGTAGCTGTTTAAGGAAGTTGGGGCTCAGGCTGAAGTCAAGGCAGGAACTTCTAATTATTAACCCTCTAGCAGCTGTACCCCGAGGTGGGTGCGAGTCCCCTCCTCCCCGTCCCATGACAACCAGGGATCATAAGTGTCCATCCTGGCCCGATTCTCCTGAACAGCCTCAAGATTATTTGGGGCATAGTTCTGCCTTCCTCCCCTACAAAAGGGGACAACCACAGTCACAATGTTCTCTGCTCTGTTAATAATCTAAGTGGGCCTGTCATTCATGATGCTGTCTTAAGAAGGAGAATTTTGGAAGAGACCAGAGGTCTAACCCTAATCGATTCATCTGCCTTAAGAAAAAAGCATGATTTGAATGAATGCCAAAAAGAGATTGAGCATATCAAGATCCTTCCTCATGAAATACCTTTGAAACCTAGAAATGAAACTGGATTTTTCTCAGAATACTGAATATATCAATACTAAGGTTTTATAACCAGATTCAAATTTTCAAGTTATTTTTTAAGAGAACAAAAATTAATACATCAAATATCTAACAGAAGAATTAATAAAGAAAAATCAAGTGGCCACACACAAAATAAATAAACTATGTCAACTATAGCCGATTAAAATACAATGGAAAAAATAGATTTTATTTACAATAGCAACGAAGAACATGAAGTCATTAGGAATGATAAAAATGAGAAATGTGGGGAGATCTGAAAGAGAAAAATGCAGGAATATTGAGAAATTTTTTATAAAATATCTTATTAATTGGAGACACAGGATATCCTTAAGTGAAAAGACAAGATTTTAAATACGTAATTACTAATTCCTGGATTAAGTGACAACAATATTCCAGGGTTCACCTGACAAACAACTATACAAGCTAGAAGAGCTTAGATCAGTGGTCTGGGGGCATCTGGGGTTCCAGAAATCATATCAAAATTGTTTTCATAATAATAATGGCTTTTCTTTCACTCTCATTCTTTCACAAGAATACAGTAAAGTTTTCCGTTGGCTACATAATAGGTGATATCATAACAGACTGAATGCACAAGCAGAAACATCTTCTGTTACGCCAGATATTTGCAAAAATGTAACACAATGCCCATTCTCTTCCTAAATTTCTTCTGTTTTGAAATCTACAGTGATTTTTCATGTTAAAATGTTATTTGTATTAACATGTAATGAATTTCCTGGTGTTTTAAAATTAATTCTACCTATGTAATCCTTGCTAACAGATGTCACCCCAATAAGTCTAACAATAAAAATGAATTTTAAAAAATTAATTCTAAAATAAATGTATTTTTAATTCCTCAGTTTTACTTTCTAGCATGGTAAATATCAATAGATGTGATACATAAACAAAAATGCTTTTGCGTTCTCAATGATTTTTAAAAGTGTAAAAATGGGTCTGACAGCCAGAACATTTGAGAATCTTTTTGATAACAATGAAAAAGGTCTTATTATTAAACTGTAACAGTGAAGAGCATGACACTAACACCTGAGTAGAACAGTACATCCAGTCCAATCAGCCTAAGACCGTCAAGGGCAAAACCTCTAGTCCCCACAGAGTTACCGACTCACTGCAACAGCGGAGGGGCCTGAGGTGGGGCTTTAATAGGCACAGAGCTCAGCAGAGCTGGGGTAAAGGGGTCAGCATTAGGCTGGGACCTGGAAATGAGGCGGGGGTCCTGCTTCTTGGATAACGGAGGAATGCTGGGTGCAGAAATGCCTTACCTGAAACTCTGCACCCGAGTTGTAAATCAAAACTACTTCTCCGGATCAGAGTGAGTTAGAACCTCCGTGAAGAAGGGGATGTTTCGTTCTTACTGATGCAACTCCAGGTTTTCTGATAGTCTGTGATATCAGAAAACAAGATTTTCCAATGAGTCCAAAGCAGTAGTCACTCAAAGAAGATGGCTGTTGTGACAGCTTTAGAGCTAGCTGCAAAGCGCCCTTGGGAGAAATACGGTTTCCTGTTCATCACGCAGCTGGTTCTACCAGCTGCGTGATGAACAGTCAGGTGGGTTTTACTTATCTATGTGAACTATTTTTTATTTTCTCAAAAAAAAAAAAAAAAGATTAAATAGTCCAAAACCACTTGCTAACAGATATAAGAATTTAGCATATGATATAAAGCTATAAAATGCAATATAAGAGGAGAAAGTTTGTTCAGTAAATGATTTTAGGACTATTGGTGAGCTTTTAGGAAATGTATACTTAGATCTTTGTATCACATCATGCATAAGACAAATACCATAAGGTTAAAAAAATAAAAGTCTAGATCAAATTAAAATTAATAGCTATCAAACATCTGGGTGGAAAAAATTTTTATGTTTAAAAGCAGTTATAAAGGAAAATAATTGGTAAATTTAACTCTCAAATTTGGCATGTTTCTTAAAATCATCAGCCAAAATAAACAAAAAAACAATAACCATGGAAAGGGAAACAATACTCTGGAAGAAATAGGTAGAACAAATCAAATACAGTTCATAACTTTAATCCATAAAAAATGCATCGAAATTGGTAAGAAAAATATCAAAACACTAATGGTTAAAGATCACCATGTAGAGATGATACATGCTACAAAAGAGGGACAGGCAGTTGTCGCGGGTACACAAAGGAGAAAGCAGGTCATTCTCTGTGGGCCTGGGGTGAGGGGCTGAATAAGGACAACGAGAGGAGGGTGGGAGTCAGGGAAAGCTTCTCAGAGGAGAGGTTTGGCCTGAGGCGTAAGGATGCATAAGAGCAGGGAGAGGAGGTCACGTGTGACAGACAGAGCAGTGTGTGCAGAAATAGACGCTTGGATATAGCTAGAGAGGTGGGGCACTAAGAAAGCTGCAAGAGGTATGAGCTTGGCCGAAAAGCCCCACGTGCCAGACCGAAGAGAATAGATGTATTCGATCGTGGGAAGGTATTAAAGACTACTTGGTAGTCTGATCATGGAAACAAAGAGAAAGGTGACTTTGAGAGCTACTGAGGATTTTTTGATGGTCACATTTGCTAACTGAATGTGGAAAAGAGACAAAGGAATTGAGAACTCCTGAGATTATTGCCTTGGGGGTAATGACACAGAAAGGATCCTTATTTTTGTTAGTGGTAGACTCCTCTTTCATCCTGCCTCCACGAGAGATCTAATTTTGATGAAGGAATGCCTTGATAAGCATGCTGGGGGACACACACACACACACACACACACACACACACTCAGCACCACCACCACTCCAACAGTGTGCTTGCTTGAACGATAACAAATGGTTGGTCTCAGAATTGAGAAAGTTGGATTTGGCCATTTGAGGGCTTTGTTTTGCTTAGTAAAATTGAAAAGTTTGAGGACAAAGATTCTGGGGAAAGAACTGAGGGCCCAGGAGCTGTCTGAGTGTTTTGCTCTCTTCCCTGTCTCTCCATGAAGCCACAGGCAGACTCCATCAGACTGGGGGTGTGGGATGGAGATACAATGAGGTGCTACGTCTGACCTTGAGGTGACTCAAATAGACCCACTCCCATTCTGGGTACATGAACTAGTAAGAGCACTGGAGTCCCAAAAACTGAACAGGAATACAATAAATTCTAAATTTTGCATATTGAGTTTGAATGAAATAAATGATTAGGCGTGAGACACAGCATTTTTAGAACGTTCGAAGTCTCTCTCTTACATTATTATTATTATACAATATTATATAATAGAATAGAATAGGTTCATATCTGCTTATAGTTCTAGAAAAGTCAGAGTTTGCATTTCCTTCTGTATCACTTCATTCTGCTTCTAAGATCCTTTTATTGGTTTATGTCTCTGCCTTCTCACAATATATTTTTTTCTACTGTTGTTTTTTTTCCTGTATTTCCCCCCATCGTATCAGGAGATACTCACCCTCTCTGTCAGGAGTTTGGGGAGTTAATCACACACACGTGCACACGCGCGCACATACACACACACACAATTTTCAGTTCATTTTTTACAAATTGGAAATGAGACACAGGAGCTGAAGCTCAAAGTGTAATAGAATGTGATTCTTGATTACCCTTAAATCACAACTGAAGGGTAAGTCCAGGCCTCCTACCCTCTCATTCTGGTTTTAACCCACCTATCCAGTGCCAGGCACAGAGACTCAGACAGCAAAGGACTGAATGGACCTGCTCAAAGCAGACCCCCCCTTGTAAGCTGACAGATCTGTGTATGTGAGCCCAGCAGAGCTGGTGCAAAGACCCAGGAGAGCGAACAAAGAGAGGAACAGTGCTCAGTGAGCCTCAGAAACCCCACCCATCTGTCAATACGTGTCATGTGAACTGCAGCCCAACTACTCAAATGCATCTGTATTTCTGTCTCACGTGTTTAGCTGTTTAGACGTCCGTCATCCTAGAATGTGCCAATGTTTTCCTTGTTTTTGCCCCTGCCTGCCCTCTCAACTTAATAACATGTGAAATCACTGGCTATATTACTCAAGTCCTATGTAGGGAGACTCCTTGCTCTGATAGTACCCATGTGGTGTGACTCTCTCAGGCAAGAAAATATAGTAAATAATAATACACAGTAAATGCACTCCTTCAAGTGCATTACATATCATTTTATATGCACAACATTCCTCTCTAATGGAAATACCTGTAAGATGGGTGCCTATTTACAAATAAGAAAACTGAAGCACAGACTCAATGATGACTTTGCGAAGACCACAATCTTATTAAAGTAATCCACCTCTTTAAGGTAAATTTCAAAGGCTACCATCTCTGTAAACACCTGAATTAGAATTTGATCCTCACAGAGGCATTAAGGTAAAAATAGAATGACCTAAATATTTATTTTTAGAGTAGCTTTCCAATAATGGGCCAGGAATGGACTTAGACCTTGGCATGGTTAAGACTTTCTTGGGACATCTGTTTGCTCTTCTGTCCAAACTGAACAGCCACTCTCCACTAGCCTTCCTGACCAGTACGAGGGATACAGTAGGCACTTTTTAAGAATACCATTCCTCCACTCTTCATTCATTTCTCAGTAAATATTTACTGAGTGCTTTTACATACTAGAACTGTTCTAGGCATTGAAATCCATCTCTGCCACATAGGTCTGCAAAATGTTTGCAGGATTGTTTTCTGTATGAACTAACTCTCCATACCTAAGTGGAGATCGCTAATATAAGATGACTATTATAAATGACACTCATGACATTCTTTCACCACTAACATTATGTAAGTCATCTAACGTATTGTTTGAACTCTTGACTTCAAGGAAAAGTGTCCCAGGTGTTTCCTTAATCACTATTTTGGGCACTTTTGGCTGGTTGCTCCCTTCTTGTCAGTTTCCCAGCTCTGAGGACCAGTAAACATGGACACCGACATGCTCCTAGTTCAAGTACATCAAAACTATCTTTTCAATTACATCTATTCAGGCAAAAGGAGTCCAAGATTTGACTTACATAGTTGTTCATGAAATATTCTACATTTTAAGTGTCACCTACTTCCTTTTCCTATATAAGTTTTGAACTTTCTCCATTTCTTTGCATTATGGTGTGTGAGAGGGTGGAGCTACATAACATCACGATGTAAAAAAATCGATACAAATTGTCAGAGTCTTTACTGGTAAGCTTATACTAATGGACCTCCAGCTCAGTGTGCACAGAAAATAGAATTAGACATCCTTATGTCCAAGGCTGTGAAATCCTACTTGTAAAGAATCAGCACATAGAAAGAGAATTAAGAAAATAAGTTGCTTTTTAAAAATGTCAGTCATTCAGAAATATGGATCAAGAGCTTCCTGTGTTCTAGGTGTGCTCTAAGTGTGGACCATATGACACACACACACACACACACACACACACACATAAATGGTAAAAAATCATGGCCCTTACGGAGATGGTGTTCTCTTTCTGGAGACTAAATAAATGAAATAAAACATATTTAAGATATTGATCAACATGAATAGAAATAGAGCAGGGTGGAGGCTGCAATCTTAAGCAGCGTGGGAGGACAGGACCACCCCAGAAGGCGGCACTCGGGGCCTGTGGAGGGGCAGGCAGAGCCTCCAGGGTGTGGCTGGAGCACGTGCAGTGCCCAAGCGCTTCTGACCCCCCTGAAGGTGTGTCCCCCTTTAGGGAACGGCTGCCCTCTCTGAAGCATCCTGATTTCCAGGGGTTTGGCCTTTACTCCCTTTCCCCTCCTGTCAGCGGAGGTGTGGCTATTGTGATTTAGCTTCAGGCTAAGACCATCCCGAGTGTTTAGTAATTTAAACATGTTGGCGGCGCTTGTAATAAATGGAGGAAGCACCAGTAGGAAGAGCCAAAAGCTGCGAGTTCACTGACGGTGATTCTGAAGTGCAGAACGATTAACCTCAGTCTCCAACCTGCTCCCTTGGACGACCCCCTCCCACCACAGCCCTCTGTGACTCTCTCAGGCCATTTGACATTTGCTCTGAGGACCATCCATCCCAAAGCTGCAATTCCTAGTGCTCGTTTCTTGAGGTTGACAGATCAAAGTTTCGCTTCATGTTCATTTTAACCAGTTTTCATGCATATACACACAGACACGAAGTTGAGGGGGAAGAGGTGTAAACTACAGTCAGCTTCCTCGGGTGGTCCACTGGAATGACTCCTCCCTGGCTGAGAAATTTAAGAAGTTATTTTGGAATTAACCATGGAGCTGAAGTTCTTTCTTTCCTGAAGTTGGTTGGAAAGGAAGAGAAAATGTCAACAGACACTGGACTCTGCTCTGACACAACAATAACTCGTGTGTGTGTGTGTGTGTGTGTGTGTGTGTGTGTGTGTGTAAATATTATAAAAGATGTTAGTGTATATATATAGTCTAATATCTATAGCATTTCATAAGTACTGAACTGTTGAAGATTTTGAGTATTAGAGATAAGAGGGGAACACGAAGAAAAGAAGGAGAAATAGAAAAATCAACAAAAAAAACAATGGATTTTTGCATATCCCACTCAAAGCAAGCCCCCTTCGGCACCATGGGAAGAGTGTGGAGGGATTGCATAATTGTCGTTTAATAACCGTGAAATGAAGTTTTTAGGCAAACGTGGTTCAGAGTGAACTTCTGATTAGCGATACAAATAGGCTTCACTATGATTACAATAGTTAATTAATAGGCTAAGAGTTCAGAACATGTACGTCTGTGGAAGACTTTTGTTCCCTGTGATTTAAGCACCGCCAGTAAAAACCCCAATACACATTCTTTCCTGAGAGCTCATGACGCTGACATGAAGGCACAGTCTCATCTTCTGCATTACAAACGAATTTCTGATTTCAAAACGGCAAAAATTCCCTGTCACGTAATTAATTCAAGGCTGGGAAGCGTCACAAGATGGGATTGATACAAGTTGGCTTGGGGGTGTTAAATTATACATTTGCGTAAAGATGAGGTAAAGTAATCCCTCGGAGTTTGTTAAAATATTTACATTGCCAATTAGTGTAATGGGGGCAGTAGATTGCGTGCAAGATAGCTTCAGAAAGCAGGAAGCCCAGCAAAGTAAATGTAAAAACAAACAAAAAAACATATTTGTAAATCAATTGGAAACTATTTTCAGATCCACCAGGACATTTCCCCCCTAGTCCACCCACTGGGTAGCTTTTATACCTTGGAGTGTACAGTCTTTGATGCTTAAAGGCAGGGGCGGGACATCTTTCACGCAGAGCCAATCATTTCAGCCCCTCACTGTGGGTGGCGGTCCCCAGTGTTGGGGGAAGCAGAGTGCAGACTAGATGAGTAGGTAGGTGGGCAGGGAGACCACTGAGAACTGTGGTGCCAAAAAGAAGTTGATGGCTCCGTGTACACTTGTATGCTGCAACGCCACCGGGTCCCTATTATCTTCGAGAAGAGCAGCGGCACCCTACTCTCTGCCATGTATGTTGTTCGCCTCTTCGTTTTTGACTGTGACCCTCACAGTACAATGAATTCTCATTTCAACGAGTTTATCTATAAGAGGCAACAAACATATTGACCACTGATTGGGCCATATGCCTACTAGGCCCTTTGCATAGCACCATTTAATCCTAGCAGGAATTTGGATGGAAAGAAATTAGTGGTTCCATTTTACAGATGAATAAACTGAGGCTGAGAGCGATTAACTAACTAAGCTAAGGTAATACAGTTCGGCCAGGTAGTTGCGCTTAATCAAGCATGGGCTGCACAGCAATTATGCTTTACTTTAAAAGTCGTCTGAGACTGTAAATTTTCATCACATTTCTTTGTGGGTTGTTTTTTTTTTTGATATTTTATTTCCTTAAAACACAATTACTCCTCAGTAACTTGTTTCTGTGAAGAGTCTGCTTTTAAAACAAATACTTGTTTTCATCTACAGTGTGGCTAACTCAAATATTTCTAGCTGTGATTGTGATCCCATTTATTTGGATGAACACATGACCACCTTTTCTCACTCAATTTGTGAATTAGAAGTCGTATTTTTAAAGGGATTGTTAATAAGCCTCAAAAGGATAGATTCTGCCACTGTAAAGAAATAGCACATCACTGAATAAAATAACAAGTGCATAAAATTTTCAGGGAAATCACCAAACACAAAAGAATATTAGTTAACATGGGGAAAATTGTACATTCTGAAATCTATATCCTTCTCAGAAATATATACTCTAAAGGCAAACCACCTTAGATTAAATCTGATACATACTCGTATAGTAGATGCTCAAAAAAGTTCATTACTTTTCTCCTATATAAACGAATTCCGGGCAGTGGTAAATTTTTTAAAAAGCCATTTCAGACATCGAAAATTCTCCTAATTCGCATCTTAGCAATGCTTATGCAGCTACTGCGATTTCAGGCCTACCGGGGCGTTGGTCCCAGAGCCCATCTGGGTCATAGCCTTCGGGTCCGTCTGTTTCATAAGGAAGTTGGGAGTTGGTTCATTGTTTCAGTGATAAGTAGGTGTCTAACTTTTCATGGTGGAACAGTTTAGAGTAGAGCTTCTTATTTACAGTTCATGTTGCAAAGAACTGTCCATTTATTCTTTCTTTCCTTCCCTTTTCCTTTGACTGAAACATATACTATATTTTCTCATTCTCTCTCTGTATGAGTATACAAGTACACACACACACACACACACACACACACACAGAGAGACACACACACACACACACACACACACACAGACAGACAGAGAAGGTATAGATGAACACTTTCACTTCATCAAGCCTAAAACATTAGAAATACCTTGAGGCCTGACGGCATCCCAATTCAGCCCCCTCTCCTTGCCTCAAACCTGGATAACCACTATCCTGAATTTGGGATGTATCAAGGCCTCATTGGTTTCCTGGATGTGTTTGAAGCCCACTTTTCCGATTTTTTTAAATGTTCTTTAACTTGGTAAAGAAATCCTACAGAATGCATTTTGTGATTATGTTTCATGACAATATGTTTGTGAAATTCATCCGTGTTGATGCTTATAGCTGAGGTTTATCCGTGTTCACTGCTGCATAGGATTGCATTTCACCATGATGGCATATTGCAAAGAATGCTCTACAGACATTCTTTTATACATCTCCCGGTGTGGACAGGCTGAGCAGTATAACTTCTGGGTCTTTATTAAGCAGCCTGTAATGGAAAGTCATTGCAGTTGAAACGATGTGATCTTTGTCCCATCTAAGATGGGAGGGGAGATTATGTGGACAGGATATAGGCTATGTTAACTCTAAATGAATCAATAATCAACATAGGCTACTGAACAATCTAATGTATTTGCACAATTTACTTTTGTGGAATCTGCACAAATTGCACTTACAGTTTCTTTTTAAAGTGCCCTAGCACTAAGCATTCTAAATTCAAAAAGGAGAATTAAAAGCAAGGAATGTGAGCCTCGAATAGCAGACAATTCAGCTGAAGTACTCATATTTAGGATATTTCCCTGTGGACTCGATTGTCGTCAGCCCTCAGTTATTTGCACCCACACGAGAAGACCCACTTGCGGTGTTTCTTGGGTGTAGATTATAAAGCCACACCGTGGCTGCTCTGCAGGGTGCATAAAAAGGGAGCCTCTCCTTCCAGAACTTTCTCAGGTTGGCATTCTTCCATGTCCTCAGGCTCTGTCTTTGTGGTGTTTAACTTCAATTCCATGTAGGGCTTCATAGTCATGGGTGTGAGGACTCTGCAGAGCGGATCGTCCCCAGAGAAACCCAGAGCGTCACACACTTTGGACAAATGCCCATGAGCTGAGTCCCTGCACGATCCTTTCCACAGGCCACATGCACCTCTCAGTAGGACACGGGCACAGTGAGGATGTTAAGGGTGGATGCTCCCACGTCAATAAAAGAATTAACCCTTTCGGATGTATCATCGTGCTTCCCACTTTGCCTACGTCTTAAAGAAAGCTGACTACACGTAACCTTTTCCATGGAAAAAATAGCCAGCCAACAAAGTAAATCCTCCCACTGCACCTTAACCTTCACCTCTTGTCTTAATAACGGCAGCCCTTCAGGTGTACGTACAGGTAAAAAGAGAAACTACCAGTCACTTTAAGGAGATTTTATTCACCAAAGTCATTTCTGGCCAGCAGGCGACCCAGGTACCGCATTTGAAGCTCTCTGTAACGGCAGACTCTTAACCAATGTGAGATTATTCCTTCTCTGGCCAAAATGTAATGTCCTCTTCCACATTGTATTTTTATTCAATCAATTCCTATGTCCAATCAGACAGGAGGTTTTTACACTAAAAAATTCAGGAGTGTTTACTTTTCATTTGGGCTCTAAGCAAGAAAGTCTATTATCACCAAAAAAAAAAAAAAAAAAAAAAGAAAAAGAAAAAGCTCTCAAACTCCTCTCATGATCAAGGTGAACGGAGGGAATTCAGGAACCAAGCACAACAGAACAGCACTGAGGTTTTCAAGGAAGACCGGCTGACAGGAAGTCTGCAGGCCCGGGCACTTAGGTGACAGACCTGAGAAGGGTCATGGCCATTCTCTCGAAATAAGAAGAGGCAATAGAGGCATCTGTAACAGGAACAATGCAGAAGTTGGATGTCCTAGCTCACAACCTCCAGGGACAAGCACAACACAGACCCTCCAGAAAAGACAGAGCCACATGTCAGCTTCTCCCTAAAGGAGCAACCGAGTTTCCTCGACTTGGTTTTCACTGGAGTCACTCTCTACAGACACGTGCTGGGTGCTGTGGGCAGAGGTACTGGAGCCAGGAAGCCTGTGGCGGGCCCTGAAGCTGGTGTCACCTCTCCCGGGCATGCTTGCAGAGATTCAAGGGACAGCCTGTCAGATGTCTCCTTGCACGAGGGACTGAGGGGGAACTAGGAGAGAGCTTTCCCGGAGGGAGTCACGAGTCGTGACAAGCTTGACCCAGAAACAAAGCCTTAGTCATCAGAGGGGAGCGCAGAGCAGAAGCCGTCACTCAATTATATCCCTGGACCTTGACTGAGCCCAAGGTCAAGGATGGGAGCTTAAGTGAAGCAACTAATTGTTGTTACGCCAGGGGCTGAGAGTTCCTGTGTGGGCAGCACAGATCTGACGCTCCTTGAGTACGATTCCTGTGAGGAGACTGAGGTGGCCCTTCTGCCATAGACCCCCCACAGTCCAGGCCCCTTGGGGCTCCTAAGCACCTGTGGTGTGGGACCACAGCAGCATTGCAGTGTCATCGAGGATGATCTGATCATCAGGATGCCTGGAGAAGACTGGATGGAGGCTCTACAGTGTCACGTGAAGGGCCCTCTGGGACAAAGGGACGTGTCTGTTACAACGATATTCTCTTCCGGAATATATTTTTATTAATTTTTTTCTTCCTTAATTAAATATCGCTGATGTATTACATTCAAATACCTTGCATCCAGGAAGCATTAGGCTGTCCACAGATCATTTCCACAATTTCTCGGTGGGCAGTCGGGATGGAATGGTGTGATTAAACCCGGGGTGGTAACTCAGGCCCTCTGAGCTAGGAGTAGCTCTTTTGGGAAAGCCTAAATTAGTAGAAGCCTGGTCAGAAAAGCTCCCTGGAACTCGGGGTCCAGGGTCCAGGATAAGGAATTAGCCAAACAACAGCATCGAAACAAAAGAAGCTGTGTGTAGGAGTGCGCGTTTGGGGCTGGAGGAAACGGTCTACAACCACGTAGTTACTATGAGTGACCCACAGAGAGTAGAAATAAAGATATGGAAACAAAAATGGGGCAGAGAGAGAAAACCAGGACAGAGCAAGGCATGAAGGATCCGCACAGCCTGGAGGCATCCTGGAGCCCTCCTGAAGGTGCCCCTCCCCGGCTCCTTAGGTGTGCCCAGTGTATTTAAAGGACATGGAACAAAAGGCACAGGTGTGACATACTGTGTCAACTTGCTAGCGCTACCACAACAAAATACCTCCCCCCCCCCCCCCCGGGATAAACAGGAACAATTTATTTCCTTACAATTCTGGAGGTAGGGATTTGACATCAAGGTGTCAGCAGAACTGGTTTCTTTCAAGACCTCTCTCTTTGGCTTGCAGGTGGCTGACTTCACTTGGTCTTCCTCCTGTGCCCCAACAGCCTCTTCCTTAGGGCCATCAGTCACACTGTGTTAGGCTCAACCTGAGTGATCCCATTTCATCTTAGCCGTTCTGTTTAAAGATCCTATCTCCCAATAGAGTCACATTCGGACGTCCTGGGTGGTTAGGACCTCAACATATGAATTTTAGACGGAGACAATTCAGCTCATAACATAACATTTTAAAAATAATTATATCTGAGTACATACTCATGGTTGGTTTCTTACTAATTAATTAGTAAAGAAATGGTTTCTACCTCATTTTCTTTTTTCTCTGCACTGAGAAGACACCACGGAGTAGAGAAAGGAGACAGATGGTGGTTTAGGTTTGGGGGTGGGTCAACGGGAGACCGTGTCATCTTTTCCGATCCTGCTGGTAGATACCACCTATTGTGTGGAGAACACTGGGCATCAGATTCTACCTGTTCACCTTTACTGGAGAGGAGTTCTTTCCAGTCAAGGAATAGGGGAATGGTGGGCAGAGAGTGGCACCAAACCAGCTCGGTCAGTGTCTTAAGAAGGAAACACCATCTCCATCCTGAGACGGAGATTTGGGTGCAGAACGTTTATAGGGGAGGGTTCTCAGGGTCACTACCCGTAGAGAAGTAAAGGAAGCCGGATTGGGCAGAAGGAGAAACTGGACTCAGGGCAGCCAGCCCAATTGCAACAAAGGCCTCAGCTGATCCCACGGAGCTTCAGAGATGGGATGGCCCCTCTGAATTTTACCCCTAATAGGCAAGAGGGCTTAATCTTCCTCTACACACACACACACACACACGGCCGGTTATTAGACACAGAACATCCCCTGAGATGAAGGGTGACCTTAGACAAGACAGTTCTCTTCAACTACCCTCCCAACAGCTGAAGGACGAGGGCCTCACCCCCACAGGAGGAGTCCAGGTGACACATCACAGCACCTGCTTCTGTCATCTTTATAGATGTTGACTAAATTATTCAGGAGACAATCAGTTGAGGGCCCAAGAGGAGATGGTATGTTCCGAAACGACAAATGGCCACTTGAAATGAAATTAGTTTTGGTCATTCCTGACCAAAAAGGGGTGAATCCTATGACACATGTGGGTGTAAGTCAGTTTCAAACCAAGACATCCTCTAAAATTGGAGACAGATTTTAAAGAAATGGATTCATATGAGCCAGTGGCCCTGAAAATGTCAATTAATTAAGTGCAAGGAGTAAAATAATTGGATTCGCATTTGCCTCTTTAACATGACCTCTTTGCAGACAACAGAGAATTCTCAATTGCTCTATATAAAGTGAGATATTTCTAATCTTTTTAGGATACATATAAACATAAACGTGTTAGCTCACCTTTCCCCCTCTCTGACCTTTCAATAAAGAGAGAAATAACTTATTATACATCTAAGGCATTTTAATAATGGAAATTTACAAGATTGGATTATTTAATTCATCATGTTTTTCATCAGATATTCACTGAACATTTCCTTTACGCCTAGCACAATGCCCAGCTGCGTACTGGGGCTGCTTTATAACAGAAAAAGACAGATATGACCCCAGCCTTCAAGTTATTTATAGTGTCTGGGAGACACAGAAAAGAAAAATAAACATAAAAAAATTAAATAATTACAAATTGTTTTATGGGCTATTAAGAAGACAGCATGCCAATCTGGGAAATAACTGAGGTGAAGAGGTCAGCTGCTTTAGTTGGAGTCCTGGGGAGGCCACTCTGAGGTGACCCTGAACCCCGGGCTGGAAGGTCAGGAAGGGAATGGACATTTGTGTCCCAGGCAGAGAGACCAGATGGCTGTGAAGTGGAAAGGAGCAAAGAGCTTGGTTTGTCAGAGGACTGGCGTGTCCAGAGTTGGGGGGTGACAGGGGGTGGCAGTAAGGGGCTCCTAGGATCCAGACCATGTGGGGCCTTGGAGCAAAGCACGGTGGGAAGTCACTGAAGGATTTCCAGCTGGGAAGAGAGGTCCACCTTCTATTTTATGAAGATTGTTCTGGTTTTGTGTGGAGAATGGACCAGAGGGGTCCGTGAGGGCATCCAGGATAAGACTGAGGAACTGCTACGGAAAAGCAGGGAGATGACTAGAAAAATGGGGATTGCACAACGGTGGGGGCAGGCAGCACAGGAAAGGGGCACGTTAAGGGTAACACCCCAACACTTGGCTTGAGCTCCTGGGTGGATGAGAATTACATTTACTGAGCCGGGGAGGACAGAGAACAGAAGAAAGATGGGCGTGTTGGGGGTTGAGGTGAGTCAGCATTTGTTGTCTGATTCTCTGTCTTCTTTCTTTTATGGCACGTGGAAATTAATTCTGTGCAATACAGCAAACATATTTGCGTAGAGACAACGGTGCTGAGGGTGACGTTTACCGCGTTTTCCGTTCCGATCAGGGACCGTGCTAAGTGCGAGTCCTCCCTGCAGTCCCGCACGGGCACAGCAGAGCTTACGGAGCTTAAGTCGCCCACCCAGTCACATCATGTACCTGTCTGGCCATTACCTGTCTGTTGGATTTGAGCCCAAGGAGCCTGACTCTAAAGCTGATGCACCTTTTTCTACAGACCGAATTGAAACCTTCTGAGATGGTGATTTTTTTTTTTTATTACTGTTTTTATGACACATTGGAATAGTTCTCTGCAGAGAAACTTACTTCGTTCACATCGTCATGTGGCTGTTTCAGTTCATACTTTGTCACCATCTGTCAGAGGACCACTTCAGCATCAGCCGTCTGCAAATATTTTGTCTCAACAGGAGCCTCGGAGCCGGTTCCGAGTACGCTAGCCCGCACCCGGGACGGAGCGCGCGGGGCTGCCAAACCCGCACCGTCGGTCGTTTCCCTAGAGGACGCCTTCCTGGAGCTCCTGTTCATGTCGAAGGCAGTGAGATGTGTTCGCGTTCTCCGATGGCGAACAGGCTTGAATTTAGAATAACGATGCTTCTGTGTCTAACGGGACACTGAGTATTGGGATCGGTCTATTGCCCCTTCTTTATTGCAGGCTAAACCCTGCCCTCCCCTCCTGGGTATCCAGGGTGGGTAGGGCAGGGGGTCTCCAGTGTGCATGAGTGCAAGTCACCAGCTTCCAGTAGAGCTGTTGTGTGTACCTGGGGACGCCTGCACCAAGACAGGGGTGGCCCCAGCGGGGCATGAGTCAGGAAGTGCTGTGACCGGGTGGGTGCCAGTCACTGTGCTGGGGGCTACACAGGAAGTGCCTCCGACATTCATACCAAGGTGGACACTTGGGCCAATAGCCAGTCTCTACCCATCATTCTTCTGGTGCCCACCTTTATGGCACGTAAGGATTAAAGCTGTATTTTAGCAGAGACATGGAGATCAGTTGCAGAAGCACAACTGAGGGTCTCTTCTTTGGGCAAAATGGTTGGTCTCTGGCCTATTCTAGTTCCTTCTTCACCACTCTAATTTCTGTAATATACCCAGCAGGGTTTCACATCCTCAGAAATGACCTCCACAATCAACCACTCTTGTTTGTCTCCACGTCGCTTCATATTCAACTATTATACTTCCAATTCTTTTTATTATTAAACGTGAATGGTCATTGTAGGAAATTGAGCCACTATATTAAAATAAAAATAAATCACCTATATTCACACTACCCAGATACAGCGATGGTTGCAATGTTTTAATTCCTTGAAGTCATAAATGTATACACAGAATGTGATTAATTTTGTATGTACTACTGTAATCTTATTTTAAAACAATAGAACACCATGAGAATTTTCCCATGCTGTTACCTACTTGTCAAAATAAAAGCATTTAAAAATATTTATAATGTTCTAGGATATGTATATATCATAATAATTCCCCTGTTTGACATTTAAATTTGTACCAGGGAAAATTAAACTGCTGTAAGTGATACACCAAAAGTATATAGTGATACCACTTGTAACACAATCTTTAGATGTACCCGACGGGCAGAAGGCAATAGGGAACTTGGAAGAGGTACACTAGTGTTTTCATTAATATTGTTGTTGTTACTTTTAAACAATCTCAAACTTATAAAAATGTTGCAAGAATGCTTTTTTGTTCATGAGTCTCAATCAGTGCCTCAATGATGCCTCCTGACTTCCGTGGGCATTAGTGTGCATTTCCCACCAGCAAGAATATTCTGCCACCTAATTATAATACCACCATCCAATTCAGGAAGTTAACATGGATATGTGACTGCCATTTAATTTTCAGACCCCACTCTCATTTCAACGATAGTCCCAATAATGGTCCTTTCTATATAAAAGGATCTAATCCAGAACCACATTGCATTTAGTTGCTGTGTCACTGTGGTCTCCTTAAATTCGAAACAGTTCCTCAGTATTTCCTTGATTTTCACAACTTGGGCAGTTTTGAAGGTTGCAGGTCAGTTATTTTGTCGAACAACCTTCATGAGTTTGAGGATTGCTCCTGATTCAGTTTGGGTTATGCAGCTTTGCCAGGAATACCACAGAGGTAATGCTGTGTTCTTGCAGGATTCTACCAGGTGGAGCACTACCTGAATTTTTCCCAGGATCGGTGAGGTTTGCCTTACACATTGAATGAAGGTGCTGTCTGTCATGATCCTTCTCCGTAAAGTTACTCTTTTCTCCTTTGTTGTTAATAAATATTTTGAGGGGAATGATTTTTTTTTTGCCTCAAACTTTCAATTGATTCATTATTAATTTAAATCACCTTAGACGCACAAGTTCCTATTTTATTCAATGGGTTATAATTGCTTAGTAGGATGTATTTTGAAACTCAATCACCCCAGATTTGGCCAACGGGAGCTCCTGTGTTCTTCTGACTTACTCCAACATTCTTTAATTCCTTTCTTATTTTCTGGCCCAAGATAGTCTAGGCTCATCTTGCACTTTCCCACTCCAGCCCTGGAATCAGGCATTTCCTCCAAAAATGTCCAAGTGTCTTTTAGTAAAGATTGGTATTTAGAAACTGGTCTAGGTATTGGGTGTACGCATAGCTTTTGTGGTATCATTTCTTCCAGCCCCTTTCAGTAAACAGAACTTGGGGGCATATACAAACATATACATTCCCATGAATATTTATTTATTTATTTATTTAGAATATTTATTTCTGCAAGTATTTATGTTGAAAGCATAAGTGTTTATATATATATATATATATATATATATATATATATATATTTAT
The DNA here is from genome assembly GCA_004026885.1 of Lyroderma lyra. Lineage (NCBI taxonomy): Eukaryota > Metazoa > Chordata > Mammalia > Chiroptera > Megadermatidae > Lyroderma > Lyroderma lyra. The sequence goes on from PVJL010001846.1 coordinate 193,664, forward strand.
ATAACCTATCATTTAAAATTTATAGTGTCTTCCATTATTTGTATGTCACAAAGTCCTTACTCATCAAGCTGATGATGCATTTACATCTTCTTTTAATTTTTTATTATGTTTAGTTAGTTCCTCATCTGGAATTTATTTGAGTATGTTATAAGCTGAAACTCAGTTGCAGGTAATTATTCAATCTCCAATATAATTTATGAAATAATTCATTCCATCCTCATTTGTAATATTGTATTTCTAAATATATTCTCACATGCTATATATTAGGGTTTTGGGAAATGTACACTATCTGTTGGCTCATTTGTCTCAAACACTCAGTTTTCATTATTGTAGCATTATATTTTAATGTCTATTAGGGTAATTGCTCTACACCAGAAATCTTGCATGCCAATGGGCTAATATTTTGCTGCTCCCAGAACATTTGGAAGCACTGTCAAAGGACTGAGGTAACTATTTGGAGTTTGAGGACTTTGTGTCATTTTCCAAGTTTTTTTATATGTGTAACTGTTTTCTTTCCTTGCCTTAGATGCTTGAGAGGGGACAACAGGTACTGGCAGAATGCAGGCACATGGGTGACTCTTTCCTAACTGTCGATTCCCTGGGGCATCTGCAGAGATATGAATAACCATCAGGAATATTACAACCATCAGTTGTAATATTATTCAAAAACAGTCTACCCTCCTCTGTCCTAATTACTAGGTATCACTTGGGCAGAACAACATGTCCTTCAAGGCAAACTTAGGGAACAGCCACAGACAGCATGCAAGTTAAAAATCTAAATTTGCTTAAGAATGAAAACAAAACCGTGAAAAACACGCATTCAAAACAGGTCTTCGGTTTTGTATTAAAATCCAGGAAATCTATTTCACCCGTCTCCTCATCTGCTTATTTCTGTGCCCCGTGTATTCCTCCTTGTGATTAAGATAATTGTGTATTTGAAGGAGCAGTGTTCTAGCTGGAGGTACAGTAGGCAGCGGGGAGATAGCAGGGTGGGCGACCCTGTACCTTTAGTGCTGTTGGCATTCCCCAGGCAGGCCTGCCAGTGTGTCCTTAATTTCTTGCTCCACTGATTTACAAATGGTAACTGTATAGCTAGGAATCAACACAGTGGTAGACGAAGGGAAAAAAAAAAAAAAAAGGCCCCTAATCTTTCAAATGGCCAGCAGGCACGTGTCCAGAAAGCATTGTTATCTGAAACAACCATGTGACAATGGAAACATTGATGTTGGAAGATAACAAGTCACAAAGCCAGATGAGAATACTAGGTCATTGGTGCTTAAATGTTTCATATTGTTTTCAAAGGTGCAACTTTTATTATTTAGTTCCGCAATGGCATAGCTGCACAGAAAATACCAAGTGACTGGCAGGTCGTACTGTGTTAAGTGTGACAAATAAGAAGGCGCTTAAAGGAAAAGAGTAAGATCAATATTTCAGCTGGAAATGGATCCTCTCAGGTGGCTGTGTATTCCCAATACTCTACCGAGTCGATTTTCTCTATTTCGTATCTAAAAAAGAGTCTCTTTTCTATAGTATGTTGGGGCTTAGAAAATGCGGTCATACGAAGTACTTCAGTTTTTGCAGGCGAACGTTTATTGAGGCCTGTTCAGCTTTGTACAGTGTGGAGAGCGTGTAAGCATTGTCTCATTAAATCCTCACAAGGACAACACAGGGTGACTTTCAGATGAGCCCTATCCAATAGAAGAGATGAAAGAATGAAGGTCAGAGAGGTCAGGGAATGTCCTCACGGTCACGCTGCATTTCTAGCAAGTGCTGAGACAGAAGAATGTTCTTTTGGTATTGGGTCATCCTGGCCCAGCTTCCCCTAGACTTCTCAGGCTACTTCAGAAGTTTCTCGACAAGACGATTTTTTCCAATATTATTATAGATAACCTCTGATATCTCTTTCGTTCTCCTAACCTCTTTCCTGCCCCATCTTCCAAGGTATTATGGGAGTAGCCAGAAAGAGGAGTTTAGTACGAACCCATGGATGGAGCACCCATTATCTTGATCAGTTGGAAAGAGCAGGTATGAGAAGATGAGATAAAATTCAGAATTGTGGCGGGTCTGGCAAAATGTATCTAAAATGCTCGGGACTCGGAGATGCAGGTTAAAACCAGTTCGCTCCTAATAGCACTGGGGTATGAAGTTATACATTTTGTCGTGGCTAGATGAAGTAAGGGACTTCATTCTCTTCCCCTCACACCAGGACTTGAAGGAAGAAGTCCCTTTTTGTTCCTTCTGCCTTTGAACTGTACTTGTTGTTAAAGCCTGGCCTGAGTTTGAATCTTGGACACAGCCTTCCCGGTGATGGGACTCAGGGATGTTACATACCCTCTATTTCCTTGGTATTTACAGAATAAGCACGAAGTGGTGTTACTGTTATTATTACTATTACAGAAATGGGACTGTGGCTTTTTAAAAGAACGCTTACAATGTCTCTGATATCTGCTGCTACCAGTGCTGTTGGTTGACCCTTCATGAGCCCTCCCTGCTCCCCTCTCCTACCCCAGGGATGGCTGCAGACATGCACAGGAATCGGAGATCATGGCCCGGAGAGCCCTCAGACCCTTTCTTCACCAAGTCCAGCTTGGTTGTGGCCCATGACAGGGTCTCTGTCCCTTCCTACTGGCACGTGACCTTATCTCCAGGTGTTTAGTGGACAAGTCTTCTTGGATGTCTTCAACTCACCCTAAATTCAACATGTGGCAAACCCACCTCAGCACGTTTTCTTCCACAAAATGGTTCTTCTTTCTGATTTTCCTACCTCCATTCTCTCTCATCTTCAGAATGATTTTTCATTCCCTCTTTTTGCTTAAATATGAGATCAAAACAGGAGTGTCAGTTCTGTTGATGGCCACGCCTGGTATGTCTGTTTTCAACTCTTGGTACTTCTTTACAGTTACTTTCTGCTACTGGTTGCATGTCTTTTCCCTGTCAGGCTGTACACTCCATGAAGCCTGAGTCATGTCTGGTTTCTAATGACAACATTCCTTGTACCTGGCACAAGCTCTGATCATGGCTGGCACAGAATAAATAGCAGCTGATATCGATCTGCTCCCTCTGGTGTGTATTTATTATTTTACCCCATTCCTGCCGCGCTAGTCCCAATGACACTGCCCTAGTGAAACTATGAATGCTGTTCACTTGGACTTTGGAGCGACGCCCCTTCCTCAGACATGAGTGGGTTGCAATCCACTGTCTAAGCTTGAGGAATTGTTTGAGCCTTGGCTTTCCTATTTCTAAAATGGAAACAATAAAGCATACCCATGAGATTGGAAGATGAAATGAAATAATTTAGTTAAAGGACCTGGGAAGTGCCTGGCCCACAGTGAATACCCAGTGCATGATGCTCAGTGGGAAATGCAAAATGAGGGGCAAACAAGACAAATTTCCCCCCTAATTTGCAATGCGTGTAAGGTTATCTGCTCTGGAACTCTATTTCCTTCACGTACCTTTAAAATCTAATGTCTGAATTTCATTCCCTCAGGAACTTAAACTAACTGTTACTCTGATAAACTAATACATGCTAATATCTGGTCTCTTAGGGGCTTAAAGTGTTTCATTTTGAGCAGTATTTTTAATCCTAACAGATCTAAAAGACCTCCAAAAATCAATGTTAAAGTAGCCTGACCAGACGTACCATTTTACACGGGACAGGAAACAACAGTACTGTCCCGTTTCAGGTGGTACATACAGTCAGCCTCGCCTCACTGGGCTAACTTCCAGGTGTCAGTAGGCATACAGGGGGCAGACTGAGGTGTGTAGTTTCAGGCAAGGGCTGGAGGGCAGTCATGTTTTTCGTGTGTGGGGTCCTCCTCCTGTGTAGCCAGCAGGCCTGTGCCTTGATTCCTGTGTTGAGCCCCTCCTAAACAGGGGCCAATCTGAATCAGATTGGTCTGGTGAGCTCCTCTGGGACCCTGCCCTACCTAACTGCCCCAATACCAGGGGTACTTTCTCAGCCAGCAGCCAGCTCCACCCACATTACACCTTTTCTTGGAAACTTAGGAGTCCTTAAGCCCCAGGTAGATGACGACTAGCCTCGGTGAGCTCTGAGACTTTTTCTGAGTAGCTCCAGGCTCAGTACTGGCACCAAACCAGAATCTACACTAACTTGGTGAACACAACTCTTCCCACTCTAATGACTCCCTGAGGCCCTGCCTCACCCAACTTTCATACCACATGAGGCTTTATCAGTGGCTCAACCTTTAGGGAGCTGGCAGGTGGCAGCAGGGCTCTGAGTATCCTGGCCTTTATCAGAGCTACCCTGGGCCCCATGCTGGTGGCAGCCGTCCTTGGTTCACAGTGCAGCCTCTCTCACGCACCTCCAGATACAGCAGAAGTGGCGACAAACCAAAATCACTCCATGGCTCCTACCAGGTAGTCCTCAGTCAGTCACAGGGAATGGCTGACATGGCCTGCATGGGAGCCCCTCCCAAGATAGGAAGGGTGCCAAAAATATGTATATACATTTTAAGAAAGGAAAAAACTGTATTAAAATTATAATACTCAGTATATACTGACAACAAAAGGTGAATACGAGTCACATTTGACTTCTGCAATTATAAGAGGTGCTCAAAGTGGTCACCATCAGCATTTATGTTATACATAGATAACGTCTCTTAAAATGTATATACATTTTTTTTGGCACCACCAGTACTTGGAGGCTGGCTTCAACCACAGCAGAGCACAGCCCGATCAGCTTCACAAGCAGCACACACAAAGGGTGATCTCAATAGGCACCAGAGCCCACTGGGGTAAGCTCCTCACACAGCAGCTCATAAGCTGTAAGTGGGGCCACATCCCTTGTTCAGTTAGCCTGAGGGTCAATCCCACTCATTCACATGTCAATAGCAACCAAGGCTCAACTATAACTAGAGGGTACACACAACCAACACAAGGGACACTCTTGGAGCACCCAGAGCAGGTGACGAGGGAGACTGTGCCCCTGGGCCCCACAGGGCACCTACTACATAAGGCCACCTGGCAAGACTGGGAGATGTAGCTGATCTACCTAATACATAGAAACAAACCCAGACAGGCAGCTAAAAATGAAGAAACAAAGAAATGCATCCCAAATGAAAGACCAGAAGAAAAATGCCAGAAAAAGAACTAAGCAAAATGGAGGCAAGCAACCTTCGAGAGACAGAGTTTAAAACACCAGTTATTAGTGCTCAAGGAACTCAGTGAGAACTTCATCACAGAGACAGCAAGCATAAAAAAGGACATAGAAACAATTAAAAAGAACCAGTCAGAAGTGAAGAACACAATAACCAAAATGAAGAATGCACTAGAAGGAGTCACCAGCACACTAGATGGAGCAGAGGATCGAATGAGTGACTTGGAAGACAAGGTAGCAGAAAACACCTAATCATAACAGCAAAAGGAAAAAATAATAATAAAAGAGGATGGTTTAAGAGCCCTCTAGGACAACATCAAATGTAACAACATTCGCATCATAGAGAAACCAGCAAGGACAAGGGATTGAGAACCTATTTGAGGAAATAATGACTGAAAACTTTCCTAACCTGGCAAAAGAAATAGACATACAAGCTCAGGAAGCACAGAGAGTCTCAAACAAGATGAACCCAAAGAGGCGGACACCAAGACAACTTCAATTCCTTGGGATAGCTAGAGAGGTGTTTAAAAGCACAAATAAAAACAAAAACACAACAGTAAAAATTTCACATTGAATTATAATTTACTCTAAAGTCCCATAATTACATATTATTATATTAATACATTATATTATATCTTTAATATACTTACAAAAGTGACTGTAATTTATCTGGCATGAAATAGATTTGTTTATGACAGGATTTGTGTATCCTAGTCACATGAAATCCATCTTAAGGCCTTATTGTAAAGTTATCTATAAGGGTTTCAAAAAGTTACCTATAAGGGTTTCCTTAATGCTGAAGACAGTAGCATATTTATCATGAGATGGACAAATTTATGTAATCATTACTTCAAAGTGATAATCATAGTTTTCAAAATATTTAAAATCATTGGAGGATCTGCTTTTGGAAGCATGGCCTCTGCTATATCAGAGGATAAATGGCATATAGATCATCGGTCACATGAAGTTATTTAGAATTCTGCAGGCATTTTCCTACTAACTCAGTATTATAAATTGTGATTAAATCTCAGGCCACAAAATTCATATCTTTGGTAAATTTGCAAATGTTTAATGAGCTTTCTATGAGAAATGTATTTCATTTACCAAACGACCGATTAATAAAGGAAGAGTTCTATACAACTCAAAGAGAATAATTGCTTGCTTTTTAGTGTCATCTAAAACCTAAACAACAGAAAAGACAATCAGAGAGGACCCCTGCTTCTTCTGCAATGGAGCAACTGGCAGTAGTCTTGCCCTCCCTTGAAAACAACTAGAAAACAACCAGAAAACAATTAGAAATCTAGACATTGGTTGATAGACAGCACAAGGCTGTGATACCTGAGACAAAGGAAACAAGTATACGAGCCCTCAATTGCCCCAGATTTCTGTCAGGAAGTACTTGGGAACTATGTCCTAAGAAAGGGGAAACCAACCAGAACATGACCGTCTCCCTGAGTGGAGTAGCCAGAGACTGGAGTTCGTGGAGGCTGAGAGCAGGGAGCTACGTGGAGAAATGTCTTTTCAGGGTAAAACTCCATGAAGCACAGCAAAGAACGACCAGGGACCTGCCAATCAAACATTTCCAAACAGTTGAGTCCTGACTAGCTGAGTAAGAAAGCTCACCGTACACCCAGGATCTCCTAAGCCTTAGCATGAGGGCTAAACTAGCTTTGGAGTAAAGGCTATTTTAGACCAGCCCCAAAAGATTCTAACTTACTGTTAGAATCCTGATTTTGATCACCGTGGTAATGAGTCCAGTCAAAACTTACTCTTTGTTTGTTTGTTAAATCGGCCTTTCTCGCAGCTAGATTTGGTCACGTGGTAGAGCTAGATAATTGCAATGGAAGTGAACATCACCGTGAGAGGTTTCTGAAAAAGCTCTTTAAAAGGGGCCAGCTCATCTGGCTTATGTCTTTTTCTCTTGCTCATGCCTTTTTTGCTCACCGGAACCCAAAAGTGATGTGGGATGTGGGGCAGCCATCTTGTGACCATAAAGGAACCAGTTTGAGAATTAGGGCTGCCACTGACCACGGCTAAAAGGAGACTTAGAGGGAGCTCGTTTTCTCCTGAAGTTCTCGTGGGAGCACTGTACAGGTTGTTGAGATTTCTGGTCAAGAAAAATGATTGAGAAAAATAGAACCCATACTTTCTAAAACTACTGTTTAAACTAATAGTCTGTATTTTTAATACTTAAAAGTTATTTTTCATCTTGGGGTCTTTTTCTAGCTTCTTTCAAGTGCCTTTTTCTTCAGATAAAATCTACATTTTAAAAAGAAATAATCTTATTTGGATTTTTATTGTAATCGCCCTAATTTAGAAAGCTGGAGGCAGTCTAACTTAGGCTATGGAACCAGACTGCCTGATTTGAATCCGTATTATACACCACTTAGTGGCTGTATAAACTTGGGCAAGTTATTAATCTCTCTGGGTATAAGTTTCTCATTGGTAAATGGGAGATGTTATAGTATTGACTTCTTAGGATTGCTGGGAGGATTAAATGAGTTAATATGTCTAAAGTTTTTAGAACAGAATTAAGCACATAGGAAGTACTTAGTGCGTGCTATTATTGTTTTAAATAGATATATTTGGAAAGTACTGATTCTGTGATATTGAGTAGTATTATCCAGAAACAACTATGCTCTTTATTATATCCAAATTTCCTTTTTTGCAAGACTCTAGAGTATTAAACATTTTATTGAAGAGTTAAGCATTTCTTTTTTAGGCAATCTCCAATTTAGATGCAAATGATTATATTTCAATGAAAGCACATTTGTTCTTTACATTCTCAAATCAAATACTTTTTGGGTATAAAAAAGGTAACAAAGTACGGCTGACAATTTGAGTACTTCTGATATTCCATTTTGATAAAAATTTAAGATGTAATTAGAGTTTGAGGAAAAAGAGAACATTATAAAATAATCAATAATCAGTTTTTTAGCTTTGTTAGTTCAAAATAATTTTGGCATTCTCAGTGGTGTACATTTTACAATAATTTTGTTACATAACATGCTTTTAAAGCACAGAGTCTTTTCTGGAAAGAAATGTAATGAAGAAACAAAAATAGATCTCATTAAAATTGGTTACATTGGCTGCTTTCATTTCCAATACACAAATATAATTCCAAATTGAAAAACATATGTACACGAAGGAAAAATACTATTAATAACGAGTGCATTCAAATGTCAAAACCATGCAGAATGTGTAGTTTGGGAAATACACTCCAAAACCCAAATGTCATAAACACTCAAGTGACCTTTGCGTTCCAAACAGAGACCAAATGGCCAATCTGGCTGTGTTACCATGGAGACACACTTTGATGGAAAGGTCTCTGATGAGGTTGAGCAGCATGAATGATTAGGGGCAGTATTGTGACAAATAATAATAGGTGTCAGTGTGGCACCCTCTGCAAGATATCAAGGGTGTGTGTGCTGAGTAGACAGCGTTGTTTAAGAAAATATCATTATCAGCTAATGTTTATAAGTGATGAGCAAATCAGAAAAAAATTTTACTATTCCCGTTGGAGCTCTTAAGATGTGAGAAAGACATCAACTCAATTTTAAGGACAAAAGTTAATCACAAACATAGTTTTTTTTTGTTGTGCTTCTCAACAAATATCATCTGAAGCTGTTATCATAGAACTGTCAGCCCAAGCATAACATAAAGATAAATTTTCTCTTATTGATGGGAACTGGCTCCAATTTCAAACCGATTTCATTTCAGTCACAGAGTTTTGTTCCTACTATGTGGATGGTACGGCTGTGTTTCAATGGGAATACGAAGATAAGAAAGACATCAGGCTTGGTCATGAAGGAGCAGTAAGTTCACAGGTAATAAATTATGCTTGGTTATCACTTAGTCATAACAGAGATTTGAATTAAGGACCATAAGGATTTACTGGAGGACAATATTAACATTTGGACATGAGAAAGTGGGAAATTTTCAAGGAACAGAAAGTCCTCAAGATGGGCAAAGAAGTATGTAGTGAGTCTCCCTAGAAGAGGCAATGTTTGAAGGAAGAGAAGCAAAGGATATGTATCCATAAGGGTTCTTAGATGACCATGGCTGGTACCTAAGGTATGAAAGGGGTCACAGAGAGAACTAAGACTGGGTCAAAATGGCAGGTTGAGAACATAGGCTTTCCTGCAGTCCCCATAATTATCCTATGAAAACCTTGTGTTAAAAAGAAGAAAATCCGTAACAGTATGGGAAAATAAGAGTCTAATCGACACACCAGAAAACTTGAAGAATCTTTGATATAAACAGTCAAGATCAGATCTATGGAGACATCTCAGCTCATCAAATACACTGTTCAGGTAGGATAGGTCCAGAGGGGCTCCAATCCTTAAGGCAAAAAGCCAAGAAACAGGAAGGGCCTTAGGGAAGTCTTCAGGATCATCCCTGGAGAAATGGACAAATAGGTCATCTCTCCTACAAAACCATGAACAACAGAGCCATTTCCCACAGGTATCAGGGTGAGTGCTGAGCTCAGGTATAGGCAGTACCTCAGAAAGATACCAAGATATCAAGATATAGCAGTGACAGAAAACAAGCTACACTTGTTGGAGGGAGATAAAAGTGAACAGATGTTCTTGCCTTGTACATGGATATTACAGGCACTTGACAAGAATGTTCTACATTGAGAACATAAAGTATCTATTAGAAAAATAGGTATGTTAGAAATGAAAGGATTTAGGATGAACAACTTCCCAATAAAAGAGGAAAAAAATGGAACAAATAATGATCCATTAATCTAACAAAAGACAAAGAAAATAAAAATAAAAAAAAAAACTAACCAGAAAGTATTAAAAAAATACAATAAAATAATATTAATAAGTTTAAACATATACCTAATACCAACATTATTAAGTTTTCCTATTAAGTTTTCCTAATAAAAGACGGAGAGGTTCAGTTACATAATCAGAGTTTAGTTAAAGGTCGTTTAAAGCATTAATGAGAATAAAGCAATTCTCTTCCAAAATTAAATAAAATACATGCTCTATGAAATACATATTATTATATAAAAAATAAGCTGTATGCAATTGACTAGACTAGAATCTCCTCCCCAAGGTGAGTGACCAGATAGTTTGCTACTTGAACTGAAAAGAAGTAGAAACTCAGATAGAAACAGCGAGACCACGTAGGAAACTGTATTTTATTTGATGTTACTTATCCCCAAAACTTATGGCTCCTCTTCTAGAGACTTCTTAATATCGGTCTTTGGTTTGGTTCCCCCCACATCCTAACTTCCACACTGTGTGGGTGTTCTCAGTCTGGCATCAGGAAATGTGAGCAGCCTGCTAGGCGCCCCATACCTGAAGTTTGCTTTTCATCGTCTCTGGCCCCAGGGCACTTACCTGCCTTTGGCTGATGGACTGGCCCTTCTAGAAGTCTGTTCAAGACTTAACCCCTCCTCCCAACCTTACAAATGTATCTCCTTTCTCCCAGGTCCTCCCTCTTGTTCTGTGTATTATACAGCCTATCTATTTCCTTTGCTCAAGATTAACTAAGGTTTTCATGAAATTTTGCTATCTTCCAGAGTTAAAAGGACAAAGGAACAAAATCTCCAGGAGGTGTCAGGGAGAGAAGGTAGAGAGGGAAAGAGAGTAGTGAGAACCAAAAGGTTTGTGCTTGAGTTGGGGTGACTCAGTCTACTAGTTCTTGGAGAAACTAAGAAGGTTGGCAAACTAAAAAAGAGAATGGATTTCTCTCTGAAATCGCCTCCTTAAATCTTAGTTAATGTATACATAGGATGCAAACTTCCAGGAGTTAGAAAAAAAAGGCTCAGAAAATTTAGCTATAAAAACTAACAAAATTTGAAATGCATGAAATTATATTTCACAGTGAAACCCAGGAGAGTGCACATTAATTGTTGTATTTTAATCAGTTTTGACCACTCTCCCTGGTTTAAACAGTAGGATGGTCATGGAAATTAGTATTTTGACCAGAGCTACTTGGCCCTCTAAAGAAGGGGTGACAAAAGTGATTCTTCTTCCCTCAGTATGATTTTGAGACCCAGGACAGAAAGTACAGAAAGATGTGTCATCTGTCCCCAAATACAATCAGTGCATGCTCCAAGAAATAAATGAAAACATAAAAGATTTGTAGCAAAGAGTGTCAAGGATCAAGTCACGACTCAAACATTAGGTGTAGACCACCAGGGAGTTATAGAATTGTATATTCCCCCATGCATTCACTCTGCAGATAAGAGTGGTTTAGGCTGTTACCAGAGTTGGTGACATTTCAGTAATCACTCCCTAGAAGAGTAGCTTTTTATAACACACATCCTACAGCAGGCACTTATAATAAGAAATCTACATCTTTTTTCTAATGGTTCTAATTGGTTAAACAATAACACGTTGAATATCACTAGCTATTTTGAAAATGACAGTTTGTCATAATTGAATTTAATCAGGCATATAGTGTTTGTTTGTTTTTTGGCAGAAACTATCATAATATATGGCCTGAAAAATGTCCCTAAAAGTGAATATTTCTTTTGTTTCTTTTTTATTCTGTTGAAAAGGCTAATTTATTAAAAAATGAAACTTAGATCACGTCCAAGCAACACAAGAAGTTTAACTAGATTTTCTATTCTCGTCTAAATTTTCATTTCCTTTTTCTGTAGAATCGTGTGAATAAGAAAATGAATTTGAGGTAGAAATGAAGGCTTATGTGAGAGGCTGGGGCTGCCAGCCAAAGCATCATCTACTGACCCATCCCCCTGGGGGCCAGAATGCCAGGACCTTTCACAGCAGACAGATGTCACAAGTGGTGATTGTTCACTGGATCACCAACACCCAACCCCGATCTGCTCTGCCAGCCTTGGGCATCTCACCATTGGTACTCTCCATCAGCTGCGTTGCTTTACCAATACTAACTAGAAATGCCATTCCAACTCTATGTATTAGAAATGCCATTTAAATAAATGAGTTTTGGTCATGATTCTTACACTTGACCAAAGATTTGATGGAAAAGATAAAGTGAACATTTTCTTGAGCTATCCCAGGTATTTTCATAAAACATAAAACGTTCCTCAAATCCTTGAGATGTCTATGGAAATCCCCACCTTATAGGAATATAATATCCTTGAAAAATATACAACTCACAATAATGTGATAGCCTGGGTCTAAATCTAGATTTGACTCCAAAATCTTTCATTCTCCCAAAAGAGAGAACATTGAGGCTAATGATGGAAAGAATATTTGGAGATCATCAAATGCACTTCAACCTTGAATCTGATTCTTGTTGATATTATCAAAGGTTTAAACAGTCACAAAAATGGCTCAAAACATACCAAAACTCCGGATGCATTATCTTCATATTGGCAATCTGAAAAATAAAATTCCTCTGTAACATATTTAATGGTATCCAACTTGCTGTATGAGTAGAAATTCTACTGAGAGCAAGTCTGCTATCTTGGGTGATGGGTAGATAGCCACGAATTTAGGCTCATGGATACATATAACAAGTTGATTACGGTACCTGGAAGGCCCTAACCTAAAGCAACACCCACACTTATCTTGTAGTCCCCTTTTGATTTTGGAGTGAGAGCCAATTAAAAAACATCATTTCATCTGGACAGGTAGATGTGCTTAGTTATAAGGTACTGTCCCCCACTGGCACTTGATCGCAAATTAGACGGCAGGGTGAACACACTTGCTACTTACCAGGCCTCTCCCAGAAAGTGGGAGCCAGAACTTGTTGGTTGTGAGGGACGAGGTGAAAAGAACTCAAGAACACTGGACAAGTTGGGGTGGAACTCTGCACTGCAAGAAAACTCCTGGGAGAGCAGAGTCTCTATAAAACTCCAAGTAAGAGGCCCTTCAATTCTGAATTTCATAATAAAATACTGTTACAGACAAGCAAGCCTTAGTTTGTTGTTGCTATTGTTGTCATTTACCATTTGCTTAGGACTAACTTTGCCTGAAAGTTGATCCATACGGATTTCTTAAATTTCAAATATGGAAAAACAGGCAAAGACTGTCACTAAACTCCTTGGACAATGTGCCTTCTTGGTGCACCCGCACTTGCCAATGGTGTCATTACTGTACCTGAACGCCACACACCCTCTAGTGCATCCCTCTGGGAATACGCTGCTGGCTCTGCGCTTATGTAAGTGTTTTCTCTTGGAAAACAATTTCCAGCTCAGCATGTGCTTACAAGTTCAGTTTGTCCTGCACAGCCAACTCATACTGATGTCTTTCTCCAGGGTTCATACAAGTCCATTATTTAACCTTATTTATTTATTCCCCACCTATTTTCAAAAATGGCTTGCAAAGATGCATAAAATATGACAAGACTGGCTATGTTAAACTGTCAAATGATTAAAAAAAAAAAGTGCAGTGAGGCAAAATGATCCAGACATTAAAGTGCATAAAGTACATGAAATAACAACTGGTCGTCCTTCCATCAATGAGCTGTGCGATTAGCTGTACATATTTATGTCAATCAAGATAGACTAAGTTATAAAAAAGAAGATTTCAGAATCACAGGAGCTGCTAACCACCGTGCTTTAATTTCTCAGGCTGGAGACCCACTGAGGGTGAGCTGGAGGCCTGCCCTCCACTCTTCTCTCTAATTTCTATGCTAATGGAGCAGCTATCACTCATGCTGCTAGGCATTGTGGGCAGAGGGAAAAAGAGCTTTGAAGGATCTTGCACTACCAAATAAATGCTTTGATCACGTTGCTTTTACTCACTCTCATTGGTCAGAACTAGTCTCATGGCTCCACCCACAGCAGCTAGACTGTCTAGTCTTCCATGTGAAAGGGGAGGAGCCCACTATTGATTGGCAGCTCGAAGCCCATTACAGTGTTGAAGCCGTCAAGGTGAAAAAGAGACTCAGGACAGACCTGAGTCATAGAATTCATGAGATAAAAATAAGTATAACAGCTCAGGAAAATTATGACTATTTTTGATTCTTAATCAGACAGGAATTTCTGCAGGATTCCTCATAAAAAACACCATGTATAACATAGATTCCATCATCTTTACAGTGCATTCTGGGTCTTTTCTTATAAGGCCTTTGTATGCACGTATGACATCACAACAATTCACAATTTGTTTAAAGAAACTCAAGGGTCCAATTATTGGGGTTTAAGGATCTACTTTTCTCCCAAACTCTTGACTCGGGGGTATGTTTAAGCATTCCACTTGCAGGTTGTGTTTAACCAATTGAGAGATAATAAGCACTCGGCTGGGTTCTCTAGGAAGCTTCTGAAGAAAGCTTTGCTGTCAGGGGAGTACCAATCCACCTTCCTTAACAACTACCAACAATGGGTCAGTTAACATCCAAATATGGAAGCCAAGGAGCCACCAAGGGCTCTTATCTAGCCAGAGGTCCCTGTTACTGTTTTGAGGTGAGCTGAGAACCTGATATTTGGGCCAACACCCTCCTCAGACAGTTCTGAATTTTCCCCATGGTGCATATAAATGATCAGTGAATTTCCCAAAGTTCTATTGCACTGCAAGGGGAAAACAGTTTTAGACTGAATTTTTTTTTTTTTGAGTTATACAGTATATGCAGAATTTTGTTTTCAGTCTATTAACAAAGTTTGGCCCACATATGGATCACAGACTCCTTATACTAGCTCTAAGACATCTGGGAGTTTACTACAAATGAGTTAAATAAAACTCTTCTCTACTCTCTTAAGCTCTCTAAGGCTATTAATCTTCCCTGCACAACCCCAAACTCCCCTTCACCCCATTAGACCCTGTGAGATTAGGCCTAAACAAAATCTGAAGTAGATAGGACCTACTTTGAGACTGCATACACAAGTCAAAATGCTTAGGGGTGAAAGGTACTGATGTCTGTTTCAAAAAACGATATGGAGAGAAACACTGATAGATGAAAATATAATAAAACAAATACAGCAAAATGTTAACAACTGTATGATGTAGGTGGTAGATATATGTGTTCATTGTACAATTGTTTCCACTGTTCTACACACAGGTAATAAAATGTTGAGAAAGATGCATGTATGAGTCTTATAATTATTTCGTATGTAAATACCAGGGGTGCCAAGAAAAGTATACGCGTTCTAAGAGATGTTACCTATGTATTACTTTTTGAAGTTGAATTGAATTATAGTAGCAGTGCGCAGTATGAGGCTCACTCAAAAGATGGCATTAATCAAATGAATGCTAGTGTCACCATGCAACAGGCAAAACAGTAAAAAAAAAATGGTGGAAGCACAATTGTCATTCAAGGAGTGCAAGACCGTCTGCCAGGACAATGGATAGGACCAAGAGGGGTGGTTGAGTTTCCCCCACATTCTCCTAAATTAACACCCCCTGACATCTACTTATGGGGAACCTTAAAGGATGTGGTGTACCATAGAAAACCATCTACACTGGTGGTACTTCGGGAAGACATTGAAACAGCATGCACAATGATACACCTGGACGCTTTGGTCAAAGTTGCTCAAGCAGTAGTTCACTGTAATCAGAAACGTCTGGATGCTGATGGTGACCACTTTGAGCACCTCTTGTAATTGCAGAAGTCAAACATGACTTGTGTTCATCTTTTGTTATTGGTATATATTGAGTACTATAATTTTAAGACAGTTTTTTCCTTTCTTAAAATGTGTGTACATTTTTTGGCATCATCTATATACTGTATATATTTATAAAATACACACATACACATTTGACATTAATGATAAAAATTTGCAAAATAAAATTCTGGTTAATCTTCGATACAAAAATATCAGTTCCCAGTCTAGGAGGATGCTCTTCTCCTACAATGCATTTTGCTCTCTTTCTCTCAATTAACCCTTGACCCATACTTGAATAAACCTGCAAAACTTCTGCCACAGGCTAGGACCTTAAAGATGGGAGGGAAGAAAGGGGTTGCCACAGCTGGGCTCTGAGAAGAGCTGCAGGGCTGGCCCCAAAGAAGGTAGCCAGAACCCCAAATTAGTTTTAAAGGGAGAATGCCATCTGGGTCTGATTCAGGTTGCCACTGGCTTTCCACACAGGTACTGGGCTTCAGGCAGGGTGAACAAGTCCGATCTCGTATACTGGACAGATGGAAACTTCCAGCATCCTATTAAACTTGCCTGCCATTAGCTTAAAGACGGGGAGGAGCTGATCCCTCTGCTGAAGGCCTGTACTCCCAGGTGAGCAGGGAGGACATGGTCAGGGGGGTGTCCTGGCACGCCAGGCCGGAAGCACCTGGGACCACCTGAGACCTAGAAAGGGAGCCATTATAGAGATGGCCTCTTTGGGCCACCAGTTTGCTCTTGGAACAACCTCATGGCATTTGTACCCCTTTTTATTAGAACCACTCCAGCTTGTGTGTACTTGTGTGTAGTGATACTTAACTGTGGTTTAAATCTACAGTGGCCCAATGACTCATGACATTGAATATTTATAATGTGCTTTATTGTCATTTGTATATCTTATTGTGTGTGAAATCCTTGTTAATATATGAATATTTTGTCTCCTCTTTTATAAAAGCAAGTTGTTTTGTTACTATTTGAATTGTAAGAGTACTTTATTAAGTACTTATAATATGCCCTTTTAAAATTCTTTTAGGATTTTCTCATTTCTTTGGCTTTTGACAGTTTGACAACTATGTTATTTGGGTGTAATTTTCTTTGCTTGTGTGCTTACATATTTCAGGTTCTCTGAGCTTCTTTAATCAATGAGTTGATTTTTTTATTTTTTAAATCAGTTTTGGAAAATGTTATGCCATATTCCCTTAGACAATTTCTTCCTTTTCATTTCCTTTCTCCTCACCTGGAACTCCAAATGTATAGATGTAGAAATCTTATATATGTCCCACATATGTCTTACTTCAAATGTTCTTTTCCTCTGTGCTCCATTTTGGTGGTTTTCAACTCACTTGCCATCTTGTTTACAAAGTCCAGTTGCTATGTTTATCTAAATAAATCACATAATCCATTCAATTTTTATTTTTAGTGATTCCAATATTCCAGTGACATTCTCCATTTTTTTCCCTGTCGTTTCAGATATTTTCTTAAACTTTTTCATCATAGCATTTAAAAATAAGCTTCTAAGTTTAGAATAGTTTTAGATTTACAAACAAGTTGAGAAGATACGACGGTGTTTCCACGTACACCACACCGAGTTCCTGTCCTTGTACATTACTACGATTCTTTGGTCACCAGCTCCTAGCCCTTCCTCTTTCTACTATGACCTTATTACCAGTTCCGCCCATCTCTGCTTCCACTCTACCCTTACCGGAGAGTAGACCCTCATGGATTCCTCCGAATATGTTGCAAATTTTACTGCTGCAATTCTACACCCTCTATGTAGTGAAGAGGAAAACAGGCTTGCTTAAGAATTAAGAGATAGTCAGTGGTATCAAATGGATAAAACCCAGTAAGCACTTAAGAGCAACTCCACATTCATTTTACTAAACAACCAGATAAAGACTCCCAGCTCTGTATAAACTTCCACTAAAACTAAAATTTAACTGGGAGGAACTCAGAAGTCCTGCTTAATTCCACCCACCAATTCTCTTGTCTGACAGATTTATTATCATAATTATTACTAGTTTCTTAGATCCTGGAGGAAGGGGAATGATCTCAAAGATTTTATTAAAAATGTGCAAAAATGAGCTATTGTCAAGATAATATCAGAGGAGAGCAAAGGTATGTGAGGGCTGTCCGGAAAGTATCCAGTCATGTAATATGAAAAATAGAGGCATTTATGACTAGATTTTTTTCCACAGTCCTCGTAAGTACATAATGACAAAACATATATTTACACATATACTTTCAATCATGACTTTCAAATGCCATTACCACGATCCTTACTATTTAGAATTCCAATATTTTATATGATATATATAACAAAGCAAAGTGAGACAAGAAAAAATAGCATATGTAAAATACCACAACTAGTAAAAATTGTTACTATTCCAATTCAGAGGGCTACAGAAACGTGTTTAAAACTAAATATCATTTGATCAATAAAAGTTTGAAACTAGATAAAGTCTGAGGAAAAAAGGAAATCATTTTATTTAGAATAGACAAAGATGATGTTAAAAATAAAATGAATTTATATAGAAGATAAATATCAACAATAACCTCTTGTTCATTTTAGTGTAGATGCCTGAAATTTCTCTGTGAAATGAAGCAGGGTATAAAACAATCAATCAATTTATCACATGCTAAAGATAAAAGAAGAGTTAAATTTCAACTGTGTCCTGTGCAATCTATGCTATTATTTCTGAAATTCTCTGCTCCATTTTTCTTCTCTTCTCGATATTGTTGCAATATTTCTAAATGCTTATTGTCCTCTTTGGTTATCAAAGCTAAGTGCACCATCACCTTCTGCCCACCAATCCACCTACGCATTCATTTCCCATTCTCTGGCAGGGGCATCACCATGTTCTGCATTACTAAAGCTTAAGTTTTTGAGTCATCATTGACTCATTCTTCTTCTGATCTTATTTAGCCACCATGAATTCCTATGTGATTGTTTTGCAAAATACCTCTGGATTCCATTCATTTTCTCCCATTTTCATAACCTTATCATCCTGTCCTGGATGGTAAGTGCTATCTCAGGCACTTGTTACGTGGGGCTATGTGCTGTGTCATTTTAGAGAAACGGCAGTCTGACTAAAAGACAAAATTGATGACAATTCAAGTCTTTACTGAGTCTCTCAAGAAATGTACAGCGTAGTAGTTAAGAGTGAAAGTCTGAAGCCAGATGGCCTGGGTTAAAAAAGGACTGTCAATCCGCACCAGCTACTTCATCTGGGAATGATAGAGGGAGGGGCAAATGGAAATAATGGCACCTGTATCGGAGGGTTATTGTGAGAATAAGATGACTCAACACATGTAAAGCGTTTACAACAATGTCTGGTACATAGTATGTACGCTATTATTGTTTGTTACTGATTTTACTTTTATTGAAAATCCTGATTAGCCTTCGTAGTATCGAAGAGGGTAACAGTTACTTTCCCCAAATTACCTCTTATTGCCAATCTTACTTTCTACCCAAACCCAAATCCCCCCCCAGAAACGAGTTCACCTTGCTCTTATCATTGGCCATTCTTTCCACTTTCTGGAAACTCCTCTTGTTCCAAAGTAAAATCTCCTAATGCACCTCTGATCTTTTCAGATTTTACAAACTTTCTACCAAGGAAAGTGGGTGAAAGTAGTCTACCAGCAGGAAATGGTAAGGGGTGTGTCCACTGCAGAGAATTTAAAATCAATAACCAAACTGAGGATAAGTCAGCCTGATTTTTATTTTTGCCATGTGCTCAAGATTCTTAAAATATCACTGATAAACTACTTCCCCCTCTTCCACAATCTTTTATGGATCTAGTTGCTTTAGTTATTGATGAGTTCTAATAACATATACAACATACATATCTAAATATAGATATATGAGTACATACATAATATATATGCACATATGTATGTATTACTGTGATTTTATTATGTACCCTTTAGTCAATATTGCATTCTTCCTACAAATTAATTCTGAGAATTCCCAGTTCCATAGACGACCCCCAACTCATGTGGACTAAAATACATGTGTTCATTTTGAGAATAAATTCATACCAGCCTCTTTGGGCACAATTCCCACCTCCAACTCCCGAGGTATTGTGTGTTCCTACACCTAAACAATAGAGTCAAAATAAACAATGACAACACAGTGACTGTAAAGACAAAGAAACTGAACTTAAGTTACTTCAATTCTGGCATTCTATGTAACTACTTGGTGTTTTAATTTGTGTTAAAAATGTTAAACAATGAAACAGAGAGTGAACTGCAATGTGTATCTTACTGAATTAGAATAACACCTTTAAAATAGAAAGTTATTTATCTTTAATATTTCATTGTTTCGAGTCTAAGGAATGTATCAAGAGAATACTGATTAATTAATACTGATGGATTATCCCTTGATGATTATTATTATTTTAATTTATTTTTATTGTTAGACCCCTCATTATTATTGAAAACAATTCTGTCATATGGAGCAGAAGCTGTTAAAACTGTATCCCCGATCTCATGTATCCTAAGGAGGATGCTGGCTTGGCATCCTTCTTGGAATAGGAGTTGTGAGCTAGGAAAATCCACATGCATGAATAAGTCCCGTACCATTCATGGATTACTGCCTTGGCCTCCTATGTAATTTGCCATGCCTCATTGTGACCTTCTTTGTTACACCTTACTTTCAATCTCCAACTCTTTTGTTCCAGCCCATGTCAATGCATCAAATCGAAACATCTCTGCCTGGGCCTCAAAGTCTTCCATTGTTTCTCTAGCAAGTATACCTCTTTCTGTTCTCTGGCAGGCACTTTTGATTCTCTCCTCTCTGTGTATGGGGTTACTTCACAGTTTTCACAGGGTACTCCTTTCATAGAACAACTTCCCTCCCCATTTTTTTTGTGGGTAGTTCCCTGGCTGGGAATCGAACCCAGGCCGCAGCATTGACAACGCCAAAGCCTTAGCCACTGCACCACCAGGGAACTCCCTCCTCCCCATTTCTTAATTTGATGGGGCTTCCAAAGTTTAGCTTAAGACTTAGCCTCCTTTCAAGGTCTTTCTGACAGTTGCCCTATCAGATTTGTCTGTCTTCTCAGGCTCTGTAGCAATACAGAGCCCATGCTACACAACCTTGAACATCCCAATCATGGTTCAGGTTACTGGGCATTTTTTTCTGTATTTAAGTCCTTGTCATTTCACGTAAAGGTCAAGAGTCATAATTTACCATCTGAGCACAAACAACAATAATGACTACATTATAGCACTTATTGAACATGGTGACCACCTGCTATTATCAATTGCTGATACTGGTTCAAAAACAGAATGTAAAATTGTGTTGGGTGAAGAGGAGATTATAGAAAAGTCATGTATTCGCCACAGTGCTAATGGGGGCCAAGGACAGGGTGTTCCCCAAGCCTCTCCTTCAGTCTTTACAGTGTTGCAAGACACCACCTGACCTCACCCTGCCCTTCACACTTTGAGTTGAGAGAAGGCTTTGTCCAGGTCCCAAACAGTGTTTCTGTTGCTATTAATATATCATTCACTGCAGAAACAAGTAGTATGACTTCTCCATTAAAGAAAAGGTCCCTAGTACTCATGCCATTTGAGAGAGAATGTTCCATGTGTCAAATTCACATCAATTTTTGTTTTTGACTTCACCTCAGCTATTCAGTATGTATTGTAATTTACTCAAATTTGGATCATATCCTTCTTTTTTAGCTTTTGTTTTCCATGCATGTCTAATTTCATTGTTCAAATCTCCCAACTGTTTGTCTACACCATATCACTGAGATAATCCATTCTCTTAATTATAGTATCTACTGCTTTAAATCTACTTTATTTTCCGAGATACTCTGTAAGCCCTCAAGCTTCCTGTTCCCATGGGACTGGTCGTTCTCTAGGCCTCGGACAGCCATGGTTTTAGGAGCATGGCTTTTAGTGTTAAAAACCACCTAAATCATTTTGTGAAGGTAATACATGATACATTTTTGAAAGATAACATAAATGCTTATAATGACCAAAAAACCAGTGTTCTGAGTTCTCCCTCCCCAATCTCATTCCACTCCCCAGAAGCAACTCTGTTTTATCATTTTATGAATAGCTATCACTTCTGACTGTTACCTTAACATTTCTTAAACTACTAATGTCTTCCTCCATCCCTCCCCCATTAAACCAATATAGTTTTATTTCTATTTGATATTATTCTAGCTTTTATATTATTGTATTAATAACAGTGACTATGCAGTTCACTGCCAAATCAAGTATTGCATTCTTTCTTGTACGACTTGGTTTTTTCCCAGCATTTCTAATAATTTTTCTTTTCTTGCTTGTGTTGTTTTAAAGCCTCAGCCCAACCTTTCCCCTGACCACTGATTCATATAGTGAAACAGAGTACAGTGTAAGAACACGGGCTCTGGGGGTAAGCTGCCCCGTTTACATTTTGGCTTCAACACCTTCCAGCTGTGTGGCCTTGAGCAAGTTATTATATTTAACAACTCTATGCCTTCATTTCCTTATCCATAAAATGGGACCGATAATGTTACCTATCTCACAGGTTGCTATGGGGACTAAAAACATTTATTTAAAAAGAATTTGGAATGTGCTTGGCATATAGTAGTATAATTTTGGGTATACTATCATGAGTCCCCCATTCATCTCTCCCCTCCCCTCCCAGTAAAGTCCCCTTCCAGGGGTCTATTCTGCTTTAATCTGAACTGGTTGCTTTCTAGGACATACGCAGCTCTGTGTCATCTTGAGTCCTCTCTTGTCTGTTGTCCTGGGCATGTTCTTCAACTTGTAGGGTTGTGGTGGAAGATCTGATGTTTCTCATTCTGTCTCTCTCTTTCTCTCTCGTATCCCCTCTCCGTATCTTCTGCCTACACTTCTCTTTCTCTCTCTCCCTCTCTTTTTACCGTCTGAAAGCTTTTAACATCTTTCCTTTATTTCTAGTATTGGTAAATTTTGTAATTTCATATCTGGGTTGCACATTCTTTCATTATTTGTACTGGACACTCTCCATACTCTTTCAATTTGGAAGTTTACGTCCTTCACTTTGGAAGGTTTTCTTTTATTATTCTTTGATGATTTCCTCTTAATTTTTTTCTTCCCCCTCTTTGGAACACCCGTTAGAGAAATGTTAGACTTCTTAGATTGAGTCTTTTTTATTGCGTCTTATGTTATCCATTTTGTTTTCTTTCTGAATTTTTTTTTGTCTTAGCTTGATTTCATCTTTCATTCATTACAAAATTTACATAACATTTTGAAGTAGTTGTATGGTTAAAATATTGTCTCAAAAACTTATGAGCGTTATTAAGTAGAGATATTTTAAAGTTCTAAGCCTTCTCTCTTTCTTCTCCTTTAACATTCATCTTTTTCCTTTATGTTGAAAGATCTTGTCAAATATCTGGTGATAGTGAAGAACCAGGCATTGAAAAGCTGACTGAGAATTCTGCATGATAGTGGTGGTGAACCATTCTGTTGACTGATGAGGATCATTGCAGGTGGACAGTCACCCAAGGCAGGGGACTGCAGGAGCCTCTGATCTTTACATGCTTGGTTGCCTAAATTCCGTTCATGGGGACAGTGGTGGGGATAAGCTCTTCCATCCACAGGTTTTTAGTTGTTCCCCTGTTTCACTCTCCCCCTTCACCATACTAGGAGTCTTCAATGCCCTAAGATCTTCAGGGAGGGCAGAATGTCTTGGCTTCATTATTCTCTATGTGCCCCATATGTGCTCAATGTAATAGTCATATATAAGCAGATCAAGGAGTTCAAGAAAGATTGGTGCTAATTCTTCTTCTAATTTTTGGTAGAGCTCACTAATGGAATACCAGAGTATTTTTTTCTTGGTTTGGGTGTAGAGCCTGAAAGCGTTTTCTCTTAAGTGGGCTCACAATCAGGGCTCCTCCAGTCTCTGTGCTTGGCAATGATGTTTCTTTGTGGGTGACCATGCATTTCAGAGCACACTGTGCTCTCCACAGAGAAGTTACCAAAATGAATCGATGGGGTTATGGTGAAGGAAGAAAGTGCAGCTCAGAAAACACCTGGCTATCCCTGTACCATTGAGAATTGCTACAACTGTGCATCCTACATCCCTGTGTTAGGGATTAACGGGGACTTAATTGAAGAGTTCTCATTCTTTTTAATGCTTTCTGTCTTGTTCTGCTCCTGAAGAGTGAACCATGTTGAAAAATGCATTTTGCTTTTATCCCTCACAATTGCATTTACTGGGACTCTCTCCAGGTCTGTTCTTGCTTATGTTTCAAATGGTGTGTTTGGATCTTGTGTTTGTTTATTTATCTCTGTGATGGTTTTCATTGGAAATAGAAAGAAATCTGTGCTAGTATTCTGCACTGATAACCTGGAATTTTGTATTTTCATATTTCCTTGTATTGCCTTCCTCCATGATTTTAAGGATTTTTGTATCATTTATGTAACATAGGCTATATCTTTTTGAGATTGTTTATTTTTTTTTATTTCATAAAATGGATCTACCCAGAGGGGAAAAAAAGTTTTTCAAATATTCACTTCTATTCTCTCCCATAAGACCTGTCATTTTATGAAATTGAATCAGCTGGATTCTAGATGAGTCATTTAATTGGTTGAATAGCAGGATGATGAATAGACTTCCTACCTCTCTCTTTCATGGGATTAGAGATTTAAATGTTTTACATCTAAAGCAGTTAAATTACTTACACTATGTCTTCCTCTATAATTTAAGCCATTTTTCATCTGGATCTCTAGTTCATTTCAATATTAAAACTATGTATTTCCCAACTTCTTATTTTGAAAATCTAAAAACCTTGAAAAGTTGAAAGAATATTTTAGTGAACACCAATATATTCTTAACCTAAATTCACCAATTATTAACATTTTGCCATATTTGCCCCCTCTTTGTGTGTGTGTAATTATTTTGTATTTGCTAAACTATTTGAAAAAAGACATGTAAATTGCAGATTTCATGACACTTTATTTCTAAGTACTTCAATATGTATCTTTCAGAACAAGCTCATTTTCTACTATAATGACAATACCATTAGTATAATAAACTATTTAGTCACCTTGATACAAAAATATTATCTGATATATAGTCCCCAAATTTATCCAACTTTTCCCAACAATATACTTCATAGCTATTTTTTAATTCAGAATCTAATCAAGAATCAGGAATTGCATTTAGTTGTCATTTTTCTTTAGTCCCTCTCAATGTAGTGCAGTTACCCTGTTTTAATATTTCAAATCCAGATACCAAAGCAGCTGTTGATAGGATAATGGTCTTAGTCTTATCTGAAATTTAAGTTTCTGGTTTTCTATCCAAGATGGCAGAGTAGGTAAACATTGTGCCTGCTTCATTCCATGAACATATTAAAATTACAACTAAATCATTGACCAACCAACCTAGAGAAGCATTTCTAAATTCTAGCTGAACAGAAGTTTTATTACTAAGGATACAAAGAAGAGAAGGCCACATTGTGACTGGTAGGAGGGGTGCAGATGTGAAAGGAGCCAAACTTTCAGTGATGGTGGGAAAATCAAGAGGAACATCTCAACTGTGGAGGTTCCCCTAGAGGAGACAGGAACCCCAGCCCTATCCAGGCTCCCCAGGCTGGAGCACTGGTGATGAGAAGAAGAGCCCCACAATATCTGACTGTGAAAAACAGTGAGGACTCCAACCATCCAGTTGGGACAGAAGGTTGCAGGAAACCCAGACGTCCTCTTAAAGTGCCTATGCAGACTCAGTCACTTGTGGGTACTCACCCTGGGCTCTGGCAGAGGGACAGTGACTCAGGGAGCATTGGAAGAATACGGAAGGCAGACTGAGGTGTGTGGCTTTGGGATGAGTGGTAGAGAACTATTGTTATTTTTCCTGGATGGGTCCTCATCCCATGCAGCCAGCTGGTGGGTGCCATGTTTTCTATGTTGTGCCCACCTCCACACAGCCAAATCGGAACCTGATTGCTCTACTCATTGCACCCTCCTGACTCACTGGGACCCCATCTACCAATTCCAGGGGCACCTTCTCTGGTAAGCAGCCAGCCTTGCCCACATTGCAATCTTTCTTGGAAAAGGCCCCACGTGAGCAGCAACCAACATTAGTGTGTTCTGAGACTTTGTTTTGTTGTTATTGTTTTATTTTTTTTTCTCTGAGACTTTTGCTGAGTAGTCCCAGGAACAACGTTGGGACCAAATCAGAATCTATAGGAGCACACAGCACAAGTGACCAGGAGACAGTGCCAGGGCCCCACAGGGCACTTACTACATAAGGTTATCCAAAAATATTGGGAGATATAGGAGATCTACCTAATACATAGAAACAAACACAGACAGGCATCCAAAATGAGGAAACAAAGAAATACATCTTAAATAATAGAATAGCAAAACATTTCAGAAGAAGAACTAAATGAGATATAGGCAAGCAACCTATCAGATACAGAGTTCAAAAGGTTGGTTATATGGATGCTTAAGGAATTTATTGAAAACTTTAACAGAGAGATAGCAAACTTAAATAAGAACATAGAAACCATAAAAAAGAACCATTCAGAAATAAAGAATACAATAACTGAAATTCAGAATGCAATAGAAGGAATCACAAGCAGACTAGATGGAATAGAGGATCAAATCAGTGATTTGGAAGACAAGGTAGCAGAAAACATCTAATCAGAAGAGCAAAAATAAAAACAGAATCCAAAAAAATGAGAATAGTTTAATGGGCCTCTGGAACAACATCAAGTGTAACAACTTTCACGTCATAAGAGTACCAGAAGGAGAAGAGAAACAGCAAAGTTTCCAGAACTTATTTGAAAAAATAATGACTAAAAAGTTCCTTGACCTGGTGAAGGAAATAGATGAACAAGTTGAGGAAGCAGAGTCCCAAACAAGATAAACCCAAACAGGCCCACCCTAAGATACATTATAATTAAAATAGCAAAGGTTAAAAACAAAGAGGTAATCCTAAAAGCAGCAAGAGAAAAGCAACTAGTAACTTATAAGGGAGTTCCCATAAAACTGCTAGGTGATTTCTCAACAGAAACTCTGCCCGCCAGAAGCAGGTGATAGAAAATACTCAAATGTGATGAAAAGCAAGGACCTACAAACAAGATTTACTCTACCCAGCGGCTTTCATTCAGAATTGAAGAAGAGATAAAGAGCTTTCTAGACAAGGAGAAACTAAAGGAGTTCATCACCACCAAACCAGTATCACAAGGAAGGTTAGAGGGACTATTTAAGATGATAAAAAAAAAAAAAAGCAAAATTATGAATAATAAAAGGGCAATAGCTACATATCAATCAATAATTACCTTAGATTTAAATGGATTAAAAGCTCCAATCAAAAGTCATGGAGGGTATTGTGCTGAGTGGAGTGTCAGAGAGAGACAGATGCAATCTGATTTCACTTAGATGTGGAATCTAAAGAATAAAATAAACAACAACAACAACAAAACAGAAACAAACTCAGATATAGAAACATTTGTATTGTTGCCAGATGGAAAGGGGATCAGGGGTGTGGGCGAAAAAAGGGGAAGGGGTTAAGAAGTACAAATCAGTTGTTACAAAATAGTTAAGGGGATGCAGGGTATAGCATAAGGAATGCAGTCAATAATGTTGTAAAACTATGCATGGTGTCAGGTGGGTACTAGATTTGTTGAGATGTAGTTAGGAGAGGGTTGGGGGCAGGGTGAAAAGGTGAAGCGATTAAGAAGTACAAATTGGTAGTTATTATACAAAACAGTCATGGGGACATAAAGTACAGCACAGGGAATATACTCAATAATATGGTAATAACTACGTACAGTGCCAGGGTGGGTATTAGACTGGACAGGGGGATCACTTCCTAAATTATATAAATGTCTACTATACACCTAAAATTAATACAAAATAATATTGAATGTAAAAAAAAAGGAGAGGTGGTACATATATATATACAGTGGAATATCACTCAGCCATAAAAAAGAATGAAATCTTGCCATCCGCACCCTGCTTGGACCTAGAGGGTATCATGCCGAGTGCAGTAAACCAGACAGAGAAAGACAAATGTCTTATGATTTCACTTTTATGTGGAATCTAAAGAACAAAATAAACAAACAAAACAGAAACAGACTCATAGGTACAGAGAACATCTGGATGGTTGTCAGATGGGAGGGGGCTGAGAGGGGTGGGTGAAAAAGGGGAAGAGAATAAGAAGTACATACTCATAGTCACAGGGATATAAAGTACTGCATGGGGCATACAGTCAATAATAGAATTATTGTAATAATTATGTATGGTGTCAGATGGGAACCAGATTTATCAAGGTGATGACTTAGTAAGTGATATAAATGACTCATCACCATGTTGTACGCCTGTACTGTATGTCAGATGTGATTGAAAAAAATTTGTAAAAAATAATAAAAAATTTAAATTTCTCTGATTTGTAAAATAAAACAATTTATGTTTGAATTGATTATGTTCCCATTAAAATTAATTATCCCCTTGTAAATCTGAGAACTATCTCTTAATGGCTAACATTACATCTTACCTTATTCTGTTAACGTAAGTTGAACAAATTACACTCATTCTAAACATTTATAGCTTATAAATTGTTGTTCAGATTAGAAACACTATAAGGCATAAGGCTCATTTCACACATCACTAAGATGCGCAAATATAATGTTTTAAAATCACCCAACATCGCCTCCTCCCACCCATATTTCCTGCTAATGGTGTCATTGCTTACCATTTTCAGTATCTGTTACTTTCCCCCCTTATCTTCTCTATTCCTTGTCCCCCCTCATCCCTCTTCACATAATCCCTGTTAGGAACATTTTTGCGGCATGGAATTAAGAATCCAAACATTGAGTTAAAAGAACTGGACACTTCTTGGTTCTGGTAGGTGTTGAGTAGATTTTTAAGGTTCATCTCATTTAGCCTCAATATAAAGGACTTAATAAAATGGGATAAAAGTGAGCTAAGCAAGTGAACACACTGTAGGCGCAGAGAAGTCCAGGGGTACCGTGGTGCTCACCGTTAGCTAATGATTCCGGGAGGGGCGGCGAGGACCCAAAACGAGGAGGACCAAACACACTTCCCCGTAAGGAATAATGTAAATAGATTTAACGCTTTCCCAAGCCCATTACACAGAATGCCCACAGAGGCTAAGACTGAGAGGGGACGTGCACAGGGCAGGAGCTACCGCGTGACTAGCGCGTGACCCATTGTTTCTGGAAAGGGCAGTGAGTCACGGGGCAATCGACCGCGACAGGGTCTAGCTTGTGGCTTGAGCACCAAACGAACGATGAGTGCGGGGACATTTTTGGGTCCGAATGCATGGAGTACCAAATTCAATTAAGGTTCGGAGCAACTGAGTACCAGGGTATGACTGTCTTCCCCAAGTGATGCAGCTGGTAAGAGGCGAACCTGGGATGAAAACCCAGGAGGGCGACGTCAGAGTCGCTAATACTAACCACTCTGTCGCCTCCTCAAGACCAAAAATCCAAAAGCATTTGAGTTCGAGACCCCAGTTTTCGTCTCTCAGGACGCCCCTGAGGCAACTTCTCTTCCACCAGGTGGAGAGCTTTCCAGTGGCTTTCCTCAGTCCCGCTCTCGGAGGCCTTTTTGTTTCCTTGCACTTCCTGGTTGCGTGCCAGGACCTGCCTCTCTGGAGCCTCAGCAGCATGGGTTGTGGCCACTTAGTGCTCTTCAGTCCGACCAGGGGAAAGGAGACCTCATGAAGATGGAAGGCGGTGAAGAAAAGTAGTCCCGACTGTGCGGAGTGTCCCTCCGCCTCCCGCGCCGAGGTGTCCCTGTGCCGGGGTGTTCCTGCGCCGGAGTGTCCCTCCGCCTCCCGCCCCGGCGTGTCCCTGCGCCGAGGTGTCCCTCCGCCTTCTGTGCCAACCCTGCTTCTCTGCTGTCAGGTCCGTTTCCAAAAGGCCCCCACACGTAATCTCCGACTTAGAGGATGGGGGAGAACAGGAGTTACACTGGAATTCACTAAGTTGGGCGGGTTCCTTTACTGCTCTAAGTCTGAGGTGAGACATCTCTTTAAAAAAAAAAAGCTATTAATGCCCATCTTGCAGGGCTCTTGTATTAGGTAAAATAAACCCCATCAAACACTGAGGAGAGAAACGAGTAAGAAAACAAGCACATAGAAGCGGTAGCTATTCCTATTTTTTCCCAACAAAGAATCTTCTGTGTATTGAAGCGGTTTTATCTGAGACCCTGACCATTATTTCAGTGTAGTCATTAGTATTCCTGGGATCCTGAAATGCATTCATTACACCAAGATCGGATTATATTTCCAAGATTATCCTGAATATACAGATGCTAGCTTTTTAATGTGTTTTGCTGTGTTGTTTTCTTACATTGCTTGTAGTATCCAATATATGGTAATTTACCATGATTTTATTTAAATATAATCACATAGTTCCTCATACAATCACATGCCACAAGTAGCAGTAACAGTGTCGTGTGGTTCTTGGTTTAGGGTAGAGATGGTATTTTTAATAGATTTGCAAAAAATTGCCATGCCATCAGAGGTGTGGATCACTTACATGTGGAGGCTTCAGTTTGGGTCTTGGGAGTCACTGCAAATATGATTCATCAGGACACTTTAGAAAACAAAAGTAAGTGACCTTAAACCAGGGTTGCTCACATCAGTGTCTTGTCCTTTGGGGTCTGGTAATTTTTTTGTTGGGGGAGGGGACAGTCCTGTGCCTCGTAGGATGTTTAGCAGCATTTTTACCTCTTTCTCCTAGATGCTAGTAGCACCCTCTCACTTGTGACAACCAAAAATGTCCCCAGACATTGCCAGATGTCCCCCAGGAGAGTAGTAGTGACAATGCAAGATCAACCTGGTGGATCTCAAGTCCCATCCATGTTGTCGCAAAAATAAGCCAGACAGAAAAAAATGAAGTGACTTCACTCGTATGTGGGACACCAAACTGAAAGCAACAAAGAAACAAACACTCGTGGGCACAGTCAGTAGCTTAGTGGTTACCAGAGGGCAAGGGGACAGGGGGTGTGGTAGAGGAGGGAGGGGGTGTCAAATATATGGTGATGGAAGGAGAACTGACTCTGGGTGGTGAGCCCACAAGGCAACGCCTACATGATGTGTTGTAGAATTGTACCCCTGGAACCTAGGTAATTTTACCAACCAATATCACTCCAATAAATTTAATTTTAAAAAATCAGAAAAAAGAAATCCACTTGGTTGAGAATCACAGCTTTACCCTACCACAGTATTTAGTTTATCCGAAGCAAATCATCAAAGTATTGAGAAAACAATTCCCCGTAAGAAAAAGAGATGGAAAGAAGAAAGAGGCTTAGAATGATCCATTCCTATTGATTTTAGCATCCGGGACATTCTTTTTGTCAAGATAGTTTCCTAAAAGTGAAAGGAACTCATTCACCATTCTCACAAATGCACTCACCACCCCTTTCTGCCTGCCAGGTCATCCCCAGGTGTAGCAAAGAGCTCCTGAGAGCTGCAATTTACTGCACAACCCAACACACCAGTTCCCTATTCACATCGTCAGCTAGGATTCTTATCTCAGTATCACATGGCAGCATCTCCCCCCACCCCCACCACCACTTCACGGAGACTGCCTTTTCCCAGACACTATAAAGTTTATTACCCAGGTTAGTGGTCCATGTTAAGACTTTACAAAACCCCACAGGTTCATTTAAATAATGACTCATCACATTATTTTTCTCAGAAGCAAAACTCATGTTCCATTCCCCTGTGTGTCGCTTTCCCACTGAGTGTGCTTAAGGTTTAAATTCTTAGGAGCCTGATCAAACCCAAACCCATCGTAACTTTAAACTAGGATAGGGTGGAATTCAAGGGACCATGAAGATACAAGAATTTGTCAAATCCTCTATGGTGACAAATGGACTGACTTTGTTTTACAAAGCAATTTCTTGTATCCCCTCTTTATATTATCCCCAATAACCCTCAGGCATCAAATTGTGAGCCTTATTAGGAGCAAGTCCCTGTTGGTCTTCTGAATAACTAAAACCTAGAATTTTTCAGATCATAAGGAAGCAATAGACTTGATTCCACAAAATGTCCCAGGAGAGCATTTCTAAGATTAAGAAATAGGCTGGTTTATCATCTAATAACCCCTTTATTACTATTATTATTATTATTTTTTTTTTTAAAAAAACATTCCCCTTAAGAAAAGATGCCCAAGGAAGTACTTTGGGCCAGTTAGGACCTGTAGAATCTTGCAGCATGAGTGACGTGGAGGCTATTTTTTTAAATTAATTTATTTCAATTACAGTTGATATTCAGTGCTACTTTATATTAGTTTCAGGTGTACAGCACAGTGGTTAGACATTTATGTAATTTACGACATGTCCCCCACTATTAGTCTAGTGCCCACCTGGCACTATACGTAGTTATTAAAATATCACTGACTATATTCCCTATGTTACATATCTTCTCTACATCCCTTTGTCTATTTCATAACTACCAATTCAGAGGTTTGTTGTTCTTTTTAAGTATGCCCTAATGGAAATTTTCTAGTCTATCAATAGGAATGTAAATAATTGCACATGTAATGTCACATTGGGACGTTGCACCAGGAGGGGAATTATTTCTATTTTCGTGAGCTGCAGAAACAATGGACAGTTTAAAGCTGGCCTTGGGAAACCTGTGGAAGAGGAACTTGGCACAATGAAGACAGCATGATTACACGTCAGGAGGGAAAACGGATTCCTGCAAACGGATTCCTGCAAAGACTCATGTGCTTTTCTGTTTTGGAAACAAATTCTCCCAAAATCGAGGGTTATTTTTTGAGATATTCAGAAATGGATTTCAAGAGGACACATCTTTGTTTCCTGGTAACCACGTGTGCTCTATAACGATGTGGGATAAGGCCCTGGTGATCGGTTTTCTGCGCCCCATTTGAATTTTTAATTTTTAAAATTTTTCCTACCTTCCACAAGAAACCAGCATCCTAAATCAAGGTGCTGAAAACTCACTAGGTTTTCTTGATGTTCTACCATGTGGTTGTCCCTACTTCCTTTCTGGGAAAATTATTTCGTTTCAGTTAGTGTATATGTTTGTTTTAGGTCCCAGGAGAGCATTTCTAAGCTCACCGAATCAGGAGAAACTCCTTCCAGTGAACCAAATGAAATCACGGTTCGCGTCTGCCCTGTTGGTGCTGACAGAGCAGTGCGTCCGACCCTTTGGTTCCCACCAGCCTTATCTGTCCATCTGACTGTGGGAGCAACCCGGACCCCAAGCATCCCTTTTCTGAGAGTCAATTTGGTGCTAGATGAGGAGCGACGGCAGGTCACATCCACAACTGGACACTAAATGTTTTATGAAATTGGAGTCAACATGACAATAACTGATCCCCAATTTACATCACGCTGAACAGTTGCTATGGTGGGTTTTGTGCCCAATGCCAGGTAAATGAAGGCAGCAGCATCGCTCCTACTGCAGTAGTTATACCTGAGAAATAGCTGCCCTTCTAGATAAAGCAGTGCCTGGGAGTCAAGGCCACTCTGCATTCTCAAAGGTGTTTTTTGAACTCTCCTTTCCTCTGACGCCAGAAGTTGTTTTGTGGACCTTTGGCCTCATTTTCTCCTCTCAGTAGAGGAGCTTCTGGGACCAAGAATGGGGCTCTCCATGCATGTTTCATTGTCATGGAGTTGCACCCTGGCATGAAATCAGATAGCACATTCCCTTGGGGAGCCGGCCCTTGGTGATCTCGGCTTGTCTACAGTAACAAGAACGCCACACAAGGTGCCTACTCCATAGCGCTCGTCAGGCCTCACGGCAAGGGAAGGACCCTGGAGCCAGACAGCCCCGGGTCCAGCACTAGGTCATCATCCGGAGGCGCCAGGTCCTCAGTCAAACCATTTATCTTCTAGACTCATTGTACTCAACTGTGAAAAAGGCATAACATCTTCGGGGCGGCTGTGACAGCCAGAGAAATGATCTGTAATGCTCCTGTTGTGTTGCACCCTCATCTTGTGATGCTCTCTCTTTCCCCTAGCAACCCAGCCTCTTTCAGCTTTAGACATGTGGCTTCTCTCCCCTGCAGAGACGTCGTACCTCCTGCAGAGCCTTCGTACCTACTGTCCCCTCTTCCAGGAACACCCTTTCGGTCTTTAGAACGTTGGTGGGTCTTCGTCTGTAGGTGTCACCTTAAGTGGCTCCTCCTTAGTCAGACCCTCCCTGCCCTCTCCATTTGCTCCCGCACCCACCCAGCTCTGTCAATCTCTCATAGCATCCTGCTTATTTCCTTCGTAGCACTGACTGTATATGCAATCACATTATTGTCGAGATGTTTATTTTCATTATTATTATTGCACTAGACTGAGAGATGCCAAACATGTTCCTTTTGTTCATGAATGACTATTCTGCATCATGCACAGACGTTGGCACACATAGATGCTTCTTAAGTACTATCGAGGGGGTAAAGGTATAAATAAATTGGCGTATTGATCCCCATTTTAAGGGGCAGAAACAAAGGCCTGGGTAGTCGAAGTGACTCAGCCAATTTTACTGTCCCATGCCTGCATCTGGGCTTCACAGGCTTCCCTTCCCACCAGCGATTCTGGCGGGGTAGGGAGATGGCACCCAAACCACAGAAGGCACGTGACCTGTACCTTGTGAAGAAGGTACAGGCCTTGTGATGCAATTTTATATTTGGAAAATGGAAAAACGTTGTTTTCATGATGTACATAGCAGAGTAGGAAGGCCCACACTGTCTGTGCTACACTGGGTGGGCACAGGTGACCGATGTTTACAAACCCGCATGGTATGACTGCTGAGCATGTCTCAGCTGTGCAGCCGATGCTCCCAGAAGACCCTGGGAGTCACTCTGACTCCTCCCATCTCCTCCCCTACAACTGCTGTCAATCAGCAGGTCCTGTCCATTTACCTCCTAACGAGGTCTCTATACCCACAGTTACTATTACCCTAGTTTAGGCACCCATCATCCTTTGCTGCCTTTTCTCTCTTCTCATACCTCCAGGCCCTGTCCGAACTGTACTTGCTAGACAGGCCATTTTCAGTCCACCACAATGAGCCACTTTCTCTGTTGACTCCACACTTCTGCAAACCTGCTATGACTACACGGGGCCATGTATCCAACACATAAGGAAGGGCAGGATTCTACGTACCCTCGCCAACACAGGGTGCTATCATTCTGTATCAAAATTACCAGTTGGATCGGCAAACTGGGGCATTGCCAACGATCTATCAGAATTGAGTTTCTCAAACCACCTGAAAGATCATTAAAAACAAAATGCTGATCTGTCATAGGTCAATGCGATTATAAAATAGAAGAAATCATGAAGGACTAGAGAAAGAATTTTAAAAATCAAAAGCATGCCCAACATAGTAACAATTGTTTCGTTATTGATCCAATAGTCATAAAATTGCTTTGATGTTTCTAAATACTTACATTCAATGTTTGATCTCACCTCATAGGGCGTCAGACACTGGGTGCTCAGTGTGAGAAAGGTACCTGGCTGGAGGTAAAGGGGTCAGACCAATACACATCCTCAAGAGGGAGATGCCGCCAGCCGGGGGGCGGGGGGGGGGGCGGTTCTATTCAACTGAAAGAAGTGCTATCAATGGAACAGCCTCATGGGACCCGCACTAGGGTGTGAAGGCCAAGAAAGTTTACTGTAGAAGTGTTCACAAGCCTATGATATCACCATGTAGCTATTGCTTTGTGCATTTGCATTTATATTCTTATTTATGTACTTATTTACACTTTCTTTTGCACTATGTGATGGGTCTAAAATCAAACCACTACTTTGGTAATTTGGAGAGATTCCCCAGGTGTCTGGATAGAAGCTCGGACTGCTACAATGCCTCATTTCTAAAATATTTCTCCAGCTTTCGTGCCACCAGTATCTCTGACAGAAAGATGTCCAAAAAAACAATATGTCCGTGCACATGCCTTAGTTGTTACATTACCACCAGCAACAATTCTCTGACCAAAGCGCTTTGCTTTTTTTTTTTAATCATGGGTTGTGTTAGCTCCTGAATACATCCCTAGAAAAGCTGAGATACAGAACCATCACTCAGCTGAGAGTTGGCCTGTAAAACAAAAGGCTGGAGTCAGGGTGAAGTGGGGTGAGGAGTGTTTGTTAGAGAGAGAGCAGCAAGCACCTTTAGGAGTAAACAGAAAGGCAGCTAGGAAGATGAAGACGATTTATAGATGCCCAGGAGATAAATGGCCAATAAGTTTTCCTTGGATAAGTCTGTATTCCTCAAAGCCACGTGCGTTATAAAATACGATGAACAGAAAACTAAGCAAGGCCAAAAGCAAGTTCATGTGGGTCATGAATTATAGATAAAGAAGAAAGACAAGATCTATTTGAAGGCTCAGAGTAATGACTTGGAGGATTTTTATCACAAAAGCCTGTGTAGATTGTCACTATGAGGTGGGAAAAAGGCATGAGCATCACTGGAATCTGTGTGAGGAAAATCTGGACACTGTACCCACAATCCTGCTTCCGGGGAACACGTATTGGGTCTGCAGGAAGAGAAATTCAAGGGAAGCATAGTTGGTGCCTACGCCAGGTTCAGAATGAGTGAATGAATTTGGAAAAGTAGAGTGCCGTGGGTCCTACAAACCCGTAATTATGGATGCTCAGCCTTGTCCAGTGACTTTTTCACCTAGTGGCAATATTCCATGTCTTGCCATGTGTAATGTGCACTTTTGGGGCCAAATTTGTGAGAGAAAAATAAGGATGCGCATTATACATGGGTGGTACTAATTTCTGTTTATAGAAATGTTTTTAATTCTTTTATTTATGCTTATGAGTTAAAAGTGTAACTCTAGAAATCAATAACAATATCCGTATGCAAGATAACATGCTGGAATATGATAATTGGGGTTTCTACACACAAAAAATTTTATCCATAAAATTTCTTGTACCTTGTATCTGTTCTTGTGTAATTATTTGTTACATAAAATTTGTTGTATCATATGTTAAAAAACAAATGCTAAAATTCCTTTATCATTCAAAAGACAAGTACCTAAATGTAAACAAATGAAATGTTGAATTAAAAAACTAAAATGAAAGGTTTTTATTTTTTCCCCTGAAAGTTTGGGCCAAAAACGTGGGTGCGCATTATACACTGCAAAATATGGTAGCCTAAAAAAGAAAGTCACAGCCTGCAGTTGAAAACACGGGAACAGCTTGGTGAGTGGACAGAACACTGGCCTTGATGTTGGGAGACTCCTTTGCAGACCCCGTCCTTTGGGGGCTGTGCACCTGACCTCCAGTGATCAGCGAACCTCTTCTCGTACAGCCTCATTACCCGAAACGTAGGAAGAAAAGTCATCCCTCGTGTTACCTGATTTGCTGCATCACCACAAGTCTCAAGTCAGATCATACGGAAGAAGTGAGAAAGCGTAAAGAAACTGAGCTGTGACACATCTGAGGCACGTAAGCATCACTTAACGATAGTTTAACTTGGCTTTGAACCATTAGATATGGAGTAAGTACATTTAAGACATCTATTTGCTTTAACTTACTCCAGCGGGTTTTTTTTTTTTTTTTAAATTCATTTTTATTGTTAGACTTATTGGGGTGACATCTGTTAGCAAGGATTTCATAGGTTTCAGGCATACAATTCCACAGTGCATTGTCAACTTGATGCATAATAAGTTCACCACCTAATGTGACCCCTCTTTCCATCCCCTTATATTTAGCTTCCCCCCTCCTCTCCCACCCCCTCCCCTTTCTCCCCTCCCTAACCC